>BSBK01006073.1:0-332369 GCA_027943335.1 Chamaecyparis obtusa
ACATACATATATATCTGTATAGTATATACATATATATGATATATCTATGTATATATATATATATATATATATATATATATATACATACATATATATCTATATATATATATATATGTATATACATAGAGATTATATATATATATATATATAGATATTATATATATACTCTCTATGTATATACATATAATATATTATATATAGATATATATGTATATACATAGAGATATATATATATAGATATATTATAGTATCTCTATGTATATACATATATATCTATATAGTATATATATATGTATATACATAGAGATATATATATATATCTATATATATATATATATATATCTCTATGTATACTACATATATATATATATATAGATATATATGTAGTATATATATATTATATAGATATATATATATATGTATATACATAGAGATATAGATACATATATATATATATATGATAGATATATATGTATGTATTTATATATATATATATATATTATATATACTATATATATAGTATATTATATATATATATATACTATATATATATATATGTGTGTGTGTGTGTGTGTGTATGTGTATGTGTATATATAATAGTATATATATATGTATGTGTATGTGTATATATATATATATATATATGTATGTGTATGTGTATATATATATATATATATATATATATATATATATATATATATATATATATATATATATATCATTTCTCATAGTTTATTATATATAATTATTTTTATCTGACTGATGCTGCATATATTCCATTTCTTATGATAATAAATCTCACATATCTCATGAAAGAAGATATCACATAACATGTGATGCTCATTTTATATATCAGCTAACATGTGGTATGAGGAATCATCAATCACATGATACCTAGTTTTATATATCACTTAACATGTGATATGAGGAATCACTTAACCTGTGATACCCAATTTTACATATCACCTAACATGTGATGTGAGGAATCACCTAACATGTGATACCCAATTTTACATATCACCTAACATGTGATATGAGGAATCACCTAACATGTGATACCCAATTTTACATATCACCTAACATGTGATATGAGGAATCACCTGACACGTGATACCCAATTTTACATATCACCTTAGATCGTAATATGAGAAATCATCTTAGATCGTGATACCTAGTTTTCACATCACCTTAGACCGTGATATGAGGAATCACCTTAGATCGTGATACCTGATTTTCATATCACCTTAGATTATGATACAAGGATATAGTAAATTTGAAAACATTACATTCCCCTTACATACAACCCTATTATGGTATGTGCACTCGCATATCAAAAGTCTACCATAACAAATCTCCATTACAACATCGTCACCTTGTAACATCAAATACAAGTGTTCATTGTCTAAGAGATCGTCACCTCTCAAAAATGTACATGGGATGGATGAGCCCATAAAGTCACACATCTAACAAAAGAAGTTTACACACAAAACATCTTTATCAGTACAAATAAAAAATAAAATATTTCAACCATACCAAGATTCTTCCTGAAGTGATCAACTTTCACCTTTGGGAGTGGTTTGGTAAGAATATTTGTTGTTTGATCACTTGTATTAATATACTCCAACTGGATCACATTCCTTCCTACCATGTCTCATACATAGTGATAAGGAATCTCTATAAGATTAAAAAAAATAATGGATCATTGATGCTAAAATTCCATCTTAAAAATCACAGTCCTCTAACTAATGATCACTAAGGAACCCATCTTGACATGGTCAGCTCCCTCTGAATCAAGATTCTCGGATTTCCACAGATGTAGATCCTTTAGTTTCTCACTTTGAAGCTCAAGTTCATGCTCCATCTTGACATTGTCAGACTCCCTCTAAATATAATATCAACTCTCAACTCAATTTCATAATTGCAGGCATCAAGTTCTTTCTCCCTTGAATGCAATCTCTTAAAATATTTAGTATCCTGATCTTATGCCATGAATTAATGACTCAAAATTTATAAACATTATTCAAAGGTAGTAATACTTATCTCTTATTGTCAAATATTACTACCCTCAGGAAATTTCTTCCACCAACTCGAAGTATTATTGTGATCCTCCTGAAGCTAAATTCAACACTCCCTCTTAGCTAGGGAGGAGTCCTTCTTGATAACTCTTGGATATGTGTAGGATCATGGTATGCGAAAAAGTGGTGATGTGAAAAGAACTTATTTTCACTCGTCCAAAAGCACACAAATGCATATGTTGAATTTTTAGTACACATGGGTGTCAATACACTTGGCCAAGCCAAAAGCAAAAGCAAAAGGCTTAATTAAATATCCAGTATTTGCTAGCAAATATAACTCTGTACCCCGGCCATGTTCAACATTTTCACTTTGAAAATATGAACGCGGCTGAGGGTTTCGTATATCCGCTTTGCAATCACCTATCTGATTCTTCTAAAATCTAAGTAAGTCCAATCTTCAAATTTTTATTGTGTTTATTGTTTGTATTATTTTTTAATATAAATTTATAGTTTTTATATAAAAATTAGTTGTTTAAATGAGTTTTTGTATTGTTTTTTAAAATTCATTGTACTTATCTATTTTTTTTCATTGTAATCAGACATGGAATCATAAAACCATCCTAATGATCCCACAAACAGTCCAGAACCACCTCCCAACAATCCCCCACCTCTAGAAGACATACCTATCACAAACCCTCACCATTTAAAGGATCTAATAGGAGATAATCTAGATGAATTTAGAGGATTTCAAACCACCTATGCCAATATCCCCACATTGTGCCCCATGTTTATGACATTGAACTCAATTATTGAAAATATGGAGAAACTTACACAGCAACATAGTGTTGCACTTCTTCGGTGCGATTCCATGCACGCCCAATTTGATGATGGGCTTGATTATGATCAAGTCATGAACCTAACTATAAGAAAACATGACATAGCTAATCTTTTTGTGGATCCTAAAATTGGTCTAAAAGTAGACCCTAAAAAAACCAAGTTGTCAATTAAATGGTGCACAAATAGTGCAATACGTGACAACTTTTGAGACCGTTGGTGGATGGTTTTTGATAGACCACCTCACAACAATTTGGATGTCCCATTTTATTTTATTAAAAAATTGTATGCTGAATTTGTTATCGGTCACAAGGTGAATTATTATATTATGAGATTGAACCAGGGTGTAGGTTTAGGCGCTCCTCAGGATAGGCCATGGGCACAATGGGTGAAATCCTACACATATGTCCCCCTCCCAAGATTTCACCACCTCCCACAGTGAAACATCCTGACATTATTGTTGAGGCCAACTCACAGACTATTCAAGCCATTCACACCTTGAGTGATCTACTGATTACGCAGAACATGACATTTTTGCCTCCTTGTCCTGATCCTTCTGGCGTTTCCACATCCTCTATGAGCTCACATGTTTGTGTGCCCCAAACTTGCATTATATGCAAGAATATGTGCTTAGGTCTCTTGAATGATAGTGATGCATATAATTTTGCCTTGGAGGTGGAAGATTGTACATAGGGCACTACAGGCACTGAAGTAGCTCATGGAGATGTGCATTAGGGGCCTATAGAGACCATGTCAACCACTATTATGGTAAGGGTAAATAGTTCACTTTTTACATTGTATTTAAATTTAATTGTTCATATTTTTAGTAGAATTTCCTTATAATAATTTCCCACTTATATTTTTTTATGTGTTAGATTTATGTTCAGTTGATGATAGAGGAGGAGATGGAATAGGTGGAGGGGTCCAGGATTTCAGCCATATCATTTGGTCTTGACACTTCCACGGTACATATGTTTTAATGTACCCATTGGTTTCCTTTTATATTATGATAATAGTATATGTACATTGTTTTCTAATTTTTATGATCATATTTTACATACTAATGCAGGTGTCACCAGTTGCCACCCGGGGGAAATGTGAGGGGGTACAGGTGTTAGTCGTTGACAAGGGAAATTTGATTAAGTAATTTAGTTTGTTTATGCATACATGTATACTTGTTAGTTATGTGTACTCATTTTTAATTTACATGGTTTATTTGACAGAGAGTGGCACATGATGATGCCGTGAGACCCTATCGTCATGATAGAGTCACATGCATATCTATTAGCAATGATAGCCCCACGGTACATGCATTTCTAAAGTTATTTGTGTGTATTTTACTATCAAGTATTGTATAGGATAAAATATGGATGGGGTCCTAAAATAATGGTTTGCACATAAAAGAGACCCCAAAACCAATATTTTATACTTACATGAAATTGTATTGATATGGAAAGTAAATATAGATGATTATTATTGAAATTAAGAAATAAAGGTACTTACCTCCAAAAAAGAATCAGCTAAAAACCATATCAAATGATCTAAAAAACTATTGATTTCTAAAGGCTTGAACCAAAACTGCAAGATCTACAAAACCCAGAAATCTTTTTCTGAGATTGAATTAGGTCAAAATCGAGGTTGTACCTGACCAGGTCAGGATCAAGGTTGTACCTGACTAGGTCAGGATCTATATTTTTATTCTGAAGGTCAATTCTAACTTTTTTTGTAGATCCTAGAAGTTCATCGAAAAGGGTATCCAAATATGCTCTCAGATTTGAAATTCCTCACCTGTACCTCCAAGAAAAAGAGGGTTTTTGTTCTTTGTTTGAGGGGTTTGCCTTGGTCAAACCCTGGTTTGGAATTAACCTTAATATTTAAATTGAAATGGAGAACGCTAGCAAGTAGTAGAAGTAGATCTAAAAATGAAGCTATGATATTCAATAGATATGCAAATTGTATTTGAAATGTAATCAAGTATATTGATATGAAAGCTTGAACATGTAAATCAAACCTCCATGATTGTATGCTTGGAATCCACCTTGAGGGAAGAATGAAATGGATCTTGAAGATGAACAAAAGGATCTTGAAGGAAGATCACACCATCATGATGGCTATATCTAGGGTTTGAATGATGAATCTTGAATACTTGAACCAAATCCTTTCAATGGCTTGAATGCTTGAATCCTTGATCTTCAATGGAGAACATGGATGGAAAAGAGGACTTGAATGTTTGAATTGATGCTTTCTTGATCACCTTGAGAGCTTGAGAGAGGAGATCGCAAAACTTGATTGATAGATTGTTCTCACAAAACTTGGTGGTGAAAATGAGAGAAGAAGGCTCCCTTTTATAGTGATCTAGGGCACAAGAGGGGCCTCGTAGAAAAAAATAATTAAGGGCCCATGGCACAAAGCTCTAGAGGGATGCACATTGAGAGGAAATTAAATTAAAGTCTTGACACAAAAATCTAGGAGGGGACCACCCTTAATATAGAAATAAATAATTATTTAAGAGCCTTGTTACAAAATTCGAGGTAAGGCCAACCCCAAAGTTAATTTGAGCATTAGGCACAAAAATTGAGAAAGGATAATCTCCAATAATAAATTAGGAATCCTATACAAATATTGAGAAAGGTCCACCTCAAATATTAATTTGAGAATTTGACACTTAATCCAAGAAATAGTGGCCCCAAAGAGGGAAAATGCAAGATTTTGATGAAATCCTGAAACTAGAAGCTAACCCTGAAGATCCCAAACCCTAGGGTCAAGGTCAAGCTCGAACTTGACTAGGTTAGGGTCAAGGTTGATTTTGACCTAGACAGGATCAAGGTCGACTTTGACCCCATAAGGTTAACTTTGACCTTATGGTCAAAAACCTCAGGTTCATAGTCCAGAATGCCAGGAAAGTGCTAGGAAGAAGTGGGAAATGGGGTAGAACAGGGAGAAAAGCCCGATCCAAGTTGAATATCCATTCAAGGCATTTGACATGACCCCAAACCACTTACTCAAAGGGCTAAATGCTCTTAACATGGAAGTGCTTCCATTTTAAGACAATACATTAAGCCCCCACTTTAGCAAGAGTATGGACTCGATCCAAACTCTTGGTAAAGGAGAAGAAAGAAGAGATCCAAGTGGATTCACAAAGAGATAAAATAAAACTTAGCTAAGGACACAAGTCCCTAGACTAAGGATTCTAACTCAACATACATGCACGAGGGTGCGAAAAGAGAAAACCAAAAGAACATGGGTTAGCATTAAATAACCCAAATCAATTAGCATAAGAAACCTCGCTAAGAAATATTTCTCATACTAATATCATATTTGGAAAGCTATTGTAAAATCATAAATGATTACATAGGAAAGACAAGAGAAACACTATAAATATCATAGCTTCATGATCTTGTCCTACTAGCATGAAAGCAGAAAAGAGAGAAAGGAGAAAGTGATTACCTCACCCAGTAAGATGCCCACCTTACCATGAATCACCCTGGAGGGAGAGCCCAACAGGTTCACCCATAAACTGTGCCTTGAAATTGTAATGCATCTTCTGATGGCTTTTGGAATACCCATAGATCCACCTTCTTGTATCACTATGAATATGAAATGCATGTCTCCTTAGTATTTAGCAACTTATGTGTGTTACCTTCAGAAGATTTAGCATATAGGTGCATGTCTTTTCAAGATTTAGCAACTTATGTGCGTTACCTTCCAAGATTTAGCATATTTGAAATTGGAAATGCATGTCCCTTCAAGATTTAGCAACTTATGTGCGGTACCTTCAGAGGATTTAGCATATTGAAAAATTGAAAAATGCGTGTCTCTTCAGGATTTGGCAACTTATGTGCGTTACCTTGCAAGATTTAGCATGCTTCAAAACAAAAGGTTAGAACAAAAATACATAATATAGAATGAGGGAGGCTGAATATATGGCCCCCTCCTTAATATGGCAAAAACATACTATTTTGACATGTTAAGGAAAGAAAAGAACAAGGATAAAGCCTTTTTCAACATCAAGACAATATCCATAGACAACACCCAGTCCAAGCCAAGAAGGTCATAGCTCCTATGAGGCCATGGAAGGGATGAATGAAAAGATATATCATGCAAGAAGTGAAAAAGTAACCCTTGTGAGGGATAGCACAATGTTCAGTTTCCAAGGTGAGATATATATCAACCATGGAAACCCAATGTCAAACAATGAAATCAGTTGTGATCAAGGAAAAAGATCCTCAAATAAAACCTAAAATGTTCATGTATAATTGGATATCACATAATAGATAGATACTTCTTAACCAAGGAAAGAGGTGAATCCCTGAAAGATAGAAAAAAAGAAAGATGACATCCTTGCCCCCCAAGTGTAGGAACAAAGATGAAAGGGGACCTATTATATCACTCGCAACACTATGCAAGACAACGAGCCCCCAAGTATTTGGCTATCATTGTTTACATAATGTGGAGCTCCATAATAGGAACATGAATGTTATTTAGAGAAAATAGTATTGAAATACAACTCATTGCCACATGATATATAAATAACCTCGCTACAATGAGCTGCCTAATCTTATAATGTAAAGCTTGACATTCATTAGTAGAGTGATCATGAAATCTATGATATAAAAAAAAAGAAAAAAAAGAAAGAGTCTTAAAGTGTGGACTACATTTCTTTTTGTGTTTAGGTCTAGTAATCATCTTAGCATGAAGGAGTTTAGGCAAAAGAACCGCTTGGTCAAATTCCTTCACAGTTTCATCATGTTTTGAAGTGTTATTTGAGATGTTGCTAACATTGATTTGTTGTTGAGGATTAAATCCCAATCCATAAGAATACTCATGCCCCCCAGTGTGTAAGGGCATGTGACTTCCCTATTTATGTTTACCACATCCTTGAGCATTAAATCCTTGTTTAACTAGGAAATGATAACCAAGACCATAATGAGAAGCCATATCAGAAGAAGTCAATGGAACTTCAGTAGTCACTATGTCATCATTAGTAGGTTTGATAGGTTCATTGTGGGTAGAAGTAGTGACAAAGTTATTATGAAGGGCTTTAGAAGTAAAAAATCATTGTTCAAATTCTTTTTGTTTCTTCATAAAATCAAGATCATTAATCTTATGCTCTCCAATAAAGGTATGAGTAAAATCCAAGGTTCCCCAATCATTACCAGGAAGAGCATTAGAGGAAGAAGGATTACTATTAGAAATAGGAGTAGTGTGAGTTTGAATATTAAGACAAGGATTAGGTGCATCATCCGCATGAAGTGAATACATCTTGTTATTATGTATAAACTTAACTTTACGGTGAAGGGTGGAAGGAACAACATGCATCTCATGTAACCAAGGTCTACCCAAAAGAAGATTATAATTGAGAGGTCCATGCACAACATGGATAGGTGTATTTAGGATGACTAGTCCTACTTTGATAGGTAAGGTAATGATGCCTAAAGTGTTCTTAGCAATGTTATCAAAGCCACATATAGGAACATTGTCAGGTTGAATAGTTGAAAGATCGGCGTTAATCGCTTTGAGCATGTCCATGCTACAAACATGAAGTCCAGATCCATTATCAATCAAGGTCCTATGAATGATACTTTTACTGATAGAAACAACAACCATAAGAGCATCATACAGATTTTGAACTTCTTTAGAAGGTAAATATTTTTGAGTGAATACAATGTTAGGAGGACCCGGGGTAGCATGCATGCATTGTAAGAAGTTATTGATGTTCTCTTGATTAGGAGGTGGAGTGGGAAGAGTTTATAGAGCTTTCTGCAAAGCTTCATAATAGGTAGGTGAATTTTGAAGAAGCTCCCATAAAGAAATCTTGGCAAGAGTATTTTGCAATTGGTTTATCAAATCATACTCCTTACTAGGAACACAGGGTGGAGGAGGAAGAATAGGTTGAGAAGGTGGCAAAGAAGTAGAAACCACCAGATTAGGTTGAGGGTTATTCCTTGTACAATATGTGTGAGCTATAGAATCTTGATCATTGAAGGACTCCATAGGTTTACCTTAGATAGTAATGCGAGTTAAACCTTTGACAGTTAACAAGGGTTTAGGATAAACCATTTTAGTTGTCTCAACACTAAAAATAGAATCACAAGAAGGAATTAAAGAGGACATCCTAGGAGGAGATGAGGTAAGATCTTGATTCTCCATAGGATCATCACTAAAATGGAGAGCATTAAGGGAATTCATATCATTCTCCACTAATGCCTCATCACTAGAAGGAATCTAAAATGGAGGTAAAGCATCTATAATATCATCTTTTTTCACTAAAATGTTTGCATAAGGGGAGTGTGTTTTAGGAAAAGAGTCACCATCATGTATTAATAAATCACCCTCATGTATCAAATATTCTTCAAGAGGAGGGGATAAATCAATGTCTTTATCTAAGGGATCATTCACAATGGTTTCATGAGGAAGAAAGTAATCAACATCCAAATCCAAAGGTTCATCCCAAATAGGAGGATTATCATCCCTATCCATAAGGCACCTGAAAACACTTGAAAATAATTTATGCCACATGATAAAAACCAAGGAAATGCATAGAAAATAGATCTAGATATATCCAAATGCATTCAAATGAAATGTTTTTGTATTTTTGAAGAAATTTTGCAAAATTTTTTATATTTTTGAAATATAAATGCAAGAGCATAAACCTACTTTTGTAAGCATGTAAGATCTAATACAAAATGTAAATCTAATACCAAAAAGAAAGAGTTGTCTATCTCAGGTTCACCAAAATGTATAATGAAGGTGAACACACAAGATAATTCAAAGGAAGATCTAGCACAATAGGGCATCTAAATCCACAAGAGAAAAGGGGTAAGTGTGTTGGGTTCACCAAAATTTATAGGATAAAATATGGATGAGGTCCTCGAACAATGGTTTGCATATAAAAGAGAACCCAAAACCAATATTTTATACTTACATGAAATTGTATTGATATGGAAAGTAAATATAGATGATTATTATTGAAATTAAGAAATAAAGGTACTTACCTCCGAAAAAAAATCAGCTGAAAACCCTATCAAATGATCTCAAAAACTATTGATTTTCTCAAGCTTGAACCGAAACTCCAAGATCTACAAAACCCAGAAATCTTTTTCCAAGATTGAATCAGGTCAAAATCAAGGTTGTACCTGACCAAGTCAGGATCAAGGTTGTACCTGACTAGGTTAGGATCTACATTTGTATTTTGAAGGTCGATTCTGACTTTGTTCACAGATCCCAGAAGTTCACCGAAAAGGGTATCCAAATATGCTCTTAGATCCAAAATTCCACATCTGTACCTCTAAGAAAAAGAGGGTTTTTGTTGTTTGTTTGAGGGGTTTTCCTTAGTCAAACCCCTATTTGGAATTAACCTTAATATTGAAATTGAAATGGATAATGCTAGCAAGTAGTAGAAGTAGATCTAACAACGAAGATATGATATTCAATAGATATGCAAATTGTATTTGAAATGTAATCAAGTATATTGATATGAAAGCTTGAACATGTAAATCAAACCTCCATGATTGTATGCTTGGAATCCACCTTGAGGGAAGAATGAAATGGATCTTGAAGATGAAAAAAAGGATCTTGAAGGAAGATCACACCATCATGATGGCTAGATCTAGGGTTTGAATGATGAATCTTGAATACTTGAACCAAATCCCTTCAATGGCTTGAATGCTTGAATCCTTGATCTTCAATGGAGGACATGGATCGAGAAGAGGACTTGAATGCTTGAATGGATGCTTTCTTGATCACCTTGAGAGCTTGAGAGAGGAGATTGCAAAACTTGCTTGAGATATTGTTCTCACAAAACTTGGTGGTGAAAATGAGAGAGGAAGGCTCCCTTTTATAGTGACCTAGGGCACAAGAGGGGCCTCATAGATAACAATAATTAAGAGCCAATGACACAAAACTCTAGAGAGATGCACATGGAGAGGAAATTAAATTAAAGTCTTGACACAAAAATGTAGGTGGGGACCACCCTTAATATGGAAATAAATAATTATTTAAGAGCCTTGTTACAAAATTTGAGGTAAGGCCAACCCCAAAGTTAATTTGAGCATAAGGCACAAAACTCGAGAAAGACTAATATCCAATAATAAATTAGGAATCCTATACAAATATCAAGAAAGGTCCACCTCAAATATTAATTTGAGAATTTGACACTTAATCTGAGAAATAGTGGCCCCAAAGAGGGAAAATGCAATATTTTGATGAAATCCTGAAACCGAAAGCTAACCCTAAAGATCCCAAACCCTAGGGTCAAGGTCGAGGTCAAACCTAACTAGGTCAAGGTCAAGGTCGATCCTGACCTAGTTAGGATTGAGGTCAACTTTGACCCCATAAGGTCGACTTTGACCTTATGGTCAAAAACCTCAGGTTCATAGTCCAGAATGCCATGAAAATGCTAGGAAGAAGTGGGAAATGGGGTAGAACAGGGAAAAAAGCCAGATCCAAGTCGAATATCCATTCAAGGCATTCGACATGACCCCAAACCACTTACTCGGAGGGCTAAACACTCTTAACATGGAAGTGCTTCCATTTTAAGATGATACAAGTATATATAATATGTTGGAAACTGCAATTGAAACAATTGTTGTATTGTCAATGTCAAACCTTAATTGGTAAGCCTGTTGCTACTTAGGAAAGTACTATATCTATTTAAGTGTTGCTAAGGGGCTAAGAAAGGTTGGTAACAATAGCACCTAGGGAAAGGTTAAGTTATCTTGATACTACAAAGTGTACTTGACTATGTTGCACTATGATGAGATAATGTATTGTTTATCTTAGTAAGATTGAAGACTATACTTGTAGGCTTAACCGAGAAAAGAATGGAAAAATCATGTTTAAGCTAAGTGATGTTAGTGTCAACCGAGTTAGTATATGCTGAGAAAAATTCTAGTGTCGACCGAGCATCAATAAACTGCCGCGGAAGACAATGTAAGCCGAGGAAATAGTTTTAGTAATGATTGAGCTTTCTACATGAAGACCGAATTGACAATCACAGTATTGACCGAGCATCAACAATTTTATATTTGAAGAGAATTTAATTTTGGAGCCAAAATTGTTGAATTCTTGGATTATGTAAAATGTGTTGACTTTATTTATTGATTGTTTGGAAGCATTAAATGCATTGTAAAATGTTTTATTGTAAATCTTTAAGAGATTTGAGATGATTCTAGAAAAGGAGCCGAAGAACATGAAGTGGGTAGATTCAATGAATTTGACCTAACCCTAAGATCTACGATTGAGATTGAGTAGAAAAAGATGAGTTAATCTAATTGAGGAAAATATAAGATAACCTAAGCATTTTGATATGTATGTACATGCAGAACAGAGAATGCTCGAAGAAGAAAGTTTTATTGACTGAATAAGCAGAAAAGGCTGAAGGAGAATTGTGGTGATTGCTTGAAGAAAAGTTTCGAGCAGATCAAAGATGGAAATGGAAAAGTTTCAAATTCAATAAACCAACATTAGTGTATGGAATTGGATCTGATATTTGCAAAGTGAGTTGTATATTTTTCAAATAATATTTCTACTACTTTCTAACCATTGTAATAGTCAAAATCCTTTTAACAGAGGTTGACCTAACAGTCATATGTTAAATCCTTTGAACAAGGTTGCATTCTAATGGAGTTTATGTAAGTCCTATGGCTAGGCTCAGTTTTAATAGCATGATTGAAATCCTTTAACCGGGTCACACCTTACAATGTGTATTGTAACCTTTGATAGGGTTGGCTTTTTACCGAGCTCACTTTAGAAGAGTGAGAATAATAGTAGCATGTCAGAAAGAGGTTTTTCCCAAATTGGGTTTCCACTATAAATCCTAGTGTTAATACTTGTGTGAGTGTTTAGATCTGAACATTACTATGTTTTTCAAGTTAAGTCACAGCTAGGTAGTGGACTGCATTGTTAGATGTTTTCTATTATTTAATCAGTGATGACCAAGTTTGTTTTGGTTTTGGATCTGATTTAAGGATAAGTTTTTGAGATTGTTTTATACATTAGGACTTGAGAACAACTGATTCACCCCCCCCTCTTTTTTGTTCTAAATCATATTAACAATTGGTATCAAAGCTTTTTTGCTTATTATTAGTGTTGATAGAAATCAAGTTTAAAGGGGCTTGAAGCAAATGATCAGGATGTATAAGAAGGAGGTACCGAAGCTAAACAAGGAAAACTTCCTTGCATGGCAAAGCTTAATGAAGCTACATCTGGCCGGTATTGGTGACTCTGCTAAGTACTACATTGAGAATAGCTATGTCTCACCTATCACACCTTTGACTGCCGAAGAAATGAGAGCTAAGAAAGAACATAATTAGGCAATGCTAGAAATTGCATCTACCCTAAGCTATCCAGAATTTGAGGACATTAAGGACTGCACAACTTCTAAGGATATGTGGGACACTCTTGCAAGGATCTATGGTGGTGACTTGAATGTGTTGAAAGCAAAGGCCTAGAGTCTTAGAGGTAAGTTTGATGAAATGAGAATGCAAGAAGATGAAAACATTGCACAATATTATGGTAGAATAAAAGAAGTTGTGAATGCTATTAGAGGAGAAAATGGGGCTATTGATGATGAAACTATAATTGGGAAAGTACTAAGAACCTTGCATCCTATATATTCTATTAAGATCTCAGCTATTTAGGAATCTAGATGTAACTCTACTAATGTTCTTACTTTGGAAAGTTTGGTTGGTAAGATGACTGCTTTTGAACTCTCTAACTATGATAATTTTACTGTTGGAAGCATTGGAAATGTTGAATCTTCTTTTAAGTCATAGCTAGTTCTAAACAAGCCAAAGAAAGAAAAAGAAAGATGCATCAGTGAAAGTGAAAGTGATAGTGAAAGTGACAGTGACACTTCTGATGAAGACCTAGAAGATCTAGAAGCTCTTATGGCTAGAAGACTGAGAAGAGGAAAAGGAAAGTATAAAAGTAAACTCCCTATTATATGTTTTGCATGTAATAAAGTTGGTCATATAGCTGCTAGATGTCCTGACAAGAAGGATAAAGATGATGAGAGGAAAAGCAAACACAAAGACAAAAAATATGACAGAAGCTACCGATGGAACAAAGAATACAAAGGAAAAGGTAAGAAATCTTCTTACATTGCTGAAAAAGAGACTGACATTGATAGTGATGATTTTGAAATTGAGGTAGTCTATGTGGCAATGAAAGATGAATCTGATGAGGATGAGAAAACTGCATTGTATCCTATGTGAAAAAGAATGATAAATGGATTATTGACAGTGGTTGTTCACATCACATGACTGGTGAAAAAAATAAGTTTGAGACCCTACATCATTATAGAGGTAAAAGTGTAAAATTTGGTAATGATGCACCATGTCCTATTAGAGGAAAAGGTTTGATTAAACTGACTGATAAGTTATCTTGTGAAAATGCATATTGGGTTGAAGGTCTTAATTATAATTTGTTATGTGTTGCTCAGCTTAACAAAATTGGTTACCAAGTGGAATTTCATCACAAGCAAGCTAAAATATTTGATCCTACTAGAGAACTAATTGGAAGTGGAGATCAGACTAGAGGTAATTTGTTCTATCTTGACCCATCTGAAGAAACATGTTTGATTGCATAGCTTGATGATATTTGGTTATGGCATAAAAGGTTGTGTCATGTTAACTTTGACAATCTGGTAGAGATAAGTAAGAAGAAAAAGGTAAGAGGTCTACCTAGATTGAAGAAACCTGAGAATGTGATGTGCAAGGAATGCTAGTTAGGAAAAATGGCAAAGTCAAGTTTCAAGATAAAATCCTTTACTTCTCAAAACATTTTAGATTTGGTTCATACTAACCTTTGTGGACCTATGGGTGTACAAAGTTACTATGGTGCTAGATACTTTATCTTATTTGTTGATGAGCATACTAGGATGATGCATGTGATGTTTCTAAAAGAAAAATCTAAAGCTTTTCAATTCTTTAAGTGGTATCTGGCTAAGGTTGAAAAAGAGACAGGTAGGAACCTGAAATGTCTTAGATCTAACCGAGGTGGAGAATTTACATCAAATGAATTTAATCTATTTTGCAATGATAGAGGAATTAAAAGATAGATGTCTACACCTAGAACACCTCAATAGAATGGTATAGTAGAAAGGAGAAATAGATCTATCTTGGATTGTGCAAGGACATTGATGATTGAAAAGAATGTGGCACAGAAAGATTGGAAAGAAGCTATAAGCACTACTGTCTACACTCTTAACCAGGTACAGATCAAGAAAGGTACAAATCTGACACCTTATGAAATATGGCATGGGCATGCACTGAGTGTTAAATACTTTAGAATATTTGGAAGTAAGTTCTATATATTAAAAGACACTAGGAATGGAAAGTTTGATGCTAAGAGTAATGATAGGCATATTCCTAGGGTACTCCACAAAAAGTAAAGCTTATAAGTGTTTGAACTCTAACACTAACAAAATTGTGGAAAGTGTGAATGTCAAAATTGATGAGTATGCAAAAATAAATGAAGTTGACAGCAAAAGAGAACTAGAAGATTATAGATCTTTTGTGTACATTGAAGAAGAAGAAGAGGCAAGTAATAGACTTGCACCTAATGCCGAGTCTCGGGTAAGCAATGTCGAGCGACAGACAGAAGCTGCCGAGCATCAAGAAAATAGTGTTGAGAGAGAGAACAATAACATGTCGAGCTACAAGAAAATGTTGTTGAGTATCAGGAAGAGGTTGCCGAGCATTCAGAAGTTGAATCTAACAATCTTGTTGAGGAACATGATGAAATAGAGGAGAGAATAGCTAAACCTATTTTGGAAAAATATGTAAGAAGACATCACAAGCCTGAACAAATAATTGGAGACAAAGATACTGGAATTCAGACCAGAAGTAAGGCTAAGGATCCAACATGTCTACTATGTGAATTTGAACTGAAGACAACTAGAGAATCATTGGAGAATGAAGACTAGATACAAGTAATGAATGAAGAGATTGACCAGATTGAGAAGAATGATACTTGGACTCTAGTGCCGAGACCTGAAAATAAAAAAGTTATAGGAACAAAGTGGGTGTTTCAAAATAAGATGAATGAAAATAGTGAAATCACTAAGAACAAAGCTAGGCTAGTATGCAAAGGCTACGCACAAGAAGAAGGAATAGATTATGGGGAGACATTTGCCCCTATAGCTAGATTGGAAGGAGTAAGAAATCTGCTTGCATATGCTGCTTATAAAGATTTCAAGGTATATCAAATAGATGTGAAGTCTGCATTTTTGAATGGTATACTAGAAGAAGAAATTTACATAGAACAATTAGAAGGTTTTATTGATCCAAAAAGAAGACACATGGTGTGCAAACTAAACAAAGCATTATATGGATTGAAGCAAGCTCCTAGAGCATGGTATGAGAGGTTGCACAACTACTTGATATAGATTGGATTTTCAAGAACAAATGATGCAAGCAATTTGTACATGAAGGATGAAGAAGGTAAAGGTATCTTGTTGGTAAAAATCTTTGTAGATGACATTATTTTTGGTGGACAAGATGCATTATGTAAAAAAATTTCAAATGAAATGCAAACTGAATTTGAAATGAGTATGTTTGGTGAGATCAAATTCTTTGTTGGTTTACAAGTATATCAAATGAATAATGGAATTTTCATTACACAGTCTAAGTATGTTAATGAAATACTGAAAACTTGTGGGATGGAAGATGCTAAACTAGTAGGAACTCTCATGGTTACTGGACAAAAGTTATCTAAGAATGATGATGTTGCAGCAGTGAATCAAACTCTGTACATATCCATGATTGGAAAATTGCAGTATGATGTACATAGTAGACCAGATATTGCATTAGCTATTGGGATTGTGGCAAGATTCTCTCCCAATCCTAAGGAAACACATATGATGGCCATGAAAATAAATATGAGATACTTGAAAGGAACTACTGACTATGGTCTATATTATAAGAAGGATGACAAATTTGAACTCCGAGTTTATACAAATGCTGATTGGGTAGGAAATGTAGATGACAGAAAGAGTACTAGTGGTGGAGCTTTCTTTCTTGGATAGAGATTAGTCTCCTGGACAAGCAAGAAACAAAATTGCATTTCCCAATCTACTGCTGAGGCCAAGTATGTTGTTGTTGCAATAAACTATTAAAACTTGGTATGGATAAAACAAATGTTGATAGGCATGAAAGAAGAAATCACTGAACCTGTTCTTATTTTCTATGACAACACAAGTGCTATCAATATTTCGAAGAATCCAGTGATGCACACTAAGACTGAGCACATTGCAATCAAGTATCACTACTTGAGAGAATTAGTACAAGATAAAGAAGTCTGAATGGAATATGTGAATACAAAAGAACAATTAGAAGACATATTCACTAAAGCTTTACCTAGAGAAGCTCATGAATATTTGAGAAGTCAATTAGGAGTTCTTCCCCTAACTGAGGCTTCCTAGACAAGATAGGAGCATGGCATCAAATGTGCTACAATAGAATATTTGACAAATTGATGCAGAAGATTTTCACACTTTAGGGCTAGCCTAGAGTTGTTAAGAGAAGCAAAGACAAGGAATCAATCATAAGCAAGATGATAGAGGGAGAAACATTGAGCTGCACAGATATTATCTACATCTAATGGATGTATGTTTTAGTTGTTGCTTTGGCATTTTTGTCAAAGAGGGAGATGTACAGATATGATAACACATGAGATATGATAACACATGATACTAAAAAGTAAGAGGGAGATGAACTGATGAACTGAAGATAAGGCTGATGAACTGAAATGAAGAATCAGGATAGAGGGAGATCTGAATACTTTTGACGATCATAGAAGTGAGGCTTATAGGATTCTGAATCAGAATGAAGCTAAGGATATTATAAAATAATTTTTTGATCGACAGATAAGTTTTTGGATTGGTTGGTAATCCATGTGTTATTCAGGTGATATCATATGGTGTTGCCATCAATGCCAAAGAGGGAGATTGTTGGAAACTGCAATTGAAACAATTGTTGTATTGTCATTGATGTCAAACCTTAATTGGTAAGACTATTGCTACTTAGGAAAGTACTATATCTATTTGAGTGTTGCTAAGGGGCTAAGCAAGGTTGGTAACTATTACACACTAAGTTTGTGCCTTTGTCTCAAGCTCTCGTAGTCTTGATAACCTAGTATAACATGGAAATTATCTCCAAGTGTGGGACCTATGCTAACTGAGATGAGACCTCCAAGTTCTAGGCTGGTTCCTCTTGGATAATCACCTTCATTTGCTTCTAGACATGGAAAATTAAACTTTAAGGGAAAGGGATAGAAGAAATGCTTGGAAAGGGAAATGATTGAAAGCAAACTACCTACTAGGTGATACACCAAAATTAGGGTTTGGATCTCAGTATAAAGGACTGAAATCAATGAAAGGCTCAGGTCTAGTAGGTCACAACTTGCTAAATAGTCTTGCATAAATATTTCATAGAAGGGTCTGAACATAAGACACAATTTATGACCTGCAAGTAGACATTCACTTCTGCAACTCGGTGTAGGATTGAGACAAGATTGTTAGGGGGCTAAAGTATACCAACAAAAGCATCTAAATTAGATCAAACATAATAACACACAAAATTGTAGAAAGCAAGAGGGATCAGGAACCCTGAGATATCACTGAAAACATCATATGCTTTAATCCAATAAGAGATAATACAAACAAGGAAGAATAGGGACATGAAGGATTGCCACAAAATACCTTTGCAATATTTTAATCATCAATGGGAGAAATACAACTATATAAGATAGAGGGTAGAGATGATACCACAGCTGACCCTTAAGAAAAGATGAATTTCTTCCACAAATTGTCTAACTCTGAGCTCAAAAGCTCCAAAAATACAATATATACATAGCCAACTGCATGCAGGCAGGAGTCAAAATCTAACTAGGGTTTCATGGATTTTACATTAGCATAATATTAAAACCCTAACTACCATCAAATCTAATCATAAATGCATCTATGTAATACTATGGCCGATCAGATATTATGTGACCATCTATGTACTGCATCAACTCGCAAACAAGCAACCTGGATTCATCTGCTTTCCTTCACAAAGGTCTCACCATGAATGCTCAAGCTGGTACTTTTCTGAGACAAGAATTGACAAATGAAGGCCGCCCAGACTTCCCCATCATCTTCCTTTAACTACAAATGTCCTAGAGACATAAATTATTTGAGCTACCTTGCCGCTTGCGGTCTGCAAATCAAATACTGGCAAAAACCTTTTTAGACACATTTGAATTTTGAAAACTAATGGCTAGCCGATCATTTAAAACATGTCCGTCGATATTCTTTTCTCCTCAGCAAATGGATGACTAAGATTGGCTTTACAATAGTCATAAACCTTCTTGAAAAGTCAGAGTCCATATTAGCATGTTGTGACTAATGAGAACCGAGCACATCAACATATCTATTATTTTGGACCCACCTTGAACTTTTCCTCCTTTAAGTCATTCAATGACTACTTGACTAAAGACTTCTTTCTAATTCATGAAATCCTTTTCGTAACCTTGGTCTGGTTAAGCGATTCAGTGAACAAGGCTTTTCACTGAATCGCTTGGTCTCTCTAATAACCCTGGTTACATTAAGCGAATACGGGGAGGCCTCTTTATTCACTGATTCAAAGAATACCCTTAACCTCTTATGAGAATTTGGCCTCCATTTGGCGAACTGGCGACCAAAGACAATCGCTAGGTCGCTAAGAAGTTTAGGTCTTCACTAATTAATTCTGAGATTTTGTGAATACACACATTCACGCATTCACCAGATCGATTGGAGCACTGCTATTTTATCACATGAATACGTGACCAAAAGGAACTTATCGAAGCCACTAAATATTTGTTAGTCCTGGGCCCATCTCCACATGTCAATCTTCTATTTATTCTTGACCGCCCCATCAGCAGACACCTCGGCAAGCCTTCTGACAACAGACTTACTAAAGATAAGATTCTGATCTAATGGCAGGCACATGATCTCATGGCCACCAAATATTCCTTGTACCTTTATGCTAGCCATAGATTTATATTAGACCGGGACCCCTTCTGACAAACAGACCCACCTGGAAATCTTCGTCAGCACTTGGCAACCAATTACATTTGAGTAAGTCAGCATACCTGACAGACTTGAACCCACGACCTATAGAAAGAGCATCAGACGGTTGTTGCTAAACTATTGAATTAAATAGCATGCATCTTATCCATGTGGTGTAGTGACAACCACAAGATCTTGCAGTACTTTAACCTCCCGAAAAGATTAGGACCCACTGACATATGCCTAATCACCATTATGTGGACCAATCAGAAGCCACCATTTGTATACATGTAGTAGTGGACCCACCTGAATGAAGAGTTATGTGACCAGGAGAAATCAATGGCAGTCTTAAGTTTGCAAACTTCTGACACTTTTCATGAGAAAACACGCCAGCCGTTAGATCAAAAGACGACTGATAACCGGGCCCGCTGACAAATTACAAGTCATCTCCTTTCAACCAATGAAATATCTCCACATAGGACACCATGGCAATGGACCCACAAAGGCATGAAGAACTGAGAAAAAGGGAAGATCAATAGTTGTCATAAGATTGCAAGCCTCTGACACCTGCTATGAGATCTTACGACAACCGTTGATCTCATCAACTGGGACCACACAGATCACTAAATCCTAGAGGTCTTAGCAAATGCACGGCCAAAGGAAAATTGCTCGATCACTGAATAGAAATCTTAACCTTGGTTAAGTCTGAAGAATACGCGAACAAGGCACTCGTAGAATTGCTAAACCTTAAGTCCAACCTAGGGTTACAGTCAACAAATGCTCGACTTAAGGCAATTTGCGGAGTCACTGAATACTTAAGGGAACTCCCACTTTATTTCATGACCAAGATAAACATTGTAGTCGCGAGTTTTCTGGGAGAAAAAGCTAACCGCCAGAGAAAATAGAGAACTGGTGACTGAAGGGAAATTAAAAGCACATGGATATTGGGACCTTTAAGTTGCCGGAAAAGTAACTACAAAATATAACAGATCTCTAGGGTTTGCAGGGTTAATTTAGCACCAACGGCTACTTTTTCAAATATTTAAACTGTAGACCAGGGAATTAAAAAGATGTAGAGGCCAAGAAACAAGAGATAAATTCATGAAAATTTTAGGGATGCCTAGCAAGGTGAAAACAAAGACTTGGGGATAGGTTTTAGCCAAATTTGCATGGATATGAAAATTAGGGTAACATTTTGGTGATTTCTGCTGGATGTCAGCCTGCTAGATATGGATCAGTGGCCTTGACATATCCATTGGGCATGGGGTCATGAAAACTCAAAATTCTCTCAGGGAGACAAAACTGGAACTAGAGAGGTAGACTTGTGCACAGGCACTTCTTGAAAAGTAGGAAACTAACCTAGAAAATAGGGAAAGAAAGCAGGGAAACTTATTTACAAAAATTTACAGAGAGAGGTTAACCTCAAAACAAGGCTTCAAGTGGAAACCATTCACTGATATTGGCAAGGTATTTCCTTCAAGATTTGATAGATGGAAATAATTGGATCCCTTGCATTCTATGATTACAAATGGTCCACCCCAAAAGGAGTCAAATTTTGTGTTCCTACTAGGTCTTGACCTGAACTCATCCCATTTGAGGACTACATCCCCAACCTTGAAATTTTTGACTCTGGCTCTTCTATCAAAGTTCCTCTTTGTTTGGATCTGATGGAATTCCATGTCCTGAATTGATTTGTCTCTAATCTCTTCCAATTCCATGAACTGAGCATATCTAATTTGCAAGGGATCCTCCTCCTCAAATAGGACATATTGAGTAGCTAAGTCTAGGGCTGGTAATTCAGTTGAAATAGACAACTTGGCTTCTCTGCCATACACTAACACATAAGGAGAATTGCCAATGATCTTCTTTGGAGTAATTCTATCTATCCATAAGGCAGACTTGAGTTTAGCATGCCAATCCCTTTGATTTTCTTGAAGAGTCTTCTTGATTATCCTAATCAAGTTCTTATTGGTGGATTTTTCCAAGCCATTACCTTGGGGGTAGTAATTTGAACTGGTATTTAGATAAATGCCATTCCTGACCACCCACTCTAAGACTTTAAGGCCTGTGAATGCCAATGCATTATCTGAGATGATGAAATCGGGAGTGCCAAACCTATGAACTATATCATCATAAAAGCTTAGGACAACACTCTCATTGGCTTCTTTTAATGCAACTACCTCTATCCATCTAATGAAATAATCAGTTGCATTAATTATCCATTTATGGCCTACACTAGATGGAGGATTGATCATGCCAATGAAATCTATACCCCACTTCATGAAGGGCTACTTTGTTCTGACTGGTTGTAGGGGCAAGGCTGCAAGCCTTTCTTTTCTTGCAAACATGGCACACTTGATGCATTTTCTCACATACTCATGACTATCTTTAAAGATAGATGGCCAATAGTACCTGGCCCTCATGATTTTAAAAGTAGTAGTCCTAGGTGAGAAATGACCTCCAGAAGGTCCATCATGAAACTCAAATAGGATGTCTGCTATCTTTTCTGAATCTATGCATCTTAAAAGGACACCACTATGATCTTTTCTAAAAAGAACTTCATCTATCAGTACAAAAGGAATAGATTGTAACCTATAATACCTCCTTTTTGCTAAATCTAGGCCTACAGGACATTGTCTTGTCTTCAAGTAATTGATCATATTAAGCAACTAGCTTGTTGCCTTGTCTTGTTCTTCTATAGAATACACCACCAGAGATGCATCTATCTACTTTGATTTCTTTGAACTTTCATCCTCTGCCAAATTCTCACAAAGACCTCTTCCTCTAACTAGCTTAGTAGTTTGAATATCAATGTCATATTCCATCACCTTGGTGATCCAACAGGCTCTTTTCTCATTTAGGTCCTTGGAAAGCAAAAATTCTTTGACACTTGGATGAGTAACCTTTAAATGTACCCTACTATGGGTCAACAAATATCTAAAAAATTTAAGGCTCTTCACCACAACAAGTACATGTTTCTCTACAAAAGAGTATCTCCATTCATACTATAAACCTTTGCTAAAGAAAGCAATAGGCTGGTCCAATCCATCTGAATTTTCTTGAGTCAGCATTGCAGATATAGCACCATGACCCCCATAAGCATAATGGATAAAATCCTTACTAAAATTTGGGTTTAGGAGAGCAGGGGCTTCTGTTAAGGCCTCTTTGATAACTTGGAAATTGACTTTCCCTTCTTTGCTCCAACTAAAATTTGAACTCTTCTTTAACATGGCTGTCAAGGGCTTTATTAAATCTGCAATGTTAGGCAAGAACCTCCTAACAAAATTGATCTTTCCTATGAAAGATTGGAGACTTTTCTTGTGATGTGGTAGGGGTAGCTCTAAGATAGCTGCAATTCTCTCAAGATCTACTATGATCCCTTCTTTGGATACCACATATCCCAGCAATTTTCCTTTGTGAATTGAAAACACACATTTCTTGGGATTAAGAGATATCCCAAATTCTCTACACCTTTCAAAAATCTTCCTCAAATGTTTGATGTGATCTACTGCATGTTTAGAATAGATAGTTATGTCATCCAAGTAGACTGGCATGAACTTGTAAATGAATCTTTTAAAGGCCATATCCATTTCCTTTCAAAATGTAGTACCTGCATTTGATAAACCAAAGGGCATCTTTTGATAAGCCATGGTTCCCCACTTGGTTGTAAATGCAGTCTTGTATTGATCCTCTTCATTTACTAAGATTTGATTGTATCCTGAATAGCCATCCAATAATGAAAATCTCTCAAATCTAGAGATAGATTGTAAGATTTGTTCCATGGAGGGTAATGGATGGTGGTCTTTTAATGAGGCCCTGTTAAGATCCCTAAAGTCAACACATAACCTCAATTCCTCATTCTTCTTCCTAACAAGAACAAGGTTGGAAACCCAACTAGTATGCTTAATGGGGTAGATGATACCACTTTCTATTAGTTTGAGTACTTCTTTATGCATAAGTGGCTCAAGCTTGGGATTAATAGGCCTTTGCTTTTGTCTTACCGGTTTGGCATTTGATTCTAATTCAATAGTGTGCTGAGCAAGGGTAGGATTGAAACCCTTGAGGTCTTCATATTTCCATGCAAAAACATCACTGAATTCTTTGAATAACTAAGTGTAAGCTTGCTTTTCCAATTCAGTGTTTACTTTTCCAAATTGTAAGCTTTTACCTGGTTCCAACTCTAATTTAACACAATGTTTTTGTTGGACTACTAGGCCATGTTTGTTCTTCTTAACTTCATCATCCTTATTGAAGATAGTTTCTAAGGTAACAAGACCTCTAGGCATCTTATTGGACTTGAGTTGTATCACTTGATCACCATAGTTTTGTGATAGCCTATCTTGATTGTGTTCTGAAAAGACATCTTCTTCAAATAAGAACTATAGAATCTATTCATCATTGTCAAACAATTGCCAATTGACATCATTATCAAGAATAGATGGTCTGACAATCACTTTGATATGTTGTTGATCCATTTATTTTGAAATGCTATTTGGAATATCATACTGAGATCCAACAATAGCTAACCTATCTGCATTTTGATTTAACTTCCTAGGGATAGCAACAATATTGAAAGCACAAAAATCTTTAATTGCATTGCAAAATCTATGTTTGTATGCCTTCATGGTGTCATTCTTGGTTGCACTTATCCTTCTTACTTGGCTAACAACTAATTCATTGTCACCATAAACTTTTAAGGCCTTAAGCCCTCTTTTTCTAGCCCATTCTAGTCCATTGACTAGACTTTCATACTCTGTAGTATTGCTAGTGCAGGAGAAACTAAATCTAAAGGTAGTATAGTACCTTTCTCTTTTTGGGGACACTAGCATAGCACCACCAGCAGAACCATGTCTACTTCTAGCTCCGTCAAAAAATAGTTTCCAAACCTGACTGCTCTGATCCTCTGAATCAATGTCCTCTTTGAGAAGGCTTGGCTCTATGACATCATTTTCTTGTATCAAATAAATTCTCGAACCAAAATCCCAAATAAGATTTTCTTGGACCTCTGAATCTCTTTCATCTAGAAGAATATCAGGGATACTCTCTATCTTTGTGCTTGCTTCATTAATGGTTTGGAAGTCACTGTTATCAAATATAGGGAAGTTTACATTGATGGTATTGGACACATAAGGTTCTATATGGTGTGTTGCTAATGGTTTTGACTTGATGATGACCTTGGTCCCATACCTTGTATGAAATAACATGTGAGACCAATCAGAAGATAAGTAGCCTCCTATCTTGGCTGTAAACTCCCTTGAAAGACATATATCAAATAATGCAAGGAGATCTATGATATATATATCAAGGATGATTGAAAAATTAGGACTAGCATGCAGGATTAAACTAGTATCCTTAGCCACATCTATAGTATTGACTGAGCATCCATCAAGTTGGGTAACCTTCTTTTGGAAGGGCTCATATTTTAGTTCTAATTGGTCAGCTACTTTCTTGGGCATCACAGTGCTAGTAGCTCCACTATCTACCATACAATTATGAACTAAAGATTTTCCAATGATTAAAGATACATAAAAGGGAGGTGGCTTTGAATTCCTACTTTGTGTGGCATTACCTTTGGAGTTTCTACTTGGAGCCTCCTTTTCTTGATCATTGTTAACTAACACTGGATTTCTAGCTTCTTTTGCAGGTTGAGGAGTTGTCACCTCTGTCATGGCCTTCTTCAAAATTTAGGGTTGTCCTGTAAGAGCTAAAGAGTCCCACATGGACATGGTAACATTCACCTTCTTCATGTTGTCTCCAATATTAAAAGGTGCCACAGTGTGTACTCTTTGTTGTGTCTTTGGCATGATGGGCTCCACTACTTTAGAATGTTGGCCTTCTTTGCTTGTAATGGTAGGAGCCTCCTTAGGTATGATGGGAGTGGCTTGCTGCAGTGGCTCTATAGATGTAGTAGCTTTGGCATTGGAATCTTCTCTCTCCATGTCTTGAGCTCTTCTCTTTGCTCTTGTATAGGCAACAAAAGCAACTTCATCATTGACTCCATTGAAGTCTGGTTGCTCCCAATTGAAAAGAGCAATCTCATTTTCTTGTGATTCTTGTTGAGGAACTGACCCACTGGATGAAGCCTCTGGTTGAGTTTGTGAGGCATTTTGAACCATTAGAGCTTGGTTCATCCATCCATTTGAACATGTAGCCTAATTGTGAGGTTGATTACAAGGAAAACACCATTCATTTTCCATAGCCATATTATTTTGACTAGGAACCATATCCCTCACTAGATTTGTAGAATTTAGAGGTGCAGGGTTATATGGTTGGAACGGTCTCTGATTGAAACTTTGTCTTTGTTCTTGATACCCTCCTTGGTATGGTGGCCTATTTTGCTGATAAGGTTGTCCTTGATTTTGATATTACTAATTAAGACCTTGGCCTTGTGTCTGAAATGGTGGTCTGATTCCTTGAACTTGCTTCTTCAAACTTGTGACCTCTTTAGTCAAGGTCTGCAACAAGTTCATCATTTCTTGCTTACTACTTTCTTGGCTATTCTTTATCTCTTGTATCTCTTGAGAGAAACTAGCTGTTAGCTCTTGACCACTGGTACTAGCCTGAGGTGCTAATATGGTGGGAATAGGGGTAAATGGGGGTACTTGGGTAGGTGCAATGGGTTGAAGGCTAGGAACAATGGGCATTGGAGGCCTTCTAGCAATCATGCCTACTTGGATCAAACAATTTTCAGCCCTGACAGCTATGTCAAAATCCTGGGGTAGATAAGTACCACCCATAGACTAGATCATGATAGAGATTTGACCATTCAGACTTTGCAAGTAGTAAAGGAAAGCATGGTCAGCTGATGGTCTCACAGAAACTAGAATTCTATTCCATGTTTTAAGGAATCTACTATTATAATCTGTCATTTTCTCTTGAGGGTCTCTCTTAATAGTTGTTAACTACTCAACTAGAGACAAGTTATCTGATTTATCCTCAAAATGTTTACTTAATGCATCCCCTAACTCATCCCATGAAGTAACAGAACCAACAGTTAGGGTTCTAAACCATTCTAGAGCCTTACCTTTTAGAGAGGCTACTAATAATTTTGTGGCCACATCCTCTTGAGTAATGTTGTGTATGCTGCATATGGTGGTCACATCTCTTATGTGTTTGAAAGCAGTAGTCTGCCCTTCACTTGTGAAATTAGGTATACTCTTAAGTGCCACCAAAGGCACATCATGATGTTGAGCAAAGTTTAATGGGCTACCCTGATTAAAGGGTGCAAATGCAAATGGTCTAGCCATTGTAGGAGTTGGAATTTGAAGATTAACAACTATATGAGCTGTATTTGCTACTAGATTTGAATCCTCCTCTAGATCTCTGGTTAGAGATCTACCTCTCCTTCTAGAATGAAAGGAAAAAGGTCTCCTTTCTGAATTATCAGGAGGTGTTGATTGAAATCTCCTTGCAGGGGATGTTCTTTGAGTTGACCTGCCTTTGCAACTTCTTCTTGAGGGCAACTCTAAAAATTGGGCAGGCTTTGAGCTCCTAGTCTCAATCTTTCTCATAAACCTTGAACAAGGTTAGCCCTAATCTTTGAAATCAGTGGAGTCACCAGATATACTTGGTAGAATGACTTCTAAAAGCCTATTTTATGCAATCTGTATATCAGAGATAGCATATCTTGAACATTAATCTGATTTTTTAGAGTCCCATCAAGCATGCCAGAATTGTTATACACTAAGTTTGTGCCTTTGTCTCAAGCTCTCGTAGTCTTGATAACCTAGTATAACATGGGAATCATCTCTAGGTGTGGGACCTATGCTAACTGAGATGAGACCTCTAGGTTCTAGGCTGGTTCATCTTGGATGATCACCTTAATTTTCTTCTAGACATGGAAAAGTAAACTTTAAGGGAAAGGGATAGAAGAAATGCTTGGAAAGGGAAATGACTAAAAGCAAACTACCTACTAGGTGATACACTAAAATTAGGGTTTGGATCTCAATATAGAGGACTAAAATTAATGAAAGGCTCAGGTCTAGTAGGTCACAACTTGCTGAATAGGCTTGCATAAATATTTCATAGTAGGGTCTGAACATAAGACACAATTTATGACCTACAAGAAGACATTCACTTTTGCAACTCGGTGTAGGATTGAGACAAGATTGTTAGGGGGCTGAAGTATACCCACAAAAGCATTTTAATCAGATCAAATACAATAACACAAAATTGCAAAAAGAAAGAGGGATCAGGAACCTTGAGATATCACTGAAAACATCATATGCTTTAATCCAATAAGAGATAATTCAAACAAGGAAGCATAGGGACATGAAGGATTGTCACAAAATACCTCTGCACTATTTTAATCATCAATGGGGAAAATACAACTATATAAGCTAGAGAGTAGAGATGATACCATAGATGACCCTTAAGAAAAGATGAATTTCTTCTACAAATTGTCCAACTCTCAGCTCAAAAGCTCCAAAAATAAAATATATACATACCCAACTACACGTAGGTAGGAGTCAAAATCTAAATAGGGTTTCATGGAGTTTACATTAGCATAATATAAAAACCCTAATTGCCATCAAATCTAATCATAAATGCATCTATGTAATAGTATGGCTGATCAGATATTATGTGCCCATCTCTGTACTCCATCAACTCACGGACAAGCAACCTAGATTCATCTGCTTTCCTTCACAAAGGTCTCACCATGAATGCTCAAGCTGGTACTTTTCTGAGACAAGAATTGACCCATGACGACTGCCCAGACTTCCTCATCATCTTCCTTTAACTACAAATGTTCTGGAGACATAAATTCTTTAAGCTACCTCGTCGCTTGCGGTCTGCAAATCAAATACTAGAAAAAAAAATTTTAGACACATTTGAATTTTGAAAACTAATGGCTAGCCGGTCATTTAAAATGTGCCCATTGATAATCTTTTCTCCCTGGCAAATTGACATCTTAGATTGGCTTTACAATAGTCATAAACCTTCTTGAAAAGTTAGAGTCCATATCAGCATGTCATGACCAATGAGAACTGAGCACGTCAGCATATCTATTATTTTGGACCCACCTTGAACTTTTCCTACTTTAAGTCATTCAAGGACTATGCGACTAAAGACTTCTTTCTAATTCGCGGAAACCTTTTTGTAATCCTGGTCTGGTTAAGCAATTCAGTGAATAAGGATTTTCGCTGGGTCTCTCTAATAACCTTGGTTACATTAAGCGAATACAGGGAGGCCTCCCTATTCGCTGATTCATAGAATACCCTTAACCGCTTATGAGAATCTAGCCTCCATTTGGTGAACTGGTGACCGAAGACAATCGCTAGGTCATTGTGAACTTTAGGGCTTCACTAATTAATTCTAAGATTCTGTGAATACAGACATTCATGCATTCGCCAAATCGATTAGAGCACTGCTATTTTATCACACGAATACCTGACCAAAAGGAACCTATTAGAGCCGCTAAAACTTTGTTAACCCTAGGCCCATCTCCACATGTCAATCTTCTATTTGTTCTCAACTACCCCATCAACAAACACCTTGGCAAGCCTTCTGACAATAGACCCACTAAAGATAAGATTCTAATCTAACGGCGGGTGCATGATCTCATGGCCGCCAAATATTTCTTGTGCCTTTACACCAGCTGTAGATTTATATTAGACTGGGACCCCTTCTGAAAAATAGACATGATGAGGGACTATTCATCAGTATGATTTAATCAAAATAAAATGGAAAAAGTTAAGCCATAAAGGAAAATAGTGAAGAGCTTTGCGAGACAATAAAGACCATTCAACTTGGAAGTTTGAACCAAACTTATTCAATATTCATGGTTCAAGAGATAAGCGCACAATGCAATGTGGAAATGCCATTAGACTTGCCAATGAAAATGAAACCATACCAATGAATGTTATTGAACGTTGAACATTGAACTACTTGAGTTTGATGGTTCAAGTTCAACCGACAAGGTGTTTGTGCAAAGGTAAACAAAAATAAATAGCACCTTATAAAATTCTAGGGTGATTTTGGGAAAAGGAAGCCTACAATAATTACACAAAATCTTTAGGTAACAATGGCTCTGACTGGGGACAAGGCCTGACAAGGATGAAGGATGAATCTTGACTCTGATTTCACAGACCAGGAAAACTAAAAACAAAAATGAAAGGAGAAAAGCCAAAAAGGAAAACATAAAAGAACACAGCAAAAAGATATGTACAAAACAGGGCAACTTAAACTAGAGCTTATACAGGTTTAGATCCTGACCATTAAAGGTCAGGGGTAAAATGAAACCATCTAGATTTTCCAGCTTAAAAGAATTACCTCCAAGTGCCGAATTGATGACAAATGGACCCTTCCAAAGTGAATCAAATTTCCCATGGGCACCTTTGGGTTCATGCCATTTATCCCATAATAGCACCTGGTCTCCTTCCATGAAGTTCCGAGGCCTAGCCTTTTGATAAAAAATTTTCTTCACTCGTGCCTGATGTAAGGCTATCTTGTCAACCATCTCTTCCCTTTCTTCCTATACTTTATTCAAATACAAAATCCTCTTTTGAAGAGCATCTTGATAGACTTGGTCTTCAATGGTTTTCTGTAATTTTGTTATAGCTAACTCTAAAGGTAGGGAAAGCTGAGCTTCAACACCATAGACCAACTCAAAGGGGGAAACACCAATAGCTCTCTTAGGTGACATTCGATCTTCCCAAAGGGCTTCAAATAACTTTTTGTGCCAGTCCTTGGCATTGTCACATACCAACTTTCTCATTATTCTGATCGAATTTTTATTACTTGACTCTGCCTGTCCATTTCCTTGTGGATAGTAGTCGGATGCATGGGAAAGGTAAATACCATGATCATAGAAGAAAGATTGCAACTCATTAGAAGAGAAATTAGTGGCATTATCTGTAACCAATTTAGATGGGACCCCAAACCTGACCAAAATATAGTTTTTAACAAAATCACAAACCCCTTAGATGTGGTTCTCTTAACAGGGATTGCCTCCACCCATTTTGTGAAGTAGTCTATTGTGGTAAGGATGTGGGTGTGACCAGCATTAGAAGGAGGATTAATTGGACCAATAAAATCTAACCCCCATTGATCAAAAGGTTCTTCTATAACTACTAGTTTCGAGGGAAGGGCTGCTAACTATGGTTTTCCTCCAAATAACTTACATTTCTCACATTTCACAACCCATTTGTAGGCATCAGCAAACATGCCTGGCCAGTAGTAACAATTTCTCAGGATCTTGAACGCAGTCACCATAGAAGAGAAATGACCACCACATGCTTCATTATGAAACTTTACAAGCAGCTTCTCTTGCTGTTCTTTGTCCACACACCTCAGGAATGCTCCATCTAATCCCTTTTTATATAAGATGTCATCCACAATGACATATTTCATAGCTTTCAATCTAAGATTTCTTCTTTCCTTCTAAGTCAAATGAGGTGGACAGTCTCCATATGTCAGATAAAAAGCCACATCAGAAAACTAGGAATCATGTAAACTTACAAAAAGAGCCATGGGAATACTGCTAGCTGATTCTTGTACAGAGATTAGTTTACATAGCGCCTGTCCTCGGACTAGCTTAGTAGGGTGGATATCCAAATCAAACTCCTAGATTTTGGAGATCTAGGTGCCTCACTTATTCATCCCCACTTCCTATTGGGTAAGTACATCCTTCACGGTAGAAGAAGGGACAAAGACAAGTGAATGTGAGTGCAAGATATAAAACCTAAAAACCTTGAATGCTTTTACCACCACAAATGCTTGCTTTTCTACCAAAAGGTAATTCAGCTCATGCTTCTTGAGAGGGATACTCATAAAGGCAATGGGCACTACTTCATTTTTTTCATTTTCTTGTAATAAGATCCCAGATACTGTATGATCAGAAGCATAACAATGTATAATAAAATCTTTCTTATAATCAGGATTGATCAAAGTAGGAGCATTTGCTATGGCTTTCTTTATATCTTCAAATGCCTTGATTGCTTCTGTACTCCATTTAAAAGGATTCTTTTCACTTAGAAGGCTCACCATGTGTTTAGTGGTTTCAGCAAAGTCAGGAACAAACCTCCTAAGGAAATTTGTCTGTCTGAAGAAAGACTTTACTCCAGTCCTGTTTGAAGGTAGACCAAGCTGTTGGATTGCTCTGACTCTATCTGGATCTATCCTAATTCCTTCTTTTGATACGATATGACCCAGTAGTTTTCCCTCTGTAACCACAAACATAGATTTTTTAGGGTTCAGAGAGATATCGTGCTCCCTGCACCTTTGTAATACTGACTTTAAGTCCCTTAGATGGTTTTTGCGCTTCTTAGAAAAAACTGTTAAGTCATCGAGATAAACAACTATGACTTTATTCAACAAGTGGCTAAATGAGGAACTCATTGCACGTTGAAAGGTAGCCCCTGCATTTATAAGACCAAATGGCATTCTATTGTAGGCATATGTTCCCCATGGAGTAGTAATGGCTATTTTGTGCTGATCCTAGTCATGCACCTTTATCTGGTTGTAACCAAAAAATCCATCAAGCATAGACATCATTTCTGAGCCAGCCATGGTTTGTAAGATATGATCCATAACAGGAAGACCATAGTTATCTTTAAGGCTACATTGATTCAGGTTTCGAAAGTCTACACAGATCCTTATCTCTCCATTTTTCTTCCTGACAGGAACTATGTTTGCAATCCATGTAGAATGATGAATCAGGTAGATAATGCGAGCTTGTAGCATTTTTTCAACTTCCTTTTGAATTTCTTTAGAAACCTTTGGATTGTAATTTAGTTTCTGTTTGAAGAGTGTAGTCCCTGGTTTGAGGGGTATTTGGTGCTGAAATTTTCCACCTGTAAAATTCTACAAATCATGATAGGACCAAGCGAATGTGTCTTTGTATTCTTTCAATAAACTTATAAATCTCCATTTTTCATTTGGAGAACAACACTTTCCCAAATTAATACATTTGGGTTCTTCCTCTATTTCTCCTATGTTTATCTTTTCATGATCATTTGGATTCTTCTCCTCTTTGGGAGATACTTCATGACTCGGAGCATCATACCTATCAAATTGTCTTTCCAGAGAGACTAGGCCCTTAGGAATATGATTTCCTTTCAATTGAAAAATCCCTTCTTTTGTCACTTCTGGGAAAAACTCATCACAAGTTGATGAAGATCCCTCAAAATAGGTTGTACTAAAAACTTCATCTAGTTGCAAAAATTTATCTATTTGTTTATCATCCTAGAAAACCTGCCAATGATCAGCGTTATTCAGTACTTTTGGCCTATGGACTATCTCAATTTTATACAAATTTTGCTTAAAGTTTGTATGTGGCAGCAATAGGGACGAAGAGATGGCTAGTGAATCAGCTCTACTATTTAACTCTCGGGGAATGGCTTCTATGGAGAAGGCTTCAAATTCTTCTATCTTATCCCAAACTTGATTCCTATAATGTTTGAGCCTCTCATTTTTAGTTGAATACATCCCACATACTTGCCTAACCACCAACTCTACATCTCCTTTGGCTTTAAGCATTTTGATTCCCATCTTCTTCGCCTCTTCAATACCTAGCAAAAGAGATTCATATTCTATGGTATTGTTGGTGTTATCAAAATCAAGCTTGAATGCTTGAGGAAACAATTCTCCTCCCGGAGATATTAATACAATGCCTGCTCCTGATCCCACCACTGCACAACTTCCATCAAACTCCAAAATCCATAGACCATTTGAATTATTAATGTTTTCTTCACTGTTAAAGCCAGATGTTGAGGAAATCATATAATTGCCAAATTCAGACTCTTGATAAAGCACTTGAGCCTTGGGATCCTCAGATGGGAAAACCATGTATTTTGATTTTCCTTCTGGCCACAACACCACTCTTTTCTCTCCAACTGGAATTATTGCCTGAGACCAATCAAGTTTTATCTCCCCTCCAAGATCCCGACAGAAAGTCCTGTTGAGAAGCATGCCATAACTTGCAAGAATATCTGCCACAAGAATAGTTAACTTGATATTTTTACTAGGATATGCTGCTAAGGCTACTTGGGCATCTTTAATTTGTCCAACTAAAGGAACCTGCTTGGCATCTAAGGCATAGCATTCACCAAAAGTTGCAATGAGTGGAAGATCTAAAGCTTTAGCTACTAAGGCTGGCATGATATTGTCTGAGGCTCCTGAATCTATTACACAATTATTTAACTTGAATCCATGGATAAACAAGGATAGGTAAAATGGCTCAGGCTTAACACCTAATTTGGGAGTTTTTTCTTGTACAGGATCTTTTCCTTCCTGAGAATCTTTGGTCTCAGTTGATTGATTTTCTGTATAGGTCTTTTTAACAAATGCATCATTGGTTGTATCATTGTCTGGATGATCAGCAGGGGGCTAAGTAGACTTAACATGCTTAACTAGTCTATCCAATTCCTTAGGATTCATTCTTAGATATTTGGTAGGGGTAACTTGAATCTTTGAGGTTTCACAAAAAATCAATAATATCAAAAGGAGTAGAACTATTTTTCTTTGTTAAATCATCCTCTTTAGAAAAAGACTTTTTAAGATTTGGAATCTTTTGTGAAAACTCTTTACCTCTTTCCCAATGCTGCGATGTGGATGGGGCATCAGCTGCCTAAGAATTGTGGTAGCCTCTTGTCAACACAATGCATGCAGGGTCCTATAATGTTTCCAAAATACTTCATCCTCATTTAGAGTTGGATTCGTATTCTACATAAAAATTTCTAGAGTCACCAAGCAACTGAGGATTTCATTCATCATCAAATGATTCCTTTGTCAATTCTCGATTTACATGCATCTGCATTGATCAGATCATTTCTAGACATAAAGCCCCATCATGATCATCTGTTAGGTGAAAGGTGCACATATTGGCCCACCTAGGAAGAGCTTCAATTTGATTCTTATCAGTTGGAGGTAAGCCTGGAGTCCTATTGCTAGGTCCAGCTTGTTCAATTGCACCTCTGGATATATCTCTATACAAAGGGGGAAAGTTTGCATTACCTTTGGGAAGCTGCCTTTTGAGAGTGATTACATCATTCATCAATCTTTGCAACATTGGATCAAAGGAAGACAATTTTTGATTATTAGGTACTTGGACATCCTTTATCCACTTTCCTACCATGATGAGGTCATCTTCTAACTCAGTAGCCTATTGTTGAGAAACTGTCAAGTCCGCTAGTCTATTCCTCTTTAAATAGAAATAGATATCTGGGGGCATTGAATTTACGAAGAAACACTATTGATTTTCAAGAGTTGGCCTTTTCGCTGTAGGGATTTTATGAATGACTTTATTTTATCAAGCCACATAATCTCTTATAGGTTCATGGATCTCCTTTTTCATTTGCGTGAGCTAAGCTAGCAGAGAATGTTCATCATTCACACTTTTGAAGTGAGCTTCAAATGCAACTTTCATAGAATTCTAGTCGGTTATAGATGTTGCAAGAAGGTGACCAAACCAATCTACTGCTCCATTTGTTAAGGTTTGAACAAAAATTCAGACTGCTACATCTTCTTCTTGTACACCTAAGATACCCATGGCTACATTAAAGGAATTGTAATGTTCTTCCATAGCTACTTTACCATCACCGAAAAACCTCAGGAGAACATCTTTAGCACCTTTAGGCAAAGCATGATGAGCTGCCAGAGGTAGTGGGCCTACTGTATTACCCCATGGTTGGGCCATAATGATTGTTGGAAAATAGTCAATAAAGGAGGGGCTTTTATACCTGATAAAGTTAAAGCTTGCCAATCACAAGTCTTAGGGGATGAATGGAAAGATTCTTTAGGAGGAGACGGGGGTCTACTATGAGCCTTTTTCTTTGAGGGATGAACTCTTGTGGTCTCAAGATTTCTCAGTTCTTTAAAAACCTCATAAAAAATACCTACCTCTCATTGTGACCTAGTGTAAGGTCTAGAATCCAGCTTAGCAATCTTTATGGTCTCTGAATCACTCTATCAACTATTGTGGCTTCTCGGGCTACGGGGAGACCTCATAACCATTCACCAATCTCTTCCTCTTCTTCTAGTACTAACTGAACCTATTGATATTGTTCGTTACTTGGTTTTACTTTCCAAGCCAAATTATTTAAGTCTGCAACAATTTCCTCCTGAGTGTCATGAAAATCTAAGCCCGGTTGCAAGATTGGGGGAAGTTCAACTCTACCAGGTATTCTATCATCAGGTAAAACCATAATTACTCATTCGAGTCAAGCAAAGACACTAGCTTTCTATTCCTTCCCTATTAGAGTCACCAAAAATTGTTAGTAAATAAATTTGTCTTTTCTATTCTTGATCTTAATTTGCTCTATCACCCTTTATGAAATTTCAAATCTTTACTAACAAATGAATTAAACTTCAAATGTTTAATTCTCTGAATTGTGGTACAGCTCCCAATAATATCTTCAATGAATATATTTTACCAAACCATGCATTACTACAAATATTTAACTTTTAACTAGAAAGTTACTAAGGCTATGAGCAATCTTTCATCAATATGATTTGATCACTTATGATCAGTAACAAGATGTCGCTATAAAGCTCACAGGTTTGAACTAATAAAAACCATAGCTTTAAACTTTATCTAACTCTAATTAACAAAATAAAATAACACAACTTAATTCAAGAAAATATTTCATCCACTGAATAATACTCCAATAGAAGCCCAATCATAAACATAAACCAACAGATTTATATCAAATAAGTTTTTTCATTCACTGGTAGAAAGGTCTTTTCAAATCAAGTTTTTGTAGGAAATTTTAACTCTAAGCTATATTATTCTATTACTTTCTTCAAAAAAAACTAACTCACTCCTTTCAAAAGTTTTTCCTGGCCTTATATAGCCATCTAGTACAACTTATCAAAAATTAAGAATGTCAATGAAACTCCTAGAGTTTCGGATAAAACATAACTACTTTGCATGAAAACTGGAAAGGAACTAAAAACTAACACCCTAAGCAAATGATTTCGAAGGAAATCCATTACCTTTGGCTGAACTGGATGATCAAGGTTCAATTCGGTGAGGCCCTAGATGCGCATGCTTGCTTCCACTCCTCTTGTGCCATGGATGCACCAATGATCGTGGCATGATATGGAAAACTTATGAGGGTGATCCGCTACGCAAGTACCTTCCTGTCTTTGCAAATTTGTCCTAGGCTTGCCTTGTGAGACTCTAGGTGATCCACACAAGCAATGAGCATAGCTTCAGTATTCACCATGGAAGTCAGATCTTTTGTTGTTAGTTCTTTACTATCTCTGATCATAGCTATCCCCACTTCCCATTCCTGAGTTTTTTTTTTTACCTTCTTCACGTTCTGAGTTTCCTCATCAATCAATACAATGTTTAAACATTTCAAGTCTTTTTGCATGATATCAATAAGGCCTTTTAATTCAGTTAGGAGACGGCTCGCTCCATCACAACTATCCTTGATGATTGAATTTCTCCATTCTATACTTTTCACAGTAATGTACAGGACCTCTTCATTTAAACCTGGAACCAGTTTTTCTGCAAGAAATGTCATCACACCATAATAGCTAATCTCTATAAGTTGATCAGCAATGCCACCCCATTTCTTCCTCTCTTTCCTCCACTCTGATAATTCAACTAGCAGTTCTGAAATAACTTGTGTGACATCCCCGTGAGTTTCAATTAGCTGAGTGACATAATTTCCCCCTCGTTGTATCATGCTCACAATCCATTTGTTGAAGACTTCAACAATCATTTTATTCCGCTAAATTTGATCCAATGTTTTATGAACTTCAGGTGAGTAGGGGTCAAAAGTATGAGGAACTTGAGTAAGGGGAAGTGGGCTAGGTTCTTGAATAGCTTGAATGAATTCTAAAAGTCTCTGTATCATTGCCTTTAAATCTTTTTTATCCTTCTCATCTTTAAAAGTCCTGTGCAAAATCTTTCTTGTGGAAGTTTCTAAGTGTTTAGCATTTGCAGCCCTACTGGCAATCCCAAGATCTATTTTCTTTATGATATAGTCATCAACTGTAGCCTCTGAAACATTCTTGTCAATTTTGGGCAAAGCCCTTTCCACTGTCCATCTCCCAGTCTTTTCATCTACTTCAATCATGGACTCCATCTTGATTCTTTTGGGTTTCACAGAAGCCCCCAAACATTTTCTCACCATGTCTTCCACAGGAAGAGTAATTGGTAAAACATTATGTTTCTTATTTGAAATAGAAGTCCCTAACCAACTAAGGGCTGGGGAGGGTGTCTACAAAGCATCATTTGTTATACTTGTCAGAAGCTTTTCTGAAGCTACCTTAGCATGTGTCGGGGTCATCATTTCCTCCTCAACATTACTCAAATCAACTTGTTCAACCATGTGGGAATCCATACCTTCAAGGTCTATTACTTCACTATCCTTTACAACCTCATCGGCTTCCTTGTCAACCTTCCTTCTTGGGGTTCTTCTTACTGATGAGGAAATAGGAGTAACTTTAATTACTGGATTAACAAGGGAAATTTTCTTAGACCTAGTACCTGCAAAGGAAACAACTTTATCAACAGTGGTCATGGGTTTATTAGCAGCATTTTTAGCATGAGCATCTCTTCTAGGATTATGTCTTTTTGAAGGAGGGGGTCTTTTACTATTAATCCATTTCTCAGTTCTTTTTACTACACTGAGAGTCTTAATTGTTAAACTTTCCCTCTCCTCAACACTCCAATCAATTTTAGGAAGTGGAGTGCCTCTGACCCTAGTTTCAAACTGGTCATCAATGATTTTGGTACCATCATCTTCATCTATGGAAGAAATATCAACCTGAATATTAAATGAAATAATCTGCCCCAAAGTGAATCTAGACCACATTCTTCTCCCCACTTTGAAATCATCATCGCAACCTTCCCAGTAATCTTCCATTTGTGAGATATGCTAAAAATCAGAAGGCAAACTGAAGTGTTTAGCTACAAAACCTCTGCTATCGAAGTCTTTCCTCAATGCAAATGTTTTCATATTCAACTTTCTAAGTTCATGCTCCAGGTTTAGTGCACCAGAAGATGTTTTATAGGTAAAATATCCCAATTCAGCTAGGAAACAAGACTTAGCTCTACCTTTTCTCTCCTTGACTCCTTTGTGCACGTAAGCTAATTGATGGGATACCTTAGCATTATGAGAAAATATGGTTGGACTCTTGATATTTATTGCAAGCAGTTTACAAATCTCTGAGAGATTCGGTGCAAGCTGAATTGATGGCGCACAACATTTGAATTAATGATTATTGAATGTCTCGCGGCCTATGTATCATTACTTACTGTACTTTCCCCTTACTTGAAATGACAATTTAAAGTCACATCAATTAATCACGCACTTTCAACATGCATGATTAACGTAATGAAGTGCCAGTTGTCACATGTGTCATGTCATTTTCACCTTTTTCAAATTACAGGCCAACATTGAACTCCAAACCTGGAATTATGAGAATTCACAATTCAAGTTCAACATACATGACGAGGGACTATTCATTGGTATGATTTAATCAAAATAAAAGGGCAAAAGTTAAGCCATAAAGGAAAATAGCGAAGAGCTTTGCGAGACAATAAAGACCATTGAACTCGGAAGTTTGAACCAAACTTAGTTCAATATTCACGGTTCAAGAGATAAGCGCGCAATGCAAAGTGGAAATGTTGTTAGACTTGCCAATGAAAATGAAACCATACCAACGAATGTTATTGAATGTTGAACATTGAACTACTTGAGTTTGATGGTTCAAGTTCAACTGACAAGGTGTTTGTGCAAAGGTAAACAAAAATAAATAACACCTTATAAAATTCCAGGGTGATTTTGGGAAAAGGAAGCCTACAATAATTACACAACATCTGTAGGTAACACCTAGCAAGGTGAAAATAGAGACTTGGGGATAGGTTTTAGCCAAATTTGAATGGATATGAAAATTAGGGTAACAGTAACAATAGCACCTAGAGAAAGGTTGAGTTATCTTGATACTACAAAGTGTACTTGACTATGTTATACTATGATGAGATAATGTATTGTTTATCTTAGTAAGATTGAAGACTATACTGGTAGGCTTAACTGAGCAAATAATGGAAAAATCATGTTTAAGCCGAGTGATGTTAGTGTCAACCGAGTTAGTATATGCCGAGAAAAATTCTAGTGTCGATCGAGCATCAGTAATTGCCAAGGAAGACAGTGTAAGCCGAAGAAATAGTTTTAGTAATGACCGAGCTTTCTGCATGAACACCGAGTTGACAATCATAGTATTGACTGAGCATCAACAATTTTATATTTGAAGAGAATTTAATTTTGGAGCCGACATTATTGAATTCTTGGATTATGTAAAATGTGTTGACTTAATTTATTGATTGTTTGGAAGCATTAAATGCATTGTAAAATGTTTTATTATAAATCTTTAAGAGATTTGGGATGATTCTAGAAGAGGAGTTGAAGAACATGAAGTGGGTAGATTCAATGAATCTGACCTAACCCTAAGATCTATGATTGAGATTGAGTGGCAAAAGATGAGTTAATCTAATTGAGGAAAATATAAGAGAACCTAAGCATTTTAATATGTATGTACATGAAGAATAGAGAATGTTGGAAGAAAAAAGTTTTATTGACTAAATAAGCAGAAAAGGCTGAAGGAGAATTATGGTGATTGCTTGAAGAAAAGTTCTGATCAGATTAGAGATGGAAATGGAAAAGTTTCAAAGTCAGTAAACCAGCATTAGTGTATGGAATCAGATCTAATATTTGCAAACTGAGTTGTATATTTTTCAGATAATACTGCTGCTACTTTCTAACCATTGTAATAGTCAAAATCCTTTTAATAGAGGTTGATCTAATGGTCATATGTTAAATCCTTTGAACAAGGTTGCATTCTAATGGAGTGTATGTAAGTCCTATGGCTAGGCTCACTTTTAACAAGGTGATTGAAATCCCTTAACTGGGTCACACCTAATAGTGTGTATTGTAACCTTTGATAGGGTTGGCTTTTTACAGATCTCACTTTAGAAGAGTGAGAATAATAGTAGCATGTTACAAAGTGGTTTTTCCCAAATTGGGTTTCCACTATAAATTCTAGTGTTAATACTTATGTGAATGTTTAGATCTGAACATTACTATGTTTTGTAAGTTAAGTTACAACTAGGTAGTGGACTGCATTGTTAGATGTTTTCTATTATTTAATCAGTGATGACCGAGTTTGTTTTGGTTTTGGATCTGATTTAAGGATAAATTTTTGAGATTGTTTTATACATCAGGACCTTAGAACAACTAATTCACCCCCCACCCCCCTTCTCTATGGTTCTAAATCATATTAATATAATATGGTCAAGTTATGATAGTATGAAGTATCTGTTTGACTTGTGTAGGTCACTCCTAGTTTGAGGGAGGCAGAATGCCAAGGGTTTGTATCGCTGATGACTCAGCCAACATTCTGTGAAGAAAGTTCAACACAGGTAAGTTTTAATGTTAATTCAGTTATTTTGTCAACATATATTTTCTACCAAGTATTTAACATTAAATAGTATAACTCATAGATCAATCTCATATTTCCAAACATATACATGTGTGAGTCAAAATTGGTGGCACTATTCCTGCGCTACCAAGGACATATATTAGGTCTCTTGTCTGGGGGAGGAGATAGAGAGGTGAGGTATATGAGAGTTCAATTTTATTTATTATTGTTGACTATGATTTTGAATTTTAATCTAACTTGGGGTTTCACTTTTGTGTTTGAATGCAGGATCCATCAGAGCAAAAGAGTACTTCAAAGGGGCTGCATTTTGATGATCCACCAATAGAATAGGATGTCCTAGAAATATTTGTAGTTGAACTTCTTATTTTGAGATTTCATATGAAACATTTTTAGATGGCATATGCCACATTGTATCTAGATATGTTGACATGTAAATATGTATAGAATTATAGTTCATTATGATATATATGAAACTTGATATTCAATCCAATTTGTTAATTACATGTGTTCATTTATTCATTATTAGTATGTAAATATGCTTGTGTGTATGTACTCATGTGTACAATTTATGCCTTAAGTATATTCATGTATAGTCAAGTACATTCTTCATAACCTAAATTCATGTGTATAGGCTACGTGGATGACTTAAGTGAATTCATGTGGTATGCTTTATAATCTATGTGCTACATGTATGCTTCATGAAAATAAAATTTATGTGTACGCTTTATGTGCTATGTGTGTTCACACATGTAATTCATCATTTGAGGTATATAAGGATGATACATTGTTAATATCATCCTTCCATGGAATCTAGGCCTTTGAGTCCATGGAAAGGATCAAGGTTACAAGTGACACTTCCAAAACAAAAGAAAACTAATAAAAATTGTAATTTATGTGATTTCCACCATTGATGATGCCTTTAACCTTCTTGAACCTCTTATTTGCATTATGTAACTCCAATTTCTTCATGGTTGTCATGTAGTTTCTATGTGCCCCTGCACCACTTTTGGATCCATTTAAAGGCTTACTAATATAGAGCCCTCCACTATCACCCTAAGGAGACTAACTCAACTCAAGGATTCTAAAAAAAACTTAGAATCCACTCAAGGAGTTAATCTCACTCATGGATCTAGTACAGTTCTTTGACTTATTGATCTGCGTTGTCCCTAGAATTGACCTGCGTAACTAGAGCTAATGGTGCAGTCCATTTGGTACTGGGATGAATGGTTTGAAATAAATATAGTGGTGTAAATTTTAACTAACCCTCACTATTAGTGTAGGATCACCCTAGGAGTACTCCCAACTCTTCACAACTTTTAGATTGATAGGTTAAATTTTAATAAGCCAACTTGTAAGACCTAGTCACCCTCGGTGTGGTTATAAACCATGGGTTTTTTACTATGGTACAAAGGCACACTTAGGATGTTACGTTTCCTAGGCATCTTTTTAAGTTATTTCAATAATGTTTGAGATTGCTAGTATCCAAGGCTTAGGCCTATACGCTCTTTTGGAGCAAGAATGCAACATTTTGTAAAAGTTGCAAAATGCAAGAAATGTTGTCGGGAACCTCTTTGGAAACTTGCTACCGACCTGTGAAACAACTGCCCAATAGTCACAACCCTTGAAAAATGGTTGGATCCATTGAGGAAAGTCTTCATATAGCCCTTTTAGGTGGGTGGAAGACAACGTGTGTTTAACAGTAAGGAAACTCTATGTAAATTTTACATTCAATCAATAAAAGATCCATATTTTTCTCTAATTTTGGATTGAAACATTTCATGTATGGATTTGTACGAAAGCATGAGGAAGAAAATTGATCAATCCAACACATATCATGAAGTAGGACTCCTTTTCTCTTAGTTTCAAATCATTTTTGAAGACCGGAGTCAAAAGTAGGAGGAATAAGTTGTCCAGATTTTTAGGAAACCCTCCTAGACCAGGGTTTTGGTAAAAAATGCCCTAACTTGCGTTTCCTTCATGGAATTCCCATGTGAAGTTGGGAAATTGAAGTAGGGGAAATTTAATTTAGTTCCTCAAAAGTGTAGAAGGAAGGGGGTTGTTTGGAGAAATCTATTTGTAGATTCTAGACCAAGCATCTCTATGTGCTTGGTTTAGGAAATGAAGAAGTGAAGTGATGGAAGAACTTCAGGGGTGAATAAAAGAAATCTAAAGACAAATTATTGTCTGTTTGGGATTCCCAACACTATTGCAACTAGCAGTCAACCTTGAAAAACCAACTGGTAAATTTTTCATTCATCAACCAAGTCAATTAGCCCTATCAGGATTAGTAGACCAAGAGTTGTTAAGTGTTGTTCTTTGTGTTTAGGATCTTAGGATCTAGAGGTTTGTTACAAGTCATCAGAGGGTGTCTAAATGTACTTTGTTTCCATAGAATTCTTGTAATAATGTAGAACTAGAACCCTTGAACCTCACCTGGAAGTCTACAACCCTGACAACACCTAAACTCTTGAACTTGTCACCTAAATCGAGTAGTGTGTGTGGAAATCACTCCCATAGTAGACATTTTATTCATGTATGGAACCTTTCCATCCCCTCACCAAATTTTTAGGTTCCCATTTGAAATTGAAGTTAGTAAGGTGCTTTGTGGTAAGCATTACTAAGCATCAGGAAACTACTCGATAAAGCCACCAAGCCTTGACCAGATATCAACCGAGCATCAGTAGAGCCCAAGGGAGTACAAGCTAGTTAAAGACATTGTATCCTCAAGTGAGGATAGTGGAAGTTTGTTTTTTTTAGGATCTTTGAAGGTGTAGAGCACTCTTGTAAACCCACTTTGGGTTCAAAGTAACACTAAAGGTATCACCATTTACAGAGCTACCTAGATAGGGGAGAGCTCTATGTCAAGTGGTATCAGAGAACCTAAGATCCTTGGGGTAAAAATATACCAGAACCATGGAAGGAGAGGATGAAGGAGGATTGTCATCAAGGATTACCAAAGCAGAGATAGTAAGATACCTAAAGGTGCAAAGGACACAGTGTGATGATGAGAGAGACATCGAGATACAACATATGAGGCAAGAAATGGATAGGCTGAGGGAAGATCTTCAGAAGAAAAGTAGTGGAAACTCTGTTGATGTCAAAGTAGGGAGTTATGAAGAACCCCTTGCATAGGAGGAAGAAGAATGTCCTGCAGACTAGAGGCTACTTATGAAGACGCTAAAATTTATGGAGAGAAGAACCATGGATGCCAAGCTTGAGTTGCCTACATGGAATGGGAAGATGGACCTGGATGCTGCAATGGATTGGGTGGATGCCCTAAATAGTTTCTTTGATTGTGAAGACATCGCTGAGAATTAGAGGGTGAAGATTGCTAAGTCAAAGCTCAAAGGCTCTGCACTCACATGGTGGAACTTCACTCAAGATGATAGGGTGAAGATTGGAAGAAGATGGTGACCCTACTTAGGGAAACATATGTCCTAAAAGATTATGAAATCCAACTTCATTAAAGAAGAATGAGTCTAAGACATAAATAGATGGATTTTTCTATCCATACCGAAGAATTTCAGAGATTGGTGATGAAATCCAAGCTTGTTGAACCTGAATGTGTAAAGCTTTCTCAGTATATGCAAGGCCTAAGGGTCTTAGTTCAAGATGAACTTGGTCTAACAAGCCCTACCATAGTGGATGAATGCTATCAATTGGCATTAAAAGTTGAAGAAAATTTTAGAAGGAGGAATGAACAGACTGGTAGAGGAAAAGCTAAGAATTAAAGAGGTAGAGGAAACATTGGAGGAAGAGGATAGAACAATAACCCACAAGGAGAATCTAATAAGGAGAACACCCAAGGAGAAATTAGTTCAAGAGGTGGATATCGAGGTAGAAGAGGAAACAAAAGGGGTAGAAATGGAGGAAGAAATAATGGACAAATCAGATGTTATAATTGCAATCAGATAGGGCACTACACCAAGAGGTGTCCAGACAGAGACAAGAAGAATAACCAAAGTGAAAGAAGAGACAACCTAGTATAAGAAGATGATGTTGAGAGTGTGAGGGACTATATGGGAGATGATAGAGTGAGCCTCATGATGAAGAGGACTTTGATCCAAGCACCAGTACTGGTGGAACCTCCTCAAAGAAAAAGTCTTTTCAGAACCAACTACAAGAGCCATGGAAAGGTATGCAAGTTAGTAATTGATTCTGGTTCTACTGAAATCTTGTATCTAGAGAGATGGTAGATAAATTAAAATTGGAAAAGATACCCCACCCAAACCCATCCCATGTATCTTGGTTGACAAAAGGGCAGCAAAACCTCATAAATGAACAAGCTTGGGTAGATCTCTCTATTAAATACTATAAGGATAGAGTCCTTTGTGATGTTGTAGATATGGATGTATGTCACCTTTTTTTAGGACATACATGGTAGTATGATCTGTAGGATAAATGTGATGGAGTTAAAAACTGATACCAAATTATTCAAAATGGTCACAAATATAATTTGCTCCCTCTCCCTGATCCTCAATAAGAAAAACCAAAAGAACAGTTAGTCATGCTTGCAGGTGAACAAGAGATGATGAGTATTATTCAAGATTCTAAGGTAGGATATGCCCTAATCCTTAAGCCAAAAGAGAAGACAGTGCACAATGAAGTACCAAAGGAAGTAGATAGTCTACTATAGAAGTAAAAAGGAATAGTTGAAGAAGACACACCAGATAAACTCCCACCATTGAGGGATATCTGTCACCAAATAGATTTTATCCTAGGTGCTTTCCTACCCAACAAAGCTACTTATAAAATAACTCCTGATCAGAATGCTGAAGTCACCAGACAAGTCAGTGAATTTTTGACTAAAGGAATCATACAAAAGAGTCTTAGCCCTTGTGCAGTTTTGATTGTTTTGGCCCCTAAAAAGGATGGCAAATGGTGACTATGTACCAACTCCAGGGTGATAAATAAAATTACAATCAGATTCAAATTCCCTATACCCAGGATTGAAGATCTTCTAGAACAACTTGGAGGAGCATGTTACTTCTCAAAAATTAACATTAAATTTGGTTACCATCAGGTAAGGATAAGGCCCAGTGATGAGTGGAAAATTGCATTCAACACCACTGAAGGATTGTATGACTAGCTGGTGATGCCATTTGGCCTTAGCAATTCTCCTAGCACCTTCATAAGATTAATGAATGAAGTGCTTCAAGATTTCATAGGAAATTTTGTGGTGATCTATTTAGATGACATATTATTCTTTAGTGGGACTATGAAGGAACACATGAGACATTTGGAGAAAGCTCTTCAAAAACTACATTAGAAGAAACTGTCTATCAACTTGGAAAAGTGTACATTCATGCAACAAGAGTTGATATTTTGGGGTTTTGTTATCTCAAAGGGAACATTAAAGATGGATCCTAAAAAGGTAGAGGGTATCATTAATTGGCCCATACCAAAGACTCCAGGAGAAGTTAGGAGCTTTCATGGATTGGCTACCTTTTATAGGAAATTTATTAAAAATTTTAGTCACATTTGTGCACCTTTATTTGATACCATGAAAGGTGGTAGAAAAACAAAGTTCCAGTGGAAAACACAAGTAGATGAAGCTTTTAAATACTTGAAGGAAAGAGTAGCACAATATCCCATTTTGGCACTACCAACCTTTGACAAATTGTTCATAGTGGATATCGATGCTAACAATCTAGCCATAGGTGCAGTCCTTAGTCAGGATGGAAGACCAGTGGCTTTGTTCTCTAAAAAATTGAATGAAGCAAAGAAGAAATACAACACATATGACTTGGAATTGTATGCGATGGTTCAAGCCCTTAAGAAATGGAGGCACTACTTTCTTCCTAATGAACTATTGTCTTTACAGACAATCATGCCTTGAGTTTTCTTAATAGTCAAGACAAGCTAAGCTGCAGGCATATGAAATGGGTTGAACAAATCCAAGCATTCACATTTTCCATAAAACATAAGAAAGGAACTTCAAACAAAGTAGCAGATGCTCTCAGTAGAAGATTAATTTTGGTTGAAGAAGTGTAGGTACAAAGAATAGGGATTGATGCCCTAAAACACCTATACAAGGATGATTCAGATTTTAGTGATATCTATCAGGATTTCTCTAGTCTATCAGATGCATATAATACTACTTATTCTGAATATTTATTGTAGAATGGCCTTTTTTTCAAAGGAGGGAAACTTTGTATTCCTAAATGCTGCATGAGAGAAAACATGATTAGAGAGAAACATTGCGGTACACTAGGAGGTCACTTTGTCATAGATAAGATACTTGAACTTGTCAGGAGAAACTATCATTGGCCTCGGTTACCGACTGATATCAGGAAGTTTATTGAATCATGCACTATTTATCAAAGGGCTAAAGGGGTTAGGACCAATCAGTGTCTCTATCAACCACTTCCTATTTCAACAAAACCATGGGACAGTGTGAGTATGGATTTTGTCTTAGGACTTCCGAGAACTAAACAAGGATTTGATAGTATCTTTGTTATAGTTGATAAATTTAGCAAAATGGCACACTTTGTTCCTTGTAAAGTTTGAAATAATGCTTCACATATTGCTAACTTATTTTTTAAAGAAGTGGTCAGAATCCATGGATTACCAACATCCATTATCTCTGATAGAGATGTGAAATTCCAAGGGCACTTTTGGAGAACCCTTTGGAAAAAGTTGGGGACAAATCTATCATTCAGTTCTGCATACCATCCAAAAATCGATGGTTAGACTAAAGTTTTAAATAGATCATTAGGAAACCTTTTAAGGTGTCTAAAAAAACAATATGGACAAACTTGGGATGCTATCCTTCCTGAAGAAGAATTTTCTTTCAACGATTTAGTAAACCGGTCAACAAGGAAGACACCATTCCAAGTAAATTATGGACTGCACCAAAGAGGAGTTATGGAACTAAAAGTTATCGACTGACTTTAAAGTCAGTGCACATGGAGAAGAACCTAATAGCATGGATCAAATAGAGTCATGATGAAGACCGAGATGCATTGATTCAGAATACTGAAAAGTATAAAGAACATGAAAATAAGGAAAGGCTACCTAGGGGGCATACCAAACTGTAGATGAGGAATATTGGTCTCTCTCTCTCTCTCTCTCTCTCTCTCTCTCTCTCTCTCTCTCTCTCTCTCCCTCAACAACAAATCAATGTTAACAACATCTCGAATAACACCTCAAAATATGATGAAACTATGAAGGAATTTGACCAAGAGGTTCTTTTTTCTAAACTCATTCGTGCTAAGATGATTACTAGACCTAAATGAAAAAAGAAATGTAGTCCACACTTGAAGACTCTTCCTTTTTCTTTATATCATAGATTTCATGATCACTCTACAAATGAATGTCAAGCTTTACATTATAAGAGTAGTCAACTCATTAATATTAATGTTCTGTATATATCATGTGGCAATAAGTTGTATTTCAATCCTATTTTCTCTAAATAAAATTCATGTTCCTATTATGGAGCTCCACATTATGTAAACAATGGTATCCTAATACTTGGGGGCTCATTGTCTTGCATAGTGTTGTGAGCGATATAATAGGTCCCCTTTCATTTTTGTTCTTACACTTGGGGGGCAAGGAAGTCATCTCCTTCTTTTTTGTCTTTCCAGGATTCATCTCTTACCTTGGTCAAGTAGTATCTATCTATTATGTGATATCCAATTATACATGAACATTTTGGTTTTCATTGAGGATCTTTTTCTTTGATCACAACCGATTTCATTATTTGACATTGGGTTTCCATGATTGATATATATCTCACCTTGGAAACTGAACAGTTTGTTATCCCTCACAAGGGTTACTTTTTCATTTCTTGCATAATATCTCATTCATCTCTTCCATGGCATCATAGGAGCTATGACCTTCTTGGCTTGGACTGTGTGTTGTTTGTGGATATTATCTTGATGTTGAAAAAGACTTTATCCTTGTTCTTTTCTTTCCTTAACATGTCAAAATAGTATATTTTTTCCATATTAAGGAGGGGGGGCATATATATGACCTCCCTCATTCTATATTCTATAAATCTCAGAAGGTAATGCACAAAAATTGCTAAATCCTGAAGAGATGCATTTTTAAATTTTCAATATGCTAAATCTTGGAAGGTAACACACATAAGTTGCTAAATCCTAAAAAGACACGCATTTCTAACTTCAAATACGCTAAATCCTTTGAAGGTAATCCACATAAGTTGATAAATCCTAAAGGGACATGCATTTCCAGTATGCTAAATCTTTCAAAGGTAACACACATACATTTCTAAATCCTGAGGAGACACACATTTCATATTCATAGTGATACAAGAAGGTAGATCTATGGATATTCCAGAATCCATTAGAATACACATTACAATTTCAAGGCACAATTTATGGGTGAACTTGTTGGGTTCTCCCTCTAGGGTGATTCATGGTAAGGTGGGCATCTTACTGGGTGAGGTAATCACTTTCTCCTTTCTCTCTTTTCTCTTTCATGCTAGTAGGATGGGATCATGAAGCTATGTTATTTATAGTGTTGTTCTTGTCTTTCTTATGTAATCATTTATTATTTTATGATAGCTTTCCAAATATGATATTAGTATGATAAATATTTCTTAGTGAGGTTTCTTATGCTAATTGATTTGGGTTGTTTAGTGCTAACCCTTACTCTTTTGCTTTTCTCTTTTCACATTCTCGTGCATGTATGTTGAGTTAGAATCCTTAGCCTGGGGGCTTCTATCCTTACATAAGTGTTATTTTATCTCTTTGCGAATCCACTTGGATCTCCTCTTTCTTCTCCTTTACCAAGAGTTTGCATCGAGTCCATACTCTTGCTAAAGTGGGGGCTTAATGTATCATCTTAAAATGGAAGCACTTCCATGTTAAGAGTGTTTAGCCCTTAGAGTAAGTGGTTTGGGGTCATGTCAAATACCTTGAGTTTTGGCTTTGATCTAGCTTTTTCCCCACTTTCTACTTCTTTTCTGCACTTGATTCCTTCATTCTAGGTGAAATTAGGGCTAGGATCTCATGGATTCTCCTTAATTTGCCTCTTCTATGGCTGTATTTTCTAGGTAGGAATTACAAATAGCTCTTCCTAGACTTAATCATGTTCATCATAGGATTTTGTGCCTCATCCTATTAGTCTACTCTATTCTAACATCATTTCTAGGTATCCGGGCCCTCTCGATACCTCTTGTTTCTCACTCTAACTAAGACCCTAAAATCTATGACCTTAAGGTCAAAGTCAACCTAAAGGGATCAAAATAAACCTAAAGGGGTCAAATTCAACCTCCACTCTGACCTAGGTTGGGGTTGAGCTCATCTTTGACCCTAGGTTCAAGTTTCAAGGTCCCGTGATCTCCGGTTGTCAAGTTTTGGAAAGAATTGTTTTCCCGCTTTTGAGTCGGCTGTTTTGGTCTCCAAAATGGGAAATCCTTAAATTTGATTTAATATGGGCCCATTTTTAGGGATTAATATTAATTGGGATTTAATTCTCCAATGTCGGCCTTCTCTAGAGGATTGTGCCCTAGTTCACTATAAAAGGAAGCCTTCCTCTCTAATTTTCACATCAAGTTTTCTCCATCAAGTTTCCAAGAAATTTCATGATCAAGGCATCAAGTTTGCAATCTCCTCTCTCAAGCTCTCAAGGAGATCAAGAAAGCATCCATTCAATCATTCAAGTCCTCTTCTCCATTCAAGTTCTCCATTGAAGATCAAGGATTCAAGCATTCAAGATTCATCATTCAAACCCTAGATCTAGCCATCATGATGGTGTGATCTTCCTTCAAAATCTTTTTGCTCATCTTAAAGATCCATTCATTCTTCCCTGAAGGTGGATTCAAAGCATAAAATCATGGAGGTTTTATTTATATTTGTTGATGTTATGTTTAAGCTTTCATATTAACATACTTGATTACATTTCAAATACAATTTGCATATCTATTGAATATCATAGCTTCATTGTTAGATCTACTTCTACTACTTGCTAGCATTCTGCATTTCAATTTCAATATTAAGGTTGATTCCAAACTTGGGTTTGACCAAGGAAAACCCCTACCCCAACAAATAAAACCATTTTTCTTGCAGGTACAAGTGCAAAACTACAAATCCAAGCTAGGATTTGGATACCCTTTTCGGTGAACTTTCGAGATTCGTGAAAAAAATCAAAGTCAACCTTCAAAATAAAAATTTAGCCTTTGACCTTTTATGAGGGTCAAAGATGACCTCCCTTAGAATTGGAAAATATTTTTGGGTTTTGTAGATCTCGCAGTTTTGATTTAACTTCACGAAAATCAACAGTTTCTGAGACTGTTTGATGCGGTTTTCAATAGGTTCTTTTTTAGAGGTAAGTACCTTTACTTCTTCATTTCTACATTAATCATCTACATTTACTTTCCATGTCAATACAATTTCATGTAAGTATAAAATATTGGTTTTGGGGTCTCTTTTATGTGTGAACCATTATCCTAGGACCCCATCCACATTTTATCCTATACATTTTGGTGAACCTGACATACTTACCCCTTTCTTTTGTGGATTTAGATGCCCTATTGTGCTAGATATTCCTTTGCATTATCTTGTGTGTTCACCTTCACTTATACATTTTGGTGAACCTGACATACTTACCCCTTTCTTTTGTGGATTTAGATGCCCTATTGTGCTAGATCTTCCTTTGCATTATCTTGTGTGTTCACCTTCACTATACATTTTGGTGAGCCCGACAAGCTTACCCCCTATCTTTTGTGGAATTAGATGCCCTATTATATTTGATTTCCTTTTTATGCTTATAAGTTTCATTTGAATGCATTGAGATATATCTAGATCTATTTTCTATGCATTTATTTATTTGTTATCATGTTGCACAAGTTGTTTCAAATATTTTCCAAACATTCTTCTATAACTTTTGGGATTACACAACATTCTCCTCTTACCTTACCATTGCATGATGTTACACATAGAAAGACTTTATCTAGTTCATGTGATATTGCTTTGTCCTCTTTTGAATTTCCTTGTAAGGATATGTTAGAGAAAGAAGATGAGTTTAATCTATCTCTCCATCATATTTCTCTTTATGGAGATGAGTTGAGGATTGATGTTAATTCTTCTCCTAATATATGTCTTTTCTATGAACCTACTTAAGAATATAATTTACCTTCTTTCCCCTCTAGGGATCCTGCAATGTGCTTTATTGGTAGGGATGATACTCCTCCTATTTGGGATGAACCTTTGGATTTGGACGTTGATTACTCTCTTCCTCATGAGACCTTTGTGGATGATCCCTTAGATAAAGACATTGATTTATCCCCTCCTTGCAAATAAGCTTTGATACAAGAGGGTGATTTATTCATACACGATGATAACTCTTTTTCTAAAACACACTCCTCTCATGTAGACATTTTAGTGAAAGAAGATGACATTATAGATGCTTTACCTCCATTTGAGATTCCTTCTAGTGATGAGGCATTAGTGGAGAATGATAAGAATTCCCTTAATGCTCTCCCTTTTAGTGATGATCCTATGGAGAATCAAGATCTTACCTCATCTCCTCCTACGATGTCCTCTTTTCTTCCTTCTTGTGAATCTTGTAATCACCTAAAAATGGAAAAAGACAATGTAATGATAATTCAAAGCAAATCAAGTCAAATGAAAGCAAATCGAGGATGAAATTGAATCAATTCAATTACAATGCATAATTAGTCAATCAAAATGAAAATCAAATCCTAATTCAACATGAATCAAAATTGAGAGCATTTTAATCAAATGCAATCAAATCAAAATACAATTAAATCAATTAATTGTATAGTCTTGAATTAAATTAAATTCAACCCATTCAAGGGGTGCATGGCTAAAATAAATCAATTAAATCAATTAATAAAAATCAGTTACTCTCAATAACCACAAAGGGAGGAAAATCAATCAACCAATGAAATTGAAGGAAAGACACTCACATGGATCAAGTCAAAATTGAATCTCAATCACTCAAAGTGAGAGGGAATCTTAGCCATCCATCCTGTCTACTTGTCTCAAGCTTTGAGGACGCAAAATTTTCTTTGTCTTCAAAGGGTGAAACCAAAGAATTAACCCCAACTCAACCATGATCAAATACAACTACACCCTGTACCATTGGGAAAATCTATAAAAGGAAGGCTATTTTCCTTCATAATTCATCAATCACCTATCTGAGAATTGCATCAAACCTCTTGCAATTTGAGTTTAGAAAGTATTTTAAAAGAAATTTTAGCATTTTATCTTGATAATTGTTAGCTTTAGCATTGTTTTATCTTCATCATTTTCATTCTAGGACTATCATTAATGAGAGCTTGCTAAGAGCTTACATCATTAACATTCTAGCTAGAGAGCCATAGGATGCTCAATTAGTCATTGATTTTGTTAAATAGTTGTTCAATTGTGGTTGTATTTAGTTATTATTTCACTTATTGTTGATGATTAACCCTAATTCTATGAAGATACATTTATTTATTCCAAACAATGAAAATGAGATTATCTTTTGCATAGCATTAAGCATTAATCATTATTCATAAATAGACAGAAAATAGTAAAAGAATCATTACTCATACATCATTTGCATACATATAATTTAGGATAGAATTGCATACATGTGAAACTCAAAAAAATAGGATCATCCATATACATATGACCATAAAACAAATTGCATCCATACATCATGGCATTCATCTATCTATATCATAGCAATAAGATACATTGCATCCATAGCATGATCAAAGTAAATGCATCATAAACATCATATAGCTACATATGAAGATAAATCTCATAAATAAACTCATAAATGAGAACAAAGGAATAGATCATCATATATCATCAAAAGAGTGTTCATCAATGGATCTAATACATCAATTATATCAAGATACACTATCATGAAAGTGGTACATCACAAGTTATGATCAATCAAATAACATGAAATGTGCAACAAGAAGACATCAATGGTGCATAAGTCTGTCAATAATCAATCATGATCTTGTAGGACCAGAACCACCTAGATCTCTATCATCCTATGGAGGAGGAGCCTAAGAAGTGCTCACTCTACTTGGTCTCGGCATGACTACTGCTAATATAAACTGCTACATCAAGGCAGCAACCTGATCTAAACATCCCACAATAGTAGACATATATGTCCTCATAGACTTCATATCTCGGGCTAAGGAACCAATAGTGGGAACATCCTATGCATCCTGTCCGTGATCCTCTGGAGGAACCTGCTATGAACCATCATCCTATTGTACCAAGGCCACTCTTTGTAACTATACCAAAGGATCTAAACCCCCAGGAACCTTCCTAGTAGCATCAACATGAGCCTATCTCTGAGCTCTTTGCTGGCGATGAACTAGATCCTATCTCACTATGACTCTAGGATGAACTCCCTAGACTACATCAGCCTGTCTATCTATGGCTCTATCTTGACCATGACCATCCCTCACCCGGCCTCTACCTGCCACAATTGGAGGATCTCTACATCCTGGATGCCTCTGATGTCGACCACCACCACGTCCATCATCACCATCACCATCACCATCATGAGGACCTGGAATAGGCTATGATGCATCTATGAAATGAATAAACCTATTTTGAGACCATCAGTCTCGATACTCATGTGACATCCCTGCATCAACCATACCTGGTAATGTCTCCCATCTGCAGAAAGTCATCCCAAAAATTTGACCCAAGGAAAAATGATAATCAATGCAAGGACACCACAAAGATCTCTGATCAAGTACTCGTGCATATAAAGCATTGCCCTGAGGCATGTCCTATATCCTTCCATACTATTTGGAAACTTGACCAAAATATAACTACTCAATAATAGTATCCAACCTGCCAATCATCCAACGCAGACAAAACATATATGGCAACTCATCATCATCCTCCCACCAACCCTCTCAACCAAGATATGGAGACCATACGACCCGATCAAGATCATCTATCTGACATCTCCAATAATCCAAATGACCTAAATGATGTTGAATCACCATACCACTATATAGATAAGCATATGGATATCCACATGGTTGTCTCCTGTCGAAAATAGGCCTGGTAATCGGAAGATGCTCCCAAATCCATAACTGTAGAATAATCACACTAGTAGATAAAGAAGAACTCCCTCTATACACAACCTCATGGAGATCATGATATAGATATGCTAACACACAGGAACCCCAATAAAAACATCATGACTATGCTAGTAAATCCTCCAAAATCTTGGCCCAACCCACAGAAAATCCATGACCTCATCGGTCAAGAAGCAGGAGACCACCAATCAATGCATCAAGAACTGTTGACAAGGTAGGAAAGGAAGAAAAATGTAGCTAGGTGATCATATCATCATCAATCAAATTATCTCTGAACACTTTTCTGCAAACAGTCAAATCATACATAGAATTGTAATATACAAGCTCTCCTCAGCAGGCAATCCATAACAAACTATACACGTCCTCTGGCGTAATGGTCATCTCACCATGTGGAAGATGGAAGGTATTGTGGTCAGAGTGCCAATGCTCTACCACATCAGTAAGTAACCCACAGTTTAGCTAGAACTAGGCAAGATCAAGAAGAAAGCTCATACCACAAAGCTCTATCACACATAACTCAGCGTCAGTCAATGTCTGTCCGAGGTCAATGACCTAGGACGCCACCAATCAGACATATAGAACATCAAGGTGAGCCTATTTGGCAACAACAAGAGAATAATATTAGCATATTTTATCAAAGAACATCTAAAGTTGATCAAGTTATTCTAAAACCATTAGCTCATCATCAGCACATCAAAACTCCTAACTCTATATCGTGACGAAGGAAAATTAATTTTATATCTCTAGATCTTGAGAATAAAATATCAAATCATCACCCAATCATAACAGATTGACAACTAAAATTTCTTGGTATTCCTATACTGGTATCCTAATCGATTGTTTCATTTAAATATAACTAACATAATCATATTATTCAAATCGATCATCTTGACGTACTAAAATTTTTCACGAAAACAGTCAAGTATAAATGAAAATTTTGAGAAAAATGTTGCAGGCATGATTTTAATCATCGTAGGTGACATTTCTCTTAAGAGACACACAATTCTTGCCAGGTGACATTACTTTGGGCTCAGGCGACAAAATTTTCATAAGAGACACTAAGTTGGTTTAAGCGACAGTCGATTCTTCCTAAGCAACATTAAAAAGCTAGGGTTTCACAAGTGTCAACATACAAGGAATCTAGTTTTTAAACCCTAAGGCTACGTGTAAATACTTTAATCACAGGTGACAAAAAAAATTGGTTAAACGATATTAAACTACTCATATGCAACAATAAAAACCATGGAGGTGACAATGAAAGGTCCTAAGCAACAGTGAATCTGTTATAGGCGAGAATAAATCATTACTAAGCAGTGCCAGAATTGGAAAATGCAGTAAATGCTAACTAATGAGCAATAAATGCAATATCAAGGGTTGAAAAGCACTTACCGGAGCTCCATAGTTAGGTGGCCTTGCGTATCTCTGACACCACTCAAATTGATGCTCCCGAATAGGTACAACCATAGTGGAAAGCAGAAGAGAATCAGAGCAAAATCACTGAAGAGGAAAGTAAAAATGAATAGTAAAAATAGGTTTTTTAACCTATTTAAGCTAAATTTACCCTAATTTTGAGGTGCAAATTGACTTTGACATATATTCATCTATTCCATTAACTAGGGTAAATTATGAAGTATGGCATATTATTGAGTGTTTTCATAAATGAAAACATATCAATCAATCATTAAATTTCTCTATCAAAAACAACAATATGTTTCATTTCTAAGGGGGCATACCATCACATAATCAGATCAGCATCATCATAACATCATCAAAAATCAAAAGAATGATCATTGAAATCAAAGTAAAAGCTTTTATCACAAAAATTTTTGTCAACAAATGATTGGGGCATCACATCGAAATCAATCATCGAATCAAGAATCATATCGAGGATCAATCATTAGAACGAGCATCATATCAGAACGATCATCAGAACCATATCAAGAGTGTTTTATATCAATCATATTTGCATCAATCTCATATCAGGAATCAAGATCAACCATCAGCAGAATCAAGACCTAAAGATTGACCACCGACAGAATCAGGACCTATCAATCAAGAAAGATCAGAGTATTCTTTGAATCGACATGCTTCACACATCAACTCAAAGAGGGGCATTTATAATCACCTAAAAATGGACAAAGATAATGTAATGATAATTCAAAGAAAATCAAGTCAAATCAAGGATGAAATTGAATCAATTGAATCACAATGCATAATTAGCCAATCAAAACAAAAATCAAATCCTAATTCAACATGAATCAAAATTGAGAGCATTTTAATCAAATGCAATCAAATCAAAATACAATTAAATAAATTAATTGTATAGTCTTGGATTAAATTAAATTCAACCCATTCAAGGGGTACATGGCTAAAATAAATCAATTAATAAAAATCAATTACTCTCAATAACCGCAAAGGGAGGAAAATCAATCAACCAATGAAATTGAAGGAAAGACACTCACATGGATCAAGTCAAAATTGAATCTCAATCACTCAAAGTGAGAGGGAATCATAGCCATCCATCTTGTCTACTTGTCTCAAGCTTTAAGGACACAAAATTTTCTTTGTTTTCAAAGGGTGAAACCAAAGACTTAACCCTAACTCAACCATGATTAAATACAACTACACCCCCTACCATTGGGAAAATCTATAAAAGGAAGGCTATTTTCCTTCATAATTCATCAATCACCTATTTGAGAATTGCATCAAACCTCTTGCAATTTGAGTTTAGAAAGTATTTTAAGAGCAATTTTATAATTTTATCTTGATAATTGTTAGCTTTAGCATTGTTTTATCTTCATCATTCTCATTCTAGGACTGTCATTAATGAGAGCTTGCTGAGAGCTTACATCATTAACATTCTAGTTAGAGAGCCATAGGATGCTCAATTAGTCATTGATTTTGTTAAATAGTTGCTCAATTGTGGTTGTATTTAGTTATTATTTCACTTATAGTTGATGATTAACCCTAATTCTATGAAGATACATTTATTTGTACACGAATCTATTTGTAGTGTTGAGACAACCAATGTGGTTTTTCTGAAACCCTTGTTAACTGTCAAAGGTTGTCCTCACCTTACTATCAAAGGTAAACCTATGGAGTCTTTCAATAATCAAGATTCTATAGCTCACACATATCATACAAGGAATAGCACTCAACCTAATCTAGTGGTTTCTACTTCTTTTCCACCTTCTCAACCCATTCTTCCTCCTCCACCTCATCTTCCTAGTAAGGAGTATGATTTGATAAACCAATTGCATAACACTCCTGCCAAGATTTCTTTATGGGAGCTTCTTCAAACTTCACCTACCTACTATGAAGCCTTCCAAAAAGCTCTAGAAACTCTTCCCACTCCACCTCCTAATGAAGAGAACATCAATAACTTCTTACAATGCATGCATGCTACCCTAGGTCCTCCTGACATTGTTTTTACTCAAAAGGATTTACCTTCTAAAGAAGTTCAGAATCGGTATGATGCTGTTATGGTTGCTATAGGCTAACTACCTAGGCACATTGACCAAAGAAGGTTAAGTCCACCTTCACAACTCACTATTCGCAACACAAGTGCATGTAGGAAATACATAATCATTGAACTATCTAATAGCAACTATCTTTGCTTGATCAGTTCCAATGAAGTACATAAGTTATCATCTAATCTACATCCAACAGACACAAGCTCATAGATTCCACAATTCTCTTTCACATCACATCCATATCACATGCATCTTTTCAAAGAAAATATCTTACATATATACCCTATAACATTTTTCATGATCAGGTCAGCCAATTAGGCTTTCCTTATATACAAAAAATTACATAACTCCTTGCTAAGATACACATAGTATATAAAACATGTATAGAATAATAATATTACATTAATTAATGACCTACATTCGCAATCGATGTTCACCATTCATAATACATGCTACATCTCTCAATTCATCTTCCAAATAGGTCTCCTCCTGATCATACACCTCAACTAGCATCATCCTACTTTCTATGACTTATGCAAAGTAATGAACATTCCTCAATATGCTATCTAACATTTCTTAAGCTCACATACACTGAATCCATATAGCCTGTAAGATATACTCAAAACACAGAGACTTACTCTATCAACTTTCACTATTGCAGTCCAGTAACTAGTCATCATCAAAACATCTGTAACATATCCAATACATAACATTACATCATGTGATCTTAGATATAAGATGAAAACACCTTTTTGTACCCACAACTAACTTCACACATTTTGAAACATTCATGCAGTATCTGTACATTGTAATAACCAGTCTATTTTCCTTATAGAAACATATGTTAACATCAGTGACAAAACATGCATGACAATAGTATGAATGCCAATTCCAACCCCAACATAACGAAGTGATTAAATATATTAAATGCATCAAAAATATCCATCAATCTAATCAATAATATGTTAGGAATGGGAACACTGAGAGGGGGGGGTGAATCAGTGTTCACTAAAATTTAACTTTTCTCTTTAATCTTTATGCTTAACTTAAATGCCTAAGTACTGAATTAAACATTCACATAAAACATGAAACATAAGAATAACACATGATGCCAATATGGTTATGGGGAAGCCCAAATAGGTAAAAACCCTGGTGGGAATTGACACCGACTAATATTCTGCACTAGTGTTTTGTGATCCTTGCTAGAAGATCCTTTACCCTGTTAGGAGTAGCTTTACAATGATTTTAGTATAGTAGACCTTGTTAAGGGTTGGACCCTGTTAGGAGTCTTTTACAATGATCTATGTCAGGGGAGTGGACTCACTATCCTAGAGCTCACTACTCAAATGATGAAGGCTACAACCTTATGCTATCAGATACTCACTATATCTGTTGGGTGAATTGTCACTGTGACACTGCTTGTCATATTAGTTCATGTGTGCCCATGATTTTACCTCTAGCAAAGCTCTAATACATAATATGATGACTTCACATACCTCCACTCTTCTTATCATACCTCTCTCATACAACTTCCTGCTAATTACAATTGGCACATCTTATACTTATACGCTTATACAAACAAAACAATTAGGTCGGCCCTCTAACTAATTACAGACAATGCTTCCAAGTGAATTGGCTTAAGCGTGCTTACAATTATACATGTAAATAAGTTAGAAACATAAATAAAATGGATGCATAGCCTCTACAATATTACATTATAATCACAAACCAAAATAGTCACTATCGGCTCCATGCTCTGTTCACTGCTAGCACACACTAGCTGTGCAACTTCAACTGACTGTAACTTTCACATCTTTGCATATCTACTTATGCGCTCTTAGAATAAGCATAAGTATAGTCTAAAAAGATTAACCTCCAAGGTGTATACCATAATTCATCTGTACACATGTGTGCTGATGCTCTGAGTCTCTGGTGCTCTGTATACTATTTTGTCTTCAACACTTAACTAAATTCTGATCTTTACACTTAGTGCGCTAACTCCAAACTGCTATATGACTTTGTTGCCATAATGAAAACACTATATCTTAGTCATATATTTCAGTATAGACAACTTTCCAACAATCTCCCCCTTTTCCATTGATGGCAACAAAGGAATATGGCCAAGTCTCTAACTATCCTTAACAAAAAACTTTTTGTCTTTTATATTTTTATACATAAACTTATATCTCCCTATACATCTTATATACTCCATATTATATCTTCCATATTCTATACAACTCCCCCTTTGACATTAATCACAAAGGTATATCAAAAACTTTATCTACATACACTTACTGAGGGAAAACATCCGAATATGCAATTTTGAGTTTCTGGATCTCCTTCTTCCAAAAGGTTATCAATTAGTTGACTATCTGTAGATGGGCACATAATGCATATTGAAGCTTCTCCATCTTCTCCAATTCTATGCTCGGACCTTGATCATAGGTAATCATGGTCTCATCAATCTCCTTAATGTTTTAATTGATAATTTCTAGTGAGGGCGCAAGAGCATTTCTCAATTGAGTCTGCCTAGACCTTATCTTCTCCATTTCTTTCTCTACCTTCTCAATTATGTCTAATTGACCTTGATAGAAATTGTTACATATATTCACATCAGTGGATTTGTTTAGCATTGAATTATTCACCTTCTCAATCATTTCCTCTGCATCTTTGATCTTCTTAAGATGGGCATCAGTTAGCTTATCCTGATTCATTAATTCTGTAATGACTTTCCTTCCTTGATCTGCAAATTTCTTTAAGGATGCCTGACCGGACTTAAGAGAGTTTAAGTCTAGTGCAAAATTACTCATCATTTCTTTGAGTTTCTTCTTTGAGTATTTCTCCTATTCCACTATGGCCATAGATTCTTCTAGGCTTGAGAAATTGACTTTGAATTGTGAGATGATTGAGCTCACATCATCAACTAAATGTTCATTTACCACTTTCTTATCTTCTGGTAGAAAACTGTTCAAAATATTTACTGATTCTATCAGGAGGGGATTCCTCATTACTTACTTCTCCTTAGCCTTCTCCATTTCTAGGATGTTGAACTTAATCAGGTCTTTTTCCTTCCAGGAGTCCAAACTACTTGTATCAGGTGACAAACTTGACAACAATGCTAAGGAGGGAGTGATGGGAGTTCTATCCATGACTTCTTGCTTTACCTTGACTAAATCAATAGAAGTATCTTCATCTTTATTTTCTACCTTTTCTTCCTCTTTCTTATCAGATATATCTTCTATGATTACTTCTTCTTACTAAGTGGGAGGTGTACTATTCAATAGAATTTCTACTTCCTCAATACTAACAAATTCTTCCTCAAACTTATCTAAATCTTTATCAGTAGCTGCCATGTCTATTTCCACATTATCTATAATGATAGTGTTGTCTTTGTGTGACTCTGTCATGGGTGTAGACTAGTTTGCCTCTATTAGGGTTTTATCCATGGGCACTGAGTCCTGAGGACCTATCATTGGTTCATTTTTGGGCTCTACCACTTTATCTTCCTTAATGGGTGCATGAGCGATGGGCACAACAGGTGGGCTTATGTGTTGTTCCAATAACACCTTTCCAAGGGCCTTCTTAGTTTCCTTTGTAATAAACTCATAGTATTTGTTCATGATGTGAAGAGTTCTCATCTCTATCCTTAAATGTGGCTTCACCAAATTTAGTATCAATGCCTCTTCTTCTTTAGAACATACTGGACGAGTATCTTGTACCACTTTTTCTCTTATCCTAAGATCCTCTTCATTTTCTTGTTTCTTTTGGTATTCTAGAATCTCCCATACTTTATCTAGAATGGAAGTTTTCAATTCAAGGACTACCTTCTTGAACTTGATCACATGTTTGATAATCATATTATGAATTTATGATTTGTCAATCTCACTATATGATTCATAGTGTTTCTCTACTTGATCAATTCTTCCCTCATCAACAATTTTTGTTTGCAAAACTTTAAGGCTAGGCCTGAATCCTACCTTAGGAGGTTCTTGAGTGTTTCTCCTGCTCCTTGTAGCATGTGAAGATGGATGACTAGTGTTGGCTTCTTTCTTCCTCTTAGCTATAGGCTTATACTTTGGTGGACCAATAGGATCACTGATTTCTATGGGCATAGAGGGAGTATTGTCTTCTTTACCCTTCTGACTCTCATATTTTTCAATTTTTATTTTCTTCATCTTTGGATCTTCTTGTTTTTCTGCTACTGTTGTGCTCTTTAATTCTAGAGCAATCTTCTCTTCCCTTGCCTTGTTAAGGTCTACTTGTGATACACCGTGTATTCTTAATATTTTAGAAGTGACCTTTGCAACCTTTATTTTTGTCACGGCACTGTTCAGCTTAGCATCAAATTCTCTAGTCTTTTCTTCATAGGTTCCCCACCTAGGTTCATTATCATCTTTAGGGGTTGATAGCAATACCTATGCATAAGCTTCAAGAACTTGTTCTTCAACTTCATACCCAAGTGGATGAATCCACTTAGTTCTAGGCTCAACGGCTTCCATACAAGTAGTATCAATCTCCACCATGAAGCATCCTTTCTCTAAAGGTCTTCAATTCCAAGGTTATATAGTCTCTTAAGGTCAGTGCATGCCTTGTTTGATATCTATGGCATGGTTGGAATGGACTTGTCTAGATACAAGTCTGACACTTTACCAACTATATGAAGGTACATATAGATGATTAGGGAACCAAACCTGAATATCTTAGTCTTGTCATGCTTGATGGCCTTAATGTTGTCTATCAACTATGCATGCAAGATCTCACACAAGTTGAATTCTCCATCTTCTTGTACTAGTTTGATAACTGCCAGAATAGTGCCCACAGACACACTATTCACTCTGCTAGTGTGATGAAATCTGTAACCAAGTATCATTGACATCAATTTGATGTCTTCATGCTCAATCGGCTCAATACTCATGCTGCGCTTATCGCTCCTTGACTTACACACTTGCTCCACCATTTTCCTGACATCCTTACCCACTAGAAGGATGACGCTTGTCATAGAGAGACCTATGATCTCATGAATCAAGTCTCCTATGATTCTTATTGGTACATCTCCAATCCAAAACAAATCATCATGGATTCTTCTCAATAATACTTTTATCCATTCTTCCTCATAGAACTCATATGTTGTGGCATATTCAACAATGGGGTGATTGTTCCATTTGGTGAATTCATCTATGAATGTTTTGTCTAGTTTCAACATTGTTTCCATGTTTTCCCTTAACCTATCTAGTCCAACAGGTTCCTTCTTACAATAGATGTAAGCCCTTATGTCTTCTACATGCATGAAACCCATCGATGTGTGGGAGAATGCTCCCTCTAAATCATCTAGGGTTGATTTGAATGTGTGCCTCTTGAAAACATATCTCTTCTTCTCAGCAACATCATAAACAATAGGAGTGTCCATGACTTTCTTGATAGATGCTTTCCAATTGATCTTTGAGATGTTCTGACGGCTTCTGAATTGGCGTGACGAGCTAGGGTTTCTTGCAACCAATCAAATGCACTGCAAATACTGATAGTTTGATCTCCAAATCTTCTCAACAACTTTCAAGGCTCAATCTTCTCTCCAATCACTCTGAATATGAATGCAATGGGTGAACATACAACCTTTTGTGTACTTAAAGTAAGAAGTCCACCATTAATGCAACTCATGTAAACCAAGCTGTCACTTCAAAATTTCAAACTTCAACTCTACTAACAATTAGCATGTGCGCTCTTGCACAAGGGTTCCTATATACTTCAAAATCTTAAGTCCAAAGGTTCATACTTAGATGATGAGTATACCAGCCACACAAGGGTCTAGAGCTAAATTAGCCCCCCCAATGACCTTGAGGGCCATTCATGTAGATGTAGATGGTGCATCCATAGGGGATGCATCCAATATATTCTCATCAACCTTATCCTTCTTTCCTTCTAAAAAAATAATGCCCGCATCATTTGAGGCTTTCACAAAATTGACTTCTCCTTCAGGATCCAATACTGATTCTTTGGCCTTTTTACGACATTACTGACCTTGAGCCCTTGAACTAGAAAACTTTGAGATATGTCCAGCCTTGTTATAGGTGTGGCAAATCACTGGAGGTCTATTATTCCTTGACGCATTGACATGAGTCACCATTTTACATTGTTTTGTTGTATGGCCATTATAGTTGCATATCTGACATGTAACATTCTGAGAACTTCTTACATTGGTCTGATTCTGATTTCTTTGATCATGTTGAATCCTATTTTTCTTGCTAGTCTTGCAATTTTATGCTTTATGACCAAATCTATTGCATGAATAACAATAACCATTGAAAGGTCTTACCTCTGTATGATTCCTTGCAATATGTCCAGGCTTGTTACATGCAAAACAAGTGCATTCTCTAGGCTTTCACTCATTCTTGTGAGGTTTACAATTTTCTTTGTTTTGATCTTCATTCTTCTCAGTATTGGTAGTGTCCTTTTGTGTGTCCTTTCTTTCTCGCATACTATCAATTTGGTTTTGTGCTTTATTGTATCCAATACAATTAGTGTCTCCCTTGGCTCTTCTTGCATACAATTGAGATTCTATCAGATAAGAACTGGTGTGCAATTTTTCAATATGATCTTTCACTTCTTTCAATTTAGATTCCAAGCTTTCCTTGGTGTTCCTTAGCTCCAAGATTTCCAAGTTAGCTTCTCTTAGTTCTTCATTGAGTTGTAAGTTATCCTTGACTTGTTCATTATAGACATCTTGATTGTTCATCAGTTTGTCATCAAACTCTTCAAGCTGACTTAATAGGGATGCATTTTCTTCATTTAACTTCTTGATTTTATCTTCAAGATCACTGTTAGAGCGTCGTTTCAAATCATTTCTTAGTCTTTTGATAACTAATTGAGCATCACTAAATTTTTCTTTTAGTTCTTCAATTTCTCTTTCTAAACTGTCGAGGTCTTCAAGAGCTACTTCAAGATTCTTCTTCAAATGTTTCATATCTACTTTATCCATGATCTCCTCAAGTGGTTAAACTTCTATGTTGAGGACAAGAGCTCTGATATGAATTGTTAGGAATGGGAACACTGAGAGGGGGGGGGGTGAATCAGTGTTCACTAAACTTTAACTTTTCTCTTTAATCTTTATGCTTAACTTAGATGCTTAAGTACTGAATTAAACATTCACATAAAACATGAAACATAAGAATAAAACATGACACCAATATGGTTATGGGGAAACCCAAATAGGTAAAAACCCTAATGGGAATTGACACCCACTAATATTCTACACTAGTGTTTTGTGAGCCTTGCTAGAAGATCATTTACCCTGTTAGGAGTAGCTTTACAATGCTTTTAGTAAAGTAGACCTTGTTAAGGGTCGGACCCTATTAGGATTCTTTTACAATGATCCCTATTAGGGGAGTAGACTCATTATTCTAGAGCTATCTACTCAATTGATGAAGGCTACAACCTTCTGCTATCAAATACTCACTATATCTGTTGGGTGAACTATCACTGTGACACTTCTTATCAGATTAGTTCCTTTGGTGTGCTCATGCTTTGACCTATAGAAAATCTCTAATACATCATATGTTGAGTTCACATACATCTACTCTACTTATCATACCTCTCTCATACAACTTCCTACTAATTACAATGGGTGCATCTTATATTTATACGCTTATACAAACAAAATAATTAGGTCTACCCTATAACTAATTATAGACAACGCTTCCTGGTGAATTGGCTTAAGCGTGCTTACAATTATACATGTAAATAAGTCTGAAACCTAAATACAATGGATGCATAGCCCCTACAACATTACATTATAATCACAAACCAAAATAGTCACTATCGGCTCCATGCTCTGTTCACTACTGGCACACAGTGGCTGTGCAACTTCAACAAACTATAACTTTCACATCTTTGCATATCTACTTATGCGCTCTTAGACTAAGAATAAGTATAGTCTAACAAGCTTAACTTCTAGGGCACATACCATAATTCATCTGTACACACATGCGCTGATGCTCTGAGTCTCTGGTGCTCTGTATACTATCCTGTCTTCAACACTTAACTAAATTTTGATCTTTACACTTAGTGCGCTGACTCCAAACTACTATATGACTTTGTTGCCATAATGAAAACACTATATCTTAGTCATATATTTTAGTATAGACAACTTGCCAACACAATATCCAACACGGTAACTGCCATGGTTATCGACAGTCAACCGTGATAACCGCTAGGGTTAGCAGTGACTACCAAACATTCCAACCCATATTCATGTAGCTCTTGATCACATGGGTACCAGCCCCTAGTGCCATCCCTCAAGAAACTTAGCCCCATGGTCACCCAAATGACCAGGGTCTAGAAAATTTTGGCCCTAGGGGCCTATTATTTTTGTCCAATGATGGCCATTTGGCCATCAAATTTAGGCTCATGAAGTACTAACACCAGAACATGTCAGTACCTTTGGACACCATTTTGGGCCCTCCAAAGCACCTTTTGGTGTTTTTCTCATAAGTTGAACATACGGTATCAAAATTAGGTAAACAAGATACCATTGTTAAGCTTGTTCAGAGGAAAATCTTTCTAAGGTTTTGGATTTTGTATTTTTTTCCTGTATTTTTGTTCCAAGAGTTCAAAGGCACAACTTCTTGCGTAACTTGAACATCTCGACTCCATTTTTGGAAAATAAGATATCGTTGGAAAGCTTGTTCTTTTATCTTTCCAGTTCTATGAGTGATTTTTCTAGACTCTTCTCTAGGTATATTTTATTAATTTTTTTGCATTTCTGCACTTTGATGTATATCTTGGATGTTTCAAGTCCTAGGATCTCTTCCCTATAGGGGATGACTCTTATTTGGTTGTTCTTTATTTCAAAATCCTTTCTCTCTTCTTTGAGTAGTGTATACATCATTTTGTATCATTATTTTATGTATGCACATTGAGATAAAGTGTCATTCTATTGCATGCATGAGATCTTGCACATGTTCATTCTCTTTGTACTCACACTCAATTATAAAGTGTCATGGGGGTTTTGATGTTCACCTTTGTTTTTCATCTACTTTTGTCAAGTGAGTGTTCCTTCCACAACATTAGCCTCAGGATATCTTTATGTGTGTTTGTACTCTCTTTGTACCTTCGATGTTCCTAGTTCTTCTTCATCATGCAATTCATATTGGATGTCCTTTTTAGTGTACGTGTGATTTCTCCATTGTTAGCATTATGGGGGGGTTTCTACTGTTAGTTCTTATGCTTCCTTGGTTTGATAGTGTGAGCTATGTATATAGCATTTGTTCCTATGTACTAGGAAGAAGCATTGGCTAGGTACCTATGCATTTAGGTAAGATGGATCATTTACCATATGGACACTCTTTCTTTCCTAATTTTTGGAGTCACTCTTCCATCTTTGATTAATCAGATCTTCTGACTTTGGTGTTTTTATGTCATCTATAAATCTTTCAGTTTAGGTGTTTTGATGCAGGTGCATCCGACAATTGGAAATATTTTGATAATACTAGCTTATATATGGTTAATTTACATTGTAATATGGCTTAATAAGTCATTGTTGTGTTTTAATGATGTAAATGAGTGTGAGACTCAAGTCAGGTTATCTTAGTAGTAAGTAGCATACATATAATAAATTAAGATTTTATATAATCATGAAGTTGACAACTTCGTTGTCAACTCCACAGTTCATTATTAGGTTAGTAATTATCTAAATTGGTCTTTTGAGTTAGTTAAGTGTAGTGGGAAGTTAGCAATTAGTTATAGGGATTTATCGAGTGTGTTCTTTAGAGTTCTTTATCTCTGCAATGTAGAACCCAAGAATAGAGAGAAAAGGAGGAGGAATCAATGGGAAAGAGAGAATGTTCGATGTAATACGAAATAATGAATTAAAAAAAAAAGCAGTTTAGATTACATTCAATTTCTCTCTATGTGACCATTCGGTTTTTATGAATGTTACATTTATGGATTTGCAATTTCCCTGTTTTAAATGTCTTGATCGGTTATGCTTATGGTGCTATATCCGAAGTCATATTATTTGCAAGCCAGTCTTGAAGATCTAAGTTAATGGTTGGATGAGACTCAATTTTCACAGAAGACCGGGTTGATTGATTGTTATTATGTTTCTTGAATTCGTGATTGTTTAATTCTCCATTCGGTGTCTCAGTCTTTTATCTAAATTGTTCTCTGGATTAAATATGTCTTTGATATGTAAAATGCCATGATGGATTTCGATAGCAGACAAGAATCTTCATTTTAATATTTTGTGATTCATTTCCTTGGGGTTAATGTTGTCGCAGATTGGTTTCTATGAGGATCGAGATCGGTGTTCTTGATCTCAATTTTCAAATCTAGAAACAATCAATACAGTTGTAATAGAATCTGGTCATGCCGCGTAGGGGAGCAGAGAGAAACCTATGACAACAGTCACATTGAGATCAAATTGGGAGTATCATGTTGACCGAACTTGGTTCATTGTGAAAATGCAATGTCATTACTTCTTATTGCAAGGTGGAAGTTCGGTGTCACGTATGGTGACCATCAGTTGAAACCATGAGCACCATATTGACAGAGGGATCGAATGAAATCGGAGATCCTTAGGTTGGATCTTTGAAATTTGGAATTGAGAAAAGGTGGTAGACCTATATTTCTATAAACCTGCATGGTGAAGAGTTTCCAACCTCACTCACTGAAGTTTTCTAAGTTGGTGGAGCCTGAAAGATAAGGCATTGCCAGTCATCTCGAAAGAGTTTTATTTGCAAAGTTGTTCATGATTGGATTTGACTGTGATCGAATGGTATGATGATGGATTACAACCTTAGTTTGCAAAGACATCATAAGTCTAGCAACAATTATCAAATCTATTGAGTTGGTTCAAGGTTATCCAAGGAGAGTCATATCAGTTTGATGTTATTGATATTCTCATTATTGAGTTATCACAAGATTGTGAATTTCCCTGTATCTATATAGTCTGTTGTGTAATGAATTAAGTTCATTTCCTGATATTTGTTAGAGGTATCTATCAGCTTATCGATTTTGATTGGGCTCATTTATGGTTTGTTTCCAAGATCTGCATCATGTTTCCTTTCTTTTCCTCCTAATTTGAGTAATGTCATTTGAGGGCACTCGTGTAGATTAAAATATTCTATATCTTTGACTTTAGTTGTTTTCCATTGTTTTCCTCTTGATTTGAGTAGTATCATTTGAGGGAACTCGTGTACATTATAGTCTTCTCTACCTGGTCATATTTCAATGGAGGATCTTCAGATCAATAGTTACTTCTTGATAGATTTTTCATCTTCTTTCTTCAATGATGTTCTACATGTTCATCCTTGTTCCTATTTTCTAGAACATTGCTAGTTTTGGAGGCTTCTTCAGTCCATCACACTAGTCTTCATCTCTTTTTGGAGTAGGATTTTGCTCATGTGGTTTTCTCTATTTCTCCTCTTTTGTACTTGGGTACCTGATTAGGCCTTTTGTTGTTGGGAGCCATTTTCTTTCAGTTGTTTTTTCTAGGTTTTTAGCTACTCCCAAAGTTCATCTAAGGGGGGGTGTTAGAGTAATATGTTCTTTTACTTATTAATTAAATCATGCTGATTTAATTACTAAGTCGCTTATTATCTCTTTATTACTTAAGCTAAAATTTGGCATATAATAATTAATTACTTTATTAATTATTATAATGCAACATAGGTTTTACCCTCTTAGGGTTTTAGATCTCATTTTATAAGGATTGATCTCCTTTATTTTCATAATAAATTGTAACTAAGATTATTTCATTATTGAATTGCAACTTTTTTTTTCACATCAATGAATGGATCCTCTCTTGTGGATTAATGCGTTTAGGCCTTTGTAGCTTCTTGCTTCTCTCTCTCTCTTTGTGATAGGTGTTTACATGTAGGTTGTTTTCTCATCAAATCCAATAATATCAACAATAGTAATATGCATATAAAGGAAGTCAAGGTTATGCTTCTTCACCTCCTCTATAGGCACCATATTCTTAGCAATCTTACCACTCTTCTAGATGGTCCAAAGGCCTCTATGATTGTAGTCATGGTTGTTGTGACAATAGATAAAATCTTCCTCCACCCATTATATATTTCTTTGCAATTATAAAGGGCAATAAATATTGAAAAAATGTGTTGTTTATTATAATTTCCTTATTTTCACCAATTCCATTTTGGCCTCCCCTATTATTTTTCTAATGACAATATTGCCATGATTGTATAAAATAGCACATATACAAATTAAAACATGATGAATTAATATACAAGATGAATGATAATTGTATGCAATGAAGTGTTATCCCTATTGAGCATTCAAGGTTTTCATTAGTATCAAAGGTTATCAATGATATTGGTCAGTCACTTACATTGAGCAAGTCGGTAACATGAAGCAAGACACATTGGTCGATAAAGCATGAACACCAAGCACTACATAGTTTACCGAGCAACAACATCACTGAAACCAACACCAATAGACATTAAACATCGAGCGTCAGTATACACCGAGCAGTTTATACAATTTTTACCAATGAATACATAAAATGGCATAGTAATCTGAAATACCACATTCTTCTATGCAAATAGTTACAACAGATCATAAAGCATTTTACAAAGATCAAGGAATATTTAATGTTATGATATTCATTAAATGCAATGTATATCATATGTAATAGTTTGATCTAGGTCCTTTTTGTACACCGTAGATCTTAGGGTTATGACTAAGTTGTGTAACCTAATTTTGTTAAAGCGGCAAAAGAAGATTGCTATATAAATGTATGTTTACATCATTTGTGGTGTGAACTGATGTGAGAACTGATATGTGAATCAAGGAGAACTTGAAGCACTTTCCTAACTTCAAGTATATCAGTTAAACATAACAGATTGCAGAGGATATTAGATTGAGAAGAATCAAAAAAGGCTACCGAGTAGTTCAGAGAATAGATTCATCATAGTTGAGGTGATATTTTATCAGTACTTATAGATCTGTATCAGACAATTGAGTTGTCAATTAGTAGATAATTGCCTATTTCTTTCTAACAATTGTGATAGAGTTTTGGATAAAATCTCTTAACAGAGTAGACTTAACAGTCTTATGTAAATCTCTTAACCGAGTGCACACTTCATTAGTGTTGTTAAAATCCTATAACTAGTTAGATCTAGCTGATCTAACATGTTACTCCTAACAGGGTAAGATCACCAGAAGTGATCAAAACTTGTAGCCATAATAGGAAAACCTTTTCTATTTGTAGTAGTAAAGAATTTGTGGGTGTCATCCCCATCACATTTTTTACCTTCTAACAAGGGTTTTTGTGTTACCAAAATACATGTGTTATGTGATTGTCATATTGATTTCATGTTGTTTACTTTCATAAGTTAAATGGATGGTTGATACATGCAATTAGATTCAAGTTATTTTGGTTGGTTATTATTGTTGACTGTCATAGATCTGAAAGGTTTACAAGTAAAGTTTATGAAGACACTGATTCACCCCTCCCCTCTCAGTACATATCTCTCATAATTCCAACAATTGGTATCAAAGCTCAGTTCTCTTATTGGATAGTTTAACCACTAAAGGGTAAATATCTAATTCATGGAGAGATATAAGCTTGATAAGACTATTGAGAATCAAAAGATACAGATGTAGATGTTTGTGGAATAGTATAAACAAGCTAAGGAAGAACTGAAGAAATTACTAGTTGAAAGGAAGAACCTTGCCATTCTAAAAAGTGAAATCAGTTATCATGAAGAGCCTATTGATGATATATTTGATCATATTGGATCTAGTTCTGGAAGTATTTTCAATGGATATGAAAGCATAATCTCTGATTTTTCTGAAAAGAATCAACATCTATCTAAACAAGTGAAAGCACTTCAAATCGGTCAAGAATCTCAGATGGTGTATCATCTTAAAATGGAAGCACTTCCATGGTAAGAGTGTTTAGCCCTCCAAGTAAGTGGTTTGGGGTCATCTCGAATGCCTTGAATGGATATTTGGCTTGGATCTAACTTTTCCCCTATTCTACCCCATTTTCCACTTCTTCCTAGCATTTTCCTAGCATTCTGGACTATGAACCTGAGGTTTTTGACCATAAGGTCAAAGTTGACCTTATGGGGTCAAAGTTGACCTCAATCCTAACTAGGTTAGGATTGAGCTCAATCCTGACCTAGTCAGGTTCAAGCTCGATCTTGACCCTAGGGTCCGGGATCTTCAGGGTTTGCTTCCGATTTTGGGATTTCATCAAAATCTTGTATTTTCCCTCTTCGGGGCCACTATTTCTCACATTAAGTGTTAAATTCTCAAATTAATGTTTGAGGTAGACATTTCTCAATATTTGTATAGGATTCCTAATTTATTATTGGAGATTAGCCTTTCTTCAGTTTTGTGCCTAATGCTCAAATTAACTTTGGAGTTGGCCTTACCTCAAATTTTGTAACAAGGCTCTTAAATAATTATTTTATCTCTATATTAAGGGTGGTCCCCTCCTAGAGTTTTGTGTCAAGACTTTAATTTAATTTGATCTCCATGTGCACCTCTCTAGAGTTTTGTCCCATGGGACCTTAATTATTATTTTCTACAAGGCCCCTATTGTGCCCTAGATCACTATAAAAGGGAGCCTTCCTCTCTCATTTTCTCCATCTCATCTCTCAATCAAGTTTTGCAATCCATCTCTCAAGATCTCAAGAAAGAAGATCAAAGCATTCATGCCTTCAAGAATTCAAGCATCCAATTCATCAAGGAGATCCATTAGAAGCCATTGAAGGATTCAAGCTCTATGGAGCCCTCTTGTTGAAGATCCATCCATTCAAGCCTCTTCCTATTCAAGATCCACTCAAGATTGGTGTTGAAGATCTAAAGACAATTGATTGGAGACATCCTACATTTGATTTTACATTCATCCATTCTTGTGGATTCAAGGATTTGAATCCTCCACAAGGGTTTCAACTCAAGCAATGTGAATTGTTCCATTTACTTTGTTTATTCCAGAAATTTCAATTCAATTTCAAGGTTAATTCCTAAATTGGGGTTTGACTGAGGCAAACCCCTCCCCCCCAACAAACAAAACCATTTTTCTTGTAGGTACAGATGCAGAATTTTAAATCTAAGATCAGATTTGGATACCCTTTTTGGCAAACTTCCGAGATCTACGAACAAAGTCAAAATTGACTTCAAAATCTCCATGTCGTCATTGACCTTTTATGAGGGTCAAGGTCAACTTGATCTCATCTCAAGAAAAGATTTCTAGGTTTTGTAGATCTCACAGTTTCGGTTCAACAATGCAAGAATCAACAGTTTTTGAGATCGTTTGATAGGGTTTTCAGCCGATTCTTTTTCGAAGGTAAGTTCCTTTATTTCTTAATTTCAACATTAGTCATTTACATTTACTTTCCATATCAATACAATTTCATGTAAGTGTAAAATATTGTCTTTGGGGTCTCTTTTATGTGCAAACCATTGTTCTAAGACCCCATACATATTTTATCCTTTACATTTTGGTGAGCCCAACATACTTACCCCTTTATTTTGTAGATTTAGATGCCCTATTGTGTTAGATCTTCCTTTTTATTACCTTGTGTGTTCACCTTCACTATACATTTTGGTGAGCCCATTTTATGAATCCTCTTTCTTTTGTGGAATTAGATGCCCTATTGTGTTTGTTGTATCTTGTGTGTTCATCTACATTTTTATGACAACTCTTTCTTTTTGGTGTTAGATTTACATTTTGTTCTTACAAAAGTAGATTTATTTTATGCTCTTGCATTTATATTTCAAAAATACAAAAAAAACTGTAAAATTTCTTCAAAAATACAAAAACATCTAGATCTACTTTATATTTTCTTTATTAGTTATCATGTTGCACAAGTTATCTCAAGCATGGTTCAAGTGTTTTATTAAACCTTTGGATAGGGATGTTGAATTTTATTTTCCTCATGAAACCATTGTGATTGATCCCTTGGATAAAGACATTGATTTATCTCCTCCTCCTGAAGAATCTTTGATACAAGAGGGTGATTTATTCATACATGATGATAAATATTTCTCTACAACAGACTCCCTTTATGTGGACATTTTAGTGGAAGAAGATGATATCATAGATGCTTTACCTCCATTTGAGATTCCTTCTAGTGATGAGGCATTAGTGGAAAATGATATGAATTCCATTAATGCTCTCCCTTTTAGTGATGATTCTATAGAGAATCAAGATATTACCTCATCTCCTCCTAGGATGTCCTCTTTTCTTCCTTCTTGTGAATCTATTTGTAGTGTTGAGATAGCTAAAATGGTCTATCCCAAACCCTTGTTGACTATCAAAGGTTTCCCTCACATTACTATCAAAGGTAAACCTATGGATTCTTTCAATGATCAAGATTCTATAGCTCACACATATCGTACAAGGAATAATCCTCAACCTAATCCAATGGTTTCTACTTCATTACCACCTTCTCAACCTATTCTTCCTCCTCCACCCCATCTTCTTAGCAAGGTGTATGATTTGATAAACCAATTGCAAAATACTCCTTTCAAGATTTATTTATTGGAGCTTCTTCAAACTTCACCTACCTAATATGAAGCCTTGAAAAAAGCTCTAGCAACTATTCCTACTCCACCTCCTAATCAAGAGAACATCAATAACTCCTTACAATGCATGCATGCTACCCAAGGTCCTCCTGACATTATATTTACTCAAAAGGATTTTCCTTCTAAAGAAGTTCAGAATCAATATGATGCTCTTATAGTTGTTGTTTCTATCAATAAAAGTATCATTCGTAGGACCTTGATTGATAATGGATCTGAGCTTAATGTTTGTTCATGGACATGCTCAAAGTGATTAATGTCGATCTTTCAACTATTTAACCTGACAATGTTTCTATATGTGGCTTTGATAACATTGCTAAGAACACTTTAGGAGTCATTACCTTACCTATCAAAGTAGGACCGTTCATCCTAAATACACCTATTCATGTTATGCCTAGACCTCTCAATTATAATCTTCTTTTGCATAGACCTTGGTTACATGAGATGCATGTTTTTCCTTCCACCCTTCACCAAAAAGTCAAGTTTATACATAACAACAGGATGTATACACTTCATGCGAATGATGCACCTAATCCTTGTCTGAATATTCAAACCCACACTACTCCTACTCCTAATAGTAATCCTTCTTCCTCTAATGCTCTTCCTGATGATGATTGGGGAACCTTGGACTTTACTCCTACCTTTATTGGAGAGTATAAGATTAATGATCTTGATTTGACGAAGAAACAAAAAGAGTTTGAACAACGAGTTTTTACTTCTACTTCTAATACCGTTCATAATAACTTTGTCACTTCTTCTACCCACAATAACTCTATGAAGCCTACTAATGATGACATTGTAACTACTAAAGTTCCAATGAATCCTTCTGATATGGCTTCTCATTATGGTCCTGGTTATCATTTCCTTGTTAAACAAGGATTTAATGGTCAAGGATGTGGTAAGCATAAACAGGGAGTTCACATGCCCTTACACACTGGGGGGCATGAGCATTCTTATAGATTGGGATTTAGTCCTCAACAACAACTCAATGTTAACATCTCAAATAAAACCTCAAAATATGATGAAACTATGAAGGAATTTGACCAAGAGGTTCTTTTGTCTAAACTCCTTTGTGCTAAGATGATTACTAGACCTAAATGCAAAAAGAAATGTAGGCTACACTTGAAGACTCTTCCTTTTTTTTTATATCATAGATTTCATGATCACTCTACAAATGAATGTGAAGCTTTACATTATAAGATTAGGCAGCTCAATGATAGTAATGTTCTATATATATCATGTGGCAATGAGTTGTATTTCAATCATATTTTCTCTAAATAACATTCATGTTCCTATTATGGAGCTCCACATTATGTAAACAATGGTAGCCTAATACTCGAGGTCTCATTGTCTTGCATAGTGTTGCCTGTGATATAATAGGTCCCCTTTCATCTTTGTTTCTACACTTTGGGGGAAAGGATGTCATCTCCTTCTTTTTTGTCTTTTCAGGATTCACCTCTTTCCTTGGTTAAGCAGTATCTATCTTTTATGTGATATCCAATTATACATGAACATTTTGGTTTGCATTGAGGATATTTTCCTTGATCACAACCAATTTAATTGTTTGACATTGGGTTTCCATGGTCGATATATATCTCACCTAGGAAACTGAACAGTGTGCTATCCCTCACAAGGGTTACTTTTTCACTTCTTGCATAATATCTCTTTGCATTCATCCCTTCCATGGCCTCATAGGAGCTATGACCTTCTTGGTTTGGACTGAGTGTTGTTTGTGGATATTGTCTTGATGTTGAAAAAGGCTTTATCCTTGTTCTTTTCTTTCCTTAACATGTCAAAATAGTATCTTTTTTCCATATTAAGGAGGGGGTAATATATATGGCCTCCCTTGTTCTATATTATGTATTTTTGTTCTAACCTTTTGTTTTGCAGCATGCTAAATCTTGGAAGGTAACGCACATAAGTTGCTAAATCTTGAAGAGACACGTAGTTTTAAATTTTCAATATGCTAAATCTTGGAAGGTAACACACATAAGTTGCTAAATCTTGAAAAGACATGCATTTCCAATTTCAAATACGCTAAATCCTCTGAAGATAATGGACATAAGTTGCTAAATCCTAAAGGGGCACACATTTCTAGTATACTAAATCTTTGGAAGGTAACACATATAAGTTTCTAAATCTTGAAGAGACACGCATTTCATATTCATAGTGATACAAGAAGGTAGATCTATGGATATTCTAGAAGCCATCAGAAGATGCATTATAATTTCAAGGCACAGTTTATGGGTGAACCTATTGGTCTCTCCCTCCAGGCTAATTCATGGTAGGTGGGCATCTTACTAGGTGGGGTAGTCACCTTCTCCTTTCTCTCATTTAACTTTCATGGTAGTAGGGTGACATCATAAAACTATATTATTTATAGTGCTGTTCTTGTCTTTCTTATGTAATCTTTTATGCTTTTATGATAGCTTTCAAAATATGATATTAGTATGAGAAATATTTTTTAGTGAGGTTTCTTATGCTAATTGATTTGGGTTATTTAGTTCTAACCCATGTTCTTTTGGTTTTCTCTTTTCGCACCCTTGTGCATGTATGTTGAGTTAGAATCCTTAGTCTGGGGACTTATGCGCTTAGCTAAGTGTTATTTTATCTCTTGCTAAAGTGGAAGCTTAATGTATTGTCTTAAAATGGAATCACTTCCATGTTAAGATCATTTATACCTCTGAGTAAGTGGTTTGGGGTCATGTTGAACACCTTCAATTGATCTTTGCTTTGATCTGGCTTTTTCCGCACTATCCACTTCTTTTCTACACTTGATTCATTCATTCTAAGTGAAATTAGGGCTAGGATCCTAAAGATTATCCTTAATTTACCTCTTCTATGGATCTATTTTCTAGGTAGGACTTACAAATAGGTCCTCCTAGACTTCATCATGTTCATCATAGGATTTTGTGCCTCTCCATGGCACTCTACCATGTTCTGACATCATTTCTAGGTCACCGGGCACTCCCAGGACCTCTTGTTTCTCACTCTGACTGAGACCATGAAATCTGTGACCTTAAGGTCAAATTCAACCTAAAGGGGTAAAATTCAACCTTGAATCTGACATAGGTTGGGGTCGAGCTCATCTTTGACCTTGGATTCAAGTTTCAAGGTCCCGTGATCTCCGGTTGTTGGGTTTCAGAAAGAATTGTTTTCCCGCTACCGGGTCAGCTATTTTGGTCTCTGAAATGGTAAATCCTTAAATTGCATATATTATGGGCCCAATTCTAGGGGGTAAGGTTAATTGGGATTTAATTCTCCAATCTCGGCCTTCCCTAGAGGATTGTTCCCTAGTTCACTATAAAAGGAAGCCTGCCTATCTCATTTTTACATCAAGTTTTCTCCATCAAGTGTCCAAGAAATTTAATGATTAAGGCATCAAATTTGCAATATCCTCTCTCAATCTCTCAATGTGATCAAGTAAGAATTCATTCAAGCATTCAAGTCCTCTTCTCCATTCAATTTCTTCATTGAAGATCAAGGATTCAAGCATTCAATCCATTAAAGGGATTTGGTTCAAGCATTCAAGATTCATCATTCAAACCCTAGATCTAGCCATCATGATGGTGTGATCCTCCTTCAAGATCCTTTTTTTCATCTTCAAGATCCATTCATTCTTCCCTCAAGGTGGATTCCAAGCATACAATCATGGAGGTTTGATTTACATTTGTTTATGTTATGTTTAAGCTTTCATATTAACATACTTGATTACATTTCAAATACAATTTGCATATCTATTGAATATCATAGCCTCATTGTTATATATACTTCTACTACTTGCTAGCATTCTCCATTTCAGTTTAACTATTAAGGTTGATTCCAAACTAGGGTTTTACCAAGGAAAACCCCTATCCCAACCAAGAAAACCATTTCTCTTGCAGGTATAGGTGCGGAAGTGCGGATCTAAGCTTGGATTTGGATACCCTTTTCGCCAAACTTCCAAGATCCACGAAGAAAATCAAAGTTGAACTTCAGAATAAAAATGTAACCTTTGACCTTTTATGAGGGTCAAAGATGACCTCCCTTAGAATTGTAAAAGATTTCTAGGTTTTTTAGATATCACAGTTTCGGTTCAAGTTTTTGGAAATCAACAGTTTTTGAGATTATTTGATAGGGTTTTCAGCAGGTTCTTTTTCAGAGGTAAGTACCTTTACTTCTTCATTTCAATATCAATCATCTACATTTACTTTCCATATCAATACAATTTCATGTAAGTATAAAATATTGGTTTTGGGGTCTATTTTATGTGCAAACCACTATCCTAGGACCCTATCCACATTTTATCCTATACAGTCAATATCATCATCAGAATGGTCATGACACTGAGAAATGTTATTCTTTAAAACATAAGGTTCAAAACTTAATTGACTCTAATGCCTTGTCTTTTGACAATCTTGATGGTAGTGGGAACAAATATATTTCTCCTCCTAATAAAAATCTTTAAATCTATATGAATCTTTTACCTACACATGATACTAATACCATTTCCCAGCCATCTTCTATGGATATTGTTTATGATTCAAAGATGGATGATCTTAATCACATTGTTAACCATGTGTGACATGTTGTTCAATCTGTATCTCCACCTTAGCTTCAAACTCAATCTCAAGTTCCTTCTCAACCTAAACCAAAACCACAGTCTAAATTGAAAACTCAACTAAAACCTCGAACGAAACCTAAGAATAAAAGACCTCAGGAAATTTTGATTACCTTTAATGATTCTAAGACTATTAAGGCTCTCGATGGTCCCCTTTACATTTATGCTAGGATTTCTCAGATACCTATAGTGGTTGTCTTGTTGATCCTACATATTTAGTCAATGTTATTACTGAAGAAAATATTTTTATGAAAAACTTGCAACATGATTCTTATGATACATCAGATGTATGGATTCAAAATTGTAATGGTTTTCTTTATCCATCATTTGGTTCTATTAACTTACTAGTTGAACTTTGTGGTAAAATCCTAAACACTACCTTTTTTGTTGTTCCTACTTCTGATCAATTTCAAGTTAAGCTTGGTTTTTTATGGTTAAATTCCATTCATGTTGTTGCTTCACCTATCCATAAGTGTCTTAAATTCATTCATTATGAAGAAGTGAAGACAATTAATCATAGTTTCTACCAACCTTCTAGGCCCAGGGATTGTGCTACTCTTGATTTCTTTTGGCCTTCATTACCTAATTCATGTCCTTCTCGACCTGATAATATTTTCCTCTCATATCAAGCCTATAAGCATCGTAAAATTCTCAAATTAAGCATACACCATATGGATCTTAATCATGGTAGTTTGCCGACGCCTTCCATACCTCCTTTATCCATGGCTTCTACTTTTGTTAACCAAGCTCCTAGTGTTTCTCATGAGTCTACAGTGAATCCTACTAATCCTCCTATAGAACCTATGAAGGATCTGGTAATTGTTCCTCCTAGTTCTTAACATATTTCAAGTAAGAAAAAATGTAATCAATCTTCTAATGAACATTTGTAAGAAGGGTCGTGCTCAAGCGAAGGCTCATACTTCTGTTCTTCAAAATTCTTTATCTTCTTTTGATAAGCCTATGTGTTAGCACCTTGAAAAATTTTCATGGCTTTAGCACTTTTCTTCTGGTCTCTGTAGTTGTTTTTAGGTCTCTGGCCTAAACCCTTAGTTCAAATTTTGAAAAGGTAGCCATTGCATGAAAAACCTATTGTTTTACCCTGGCCCTATTCTATTTTACTGTTACCTTTTTGGGTCACTTAAAATCCCTTTAGCACATGTGCTTTAATATTTTGTCACCCCGCGGGGTCATGCCTTTGATTTTTCCTAAGTTTTACCCCCGGTGGCCTTTAATTTTTCCTATACTCCTCAGCGCTTAATTTTTCCCTAAAGCCTAAGTCCTGCACTTTAATTTTTCATATGTTTCAGCTTTAGTTTTTTCCCAGGCCCAGTCTCTTTGACACCATCTCAATCTGATGGTTGTCGCTAAAGCACAAGGGATTTGTCAAAGCTATGTGAAGTCGCAACGACCGTTGATTTTCCTTTGTGACACAGTGTTTCAAATTGTGGGTCCAAGGTGACACGTAGGTACAAATGGTGGCATCTTATTGGTCAGTGTGTTAGTGAGCTGGATGTGTTCTCAGGCAGGCCCGGTATCTCAGTCAAAAGATTCATGATCGACGACGGGTGCATGATCTCATGGAATCTTCCAAGCCCTTCAGATCATGCATCGTCCGTCTGATCTTCCAGGTGGTATAATTTTCTTAGTGGGTCCAATGCCACACATGAACATTTGGCGGTCTCTTGTTGGTCCACATAATGATGATTTGGAAAGTGTTAGTGGGACCTGGTATTCGGTGTGTCTTTGGGGTTCTGACAATGACAAAGATCGACGGTCGGTGTATAATCTGATGGGTCATTTTTGACACATGTGAAGATGCGATGACCGTTGATCTTCTTAAAGGTGGGCCCATGTTTTGGTTTGAGGTTTTGGAGGTTCTGACAAACTATTTAGTGGCCCGACAATTTTTCAAAGGCTTTTCTCATTCGCAAAGAAAATTGGTGGTGTTACAAATCATTTGGCGATTCAGCGAAGGAAGGTCGCGCAATCACTAAAATTTTTAGCAATGACTTAAGGTATTCTATGAACTGGAAAAAAGGTCTTTAGTCACCAGTTCACGGAGTTAAAGGTGGGTTAAGGTTTTCACTTTGCAAACAAGGATTTCCTTTGTCGCCAGTTCGCTGAGAGTTAACCCGAGGTGTCTGGGTGAGTTAAAGTCATAAAGGCCACAAAATGAAGGGATCAAATGATCATGACTTAAAGTTGATCTAAATTCAAATATTGACTGCTGACATGTTGCAGGTGCCATGAATGTGACCGTTGCAGTTCAAATTCAAATTTTTGAGGATTTCTCAGTGACAGAAAGGACTAGTTTTGAATGCTTTCACAGCTAGATTTGATTTGTTTCGTGGCCCTGGTAGTTGCAGTGTGGTCTAGCATATTCCATGATCATTTGCAGGGGTCTGTACTATGTTCTTTGTGCTCAGGGTGTGCTGCAGCTGGCTAAACAGGTTGACAATTTGGCATTTTCATGGTTCTCAGTACCTTCTCAGTGAAATTGTCATGATTGAGGATCACTCTGGGATCTGTCTTCTCCTAGTTGCCTGGGTTTCTTCCCCTATAATAAATTTTTGACTATTTTTAGTTGGTCTGGTGGGTGAAACCCTAACCCTAGTCATCCATAGCTTGTTGCATCCTATTTTGGGATTTCAAGATGACTAGGGGGGTATATATTGCAGAAGTTTTTCTATATTGGTGGTTGATGATATTTTACTGAATAAGAAGAGCTTGGATTTTGTGTTTTGTTCTTAGCACTTGTCATTTTGGTAATGTATTGATTTTGAAGTTAATAAGAATACACCTGAATTCCTGTCTCAAATTGATGATTGTCTTCTTGTTTTGATTGTGAACTCATATACGTTAATGTCATAAGGTGGATTAGCATATGGTAAAAAAAGAGTATTGTGAGATCAGCTTGGAGTTCCTAACAAAGTTGGGATTAAAGCCTTTAGGGTGATTTCAGTGGGTTCATTGTTGGATTGAAATTTGATGATCATGTTTGGGAGTGAGGGGAGTAATAGGAAAAGCACTTACTCTGAGCTCATGTGTGTTTGAGTTAGGGTTTTAGTTGATATATGTTATCAAGTGACTCTTTACCCTGGGTTCAAGGACTAATCTATTCTTTGGAAGTAGTCCATCATCATCAATCACACACACATTTAAATGATAAAATATTTAATCAATTAGTAAGGGGTATAATTGTTTATTAGTTAGTGATTCCTTTCAAGAAGTGAATCAAGGGTACACCCACCTGAGCATCTTGTCTCAAAGTGTAGGAGGATTTCATTGTTGATCCTTGTTAATTGGCCCTCTTCCTTGTAGACTTTGGAGTGGTGATAGAGTCAAAGTTATATTAAAGTTATCCATCAAAGTATAAATCTACAAGTTGAAGATCAAAGGGAAGAACCAAAAAAATGGCAACTCTACTGGGGGGAACAACAATGAAGCATTATATTTGTTAGAATCTCTAGTTGTGGTTATATTGTAAAGTCAAAATTTTATTTACCAGATTGATTTACCCATCCGAGTCACCAACAAAATGGCGACTCTGCTAGGGAGAGTCTAGAGATAAAGTTTTCAAAGTGCACTCTTGTTTTCCTATTGTATTCAGTTAAAAGATTTCCCACTTTGGTGGGTGGCAACTCAAAAGGTTAGAACCAGTGCTATAGACTACAAATCATGGACAAAAGAAGGAATACTAGGTCCTTTATCAGAAAAAATCTGGAGGTCACTCTAGAACAATTACCTAGACAGGAGAAGAAGAGTTGGATCAGAAGAAATGGTGAGTCTACTACTGCTCCCATAAGAGAACAAAGAAATACCAGAGGTAGAGCACCACATGTTTCCTCAAGTGAGGAAGGTTCACAAGATAGAGTTTCTAGATCAGATGATGGTCCCTCTGAAGATAAATTTAATGATACCTGAAAGGCTTTATTTCAAGACAAGGGTTCATTGCCTGCAGGTCAGGATGAACAAGCCAGAGAGATGGGTTTTGAGATTAATTTAGATCTTGATGAGGGTAATTTTAGAAGGGAGCCCATGAGACCACGAAAAGTGCATTTCCCATATCAGCATCCTACTAATGTGGAAGTGTCATCAAGCTCTTAAGACAACATGATAGATCCACATGACCTAAATGCACTTAGGTTGCAGTTGGCAAAGCAAGATGCCATATACAAAAGGATACAAGAGGAGAGAGAGGCTGAAAAAGTAAACGCTCTAATGGAGAGACAGTCTCTTTTAAGAAAAATTAATGAAATGAAGGAGAGAAACAAGATGCTTGCTTCTGCTCCTAGGGTGTTGCAGCATGATGTTTTTGGTGATCTTGAAGCTCTAAGAAGTGAGCAGAAACACTTGTTGCAAGACCATGAGTTTGATGAAGAAGGCCCTATGATTAGACAAGTGCAAATTTATGCTCCTTTGCCTAAGGATAAGAATGGACATGAGATCACTAGGCCTACTATAGTTATTAAGGAAAAAGGAAAGCAGAAGATGATGGGTGTCCAAATAAGCAAAGTAGTGACAATACCAAGGATCCCACCACCTAAATCAAATAGGGAGATAGAGATAGAAAGGAAAAGAAAAGAGGATGAAGCTCTTTCTCAAGAGTTGGAAAGAGCTAAATTTGATGTTGCTATTATAGAGAAAAGAAGAAAGATCCAATTTTTGAAGGCTTCATCAGCTAATGTTCATGGCCCTTCTACCATTGAGCTAGGTATGCCATCTATGAACACTACTGTTCCACTTAGCAATGCTACTACTAGTAATCTAATTCCTAATGTATCTACCAAATCATTTGTTGATCCTAATAGACAGTCAAATGTGCAAGTGGGTGGGAATGTAGATAAAAATAATAATTCTAGTGGGAACACTAGTTTAGGATTTCAAAGAAGACCTATGCAACTAGAAGGCTATAGGCAAGTTAGTTCTGATGGGATACCAGGCTACCCAAATGATTTTCCAAATGATATAAGAGATAAGGTACCTAAGTTTGTAGGTAACAATGCTATCAGTTGTGAGGAACATCTTAGGTTATTTGTTGATATGCTTAATGATTATGAGGTAGAGCATGAGGATGTAGTCATTAAATTATTCATTCAATCTCTAATGGAGGATGCTAGAGATTGGTTTAAGAGACTTCCTGATAAATATATTGATACTTGGGATTCCTTTGAGAGATGTTTTAAAGAGTAGTATGGTGATATGCCTAATGCTAGTTTCATGTTGAATGAATTCAATACCATAAGGAAAAATCAGAATGAGTCTGCAGCTGAATTCAACATGAGATTTCAGAAGGGTATGCATAAGTTGTTTCAAGTTATGTGGTTAGATGAAAATGTTTTTCTAACTACATACTTTAATGTATTTGATAGAAAGATGGGATACTTGTTGAGGGACAAGGAACCAAGAACCTTGAGGGATGCTTTTAGGATTGCTGTCAATATTGAGAACAATATGAAGATACTAGGGAAATTGGGTGGGAAAAGAGATGACCCTAAGTTGTTTGGGGACAAGAAATACAAAAAAGAAAATGATAGGAATGTTGGAACTAGGAGGAAAGAAGAAGATAAATTGGATAAGGTGCTCAATGCATTGAAGGATTTGAAGGAACCTACAAATAGGAACACTAGTGCCCCTACCAGTGAAAGGCCTCAGTTCAACAATAATTTCAATAAGAAGAATAGATTACAAAACTACCCCTACAACACCCAATGGAAAGATGGAAAGCCTGTTGTCCCCGCTGCAAGAGGTAATAATGATAGAGGTGTCCCTGACCCTCTACAAAAGGCTTCAATAAATGTCATGGAGGACATACCTTGGTGTGTTGCATGCCAGTCCCCTCATTTTGCAGAGCATTTTGTGGTTGCACATTCTATGGCTGCAAATCAAGATTGTGGCAGTGAGGAGATATATCAATAAGAAGATCAAGATGATGTTGGATGCAACATGGCTACTTCATATCTAGGATATGAAGATGATTCTAATTTTGATGAAGAAGCAGATGTAAATGTGAAGAGACACAATCAGGCCCTTTTTCATCAAGAGGTTTTTTCTGATAGTGAAGACATTGATAAGAAGACATGTAACATGAAATCTTCCTCTGAGCCAGTCAATTTAAGAAGACCTTCTAGAGAAGAGATGGATAGGATTACTACAGAAATGATTGCCAAAGTGCAAACTAGAGGTATGGTGGCAAGGGATACAAACGGAAAAGTTGCAGGAATGTTTATAAAGAGTACCAACTCTGGAGAGCCTACTGAGAACAAATCTAAAGGTGATCACATGGTGAAATTCAAGAATGTAAAAGGTAAGAATTGTGAGCCTAAAGGAGTTGGAGTTGAAATATTTTCTATTGAGATTGAGAAGCCAGTTAACATAATGGCTAAGATTGAAAAAATGAGGGTGGCCAATACACCTAATGTATCAGATAAGAAAAAGGACATTAAGGTAGTGCAGATTGAGATTCCTTCCTCTGCTCCTGTTGATATGTTATCTGTATTGTCCCAAATTATAGTTAATGTTCCATTGTCAGAATTGTTGAGGATCCTTGAACACAAAGATAGAGCTATTGCATGGGTAGATAATGTTCATAACAATGATGTTGCATGCAATGGGTCTCAAGATAAAGCTTTGAAAGGAGTTGCTACTCAGGGAATTGTATCTCAAATTCCTCTTATATATTTGGATAGTTCTGTCAATGCTAGCCTTGAAAACATTGATCCATTCTTTTTAAGTGTCCTTGTGAATGGAATGAAACTAAGAAATTGTATGATTGATAGTGGTGCCTCTAATACTGTCATGCCTTTCAAAATCATGGAGAATTTGGGCCTTAAAGTTGATACAATTCAAGGCAGATGTTGTGCAATGGATCAAAGGGAGGTACTAGTCATTGGGACTATCAATGCAATGCCATATAAGCTGGCAGCATATCCAGAGAAAGAGTTAACAATGAGTGTTTTGGTGGTGGACATCCCTCCTCATTATGGGATGCTACTATCTAGAAGGTGGAGTGTTGCCATGGGTCAAAGTTTACAGTGTGATTTGTCTTATGCAACTTTCAATATTGATGATCGGTTTATCAAGATTGAGCGAGAACCAAGAGTATGCCACATGATTGAGAGAAAGATTGACAATGAGACTACATGTTTTGTGGATACTGATATTAATGCTTTTAGGGCAGAGATCCCTGTACTTGAGAAGGAACCTATTTTTTCACCTATCTCTATTGAGGTAAGTGTTAATTCTATGAAGGATGATTTGTGGGTAATGTACTTTGATGGTGCAAATTGCAAGGATGGAGCAGGAGTAGGTATTCTACTTATTTCTCCTAATGGAAACACCTAAAAAATTTCTTTCACATTGAATTTATTTTGTACCAACACTATAGAAGAATATGAGGCATTGTTGTTAGGACTGAGGTTGGCACAAAAACATGGTATTAAGTGCTTAAGTGTTGTTGGTGATTCTGAGTTGGTGGTGTCCCAAGTCAAGTTAGTATTTGCTTCCAAGAACAAAAGGTTAAAACAATATAGGAATGCAATTTGGGATTTGATTGAACATTTTGATGCCTTCAATATTGAGTGTAAGGATAGGAGTAACAATAAGATGGCTGACTTGTTAGCCAATATAGAAATCAATCCTAGTGATATTACATTTATTGGTATCTCTAAAGTTGAAATTCAGGCTAGGCCTAGTGTACCAGACAATATTGAAAATTGGCAATTTTTTTATGATGATAATGATATCTTGAAGTTTATGAGTTGTGAAGATCAGTATCATGGTCAGGAACTTGATTGCTCAGCCTTGGTTGAGTCAATAGAAGGAAAAGAGGTTGTCTTTGGCAATGAGGTCATTCAACTTAGGACTAACAAGGTGCCCAAGGGGCTTGTTGTTTTGGAAACTATCTTTGATAATCAGGATAGAGTTCAAAAGAATATCAAAAGAGAAGATCATGCTGATCTAGAGGAGATAAATCTTGGAACACATGAGGCACCTAAGAAGGTATATATTGGTAGAGACATGTCTCACAATGTAAGAAAATCTTTGATTGAATTGTTAAGAAAATTCAGGCATGTTTTTGCATGGTCATATGATGACCTAAAGGTTTATAAAGAAGACTTATTTTAGCATATTATTCCTTTGAGAGAAGGTGCTAAACCTTTTCGGAAAAAAAAAAGGCCTATTAATCCCACTTTGGCACCCAAGATGTAAGAAGAATTGATGAAGTTGAGAGATGCTGGCATTATCAAGCCCATTAGGCATTCTTCTTGGGTGTCATATCTTGTCCCTGTTAGAAAGAAGAATGGTGACATCAGACTTTGTGTGGACTTCAGGAATTTGAACATTAGCTCATTAAAAGATAACTATTGTCTACCCAATATGGAAGCTATGCTGCAGAGAGTGACCAGATCAGAATTGATGTCTATGATGGATGGTTTCTTGGTTATAATTAGGTAATTGTCAAAGAATCAGAACAATTCAAGACAACTTTCAGAACACCTTGGGGAGCATATATTTATGTGAGAATGCCTTTTGGTCTCACAAATGTTGGTGCTACTTTTTAGAGGGAAATGGATGTTGCCTTTTCAGATTTTATTGATGATTTTCTTTTTGTTTATCAAGATGATTTAACTACCTATTCCAAGAAGGAAGATGATCACTGACTCATTTAGAGAAAATATTTGTAAGGGCTTTGGAATATGTTATTTCATTAAACCCAAGGAAATGTTCTTTTGGTGTCACTGAGGGTAAGTTGTTTGGCCACTTAGTGGGGAAGCAAGGAGTTAGGATTGATCCTAAGAGGGTAGCAGCCATTGACAAGATTCAAAGACCAAAGAATATTAAAGGGATTCAGTCTTTCTTTGGTCAGGTAAATTTCTTAAGGAGATTTGTCACAAATTTTGCAGAGGTTACTAGACCTATTTCTAATATGTTGAAGAAGGGATCTGCAATCAATTGGAAGGGTGAGCTTGATGAGGCTTTCAAAAATATCAAGCAGACTATCAAAGATGCACCAGTGCTTAAGGCACCTGATTATAATGTCCCAATGCACATTTTTTCCTTTGCATCTTTTCACACTATTGCTGCAGTTTTGTTACAAAAGAATAAGGAAGGGTATGAGAATCCTATTGCATTTTTCAGTAAATCTTTACAGGCTGCTGAATTTAAGTATGACATAAATGAGAAACAAGCATATGCACTTGTGAAGGCAGTCAAGGATTTTAGGTGTTACTTGATGGGGGCAGTTGTGATTGCTTTTGTGCCAAGTGCAGCTGTGAAGGATATTTTCTCACAGCAAGAGCTGTCTGGGAGAAGATGTAGATGGATCAATAGGATCCAAGAATTCAATGTTGATGTCTAGATTATCAAGTTGGTTAGAGGAAAGGGATTGGAAAAATTGATGGCTCAATCCAATCTTGATGCAAATCAGATAAATCAAGCTAAAATTGATTATACATGTGACATGGATGATTGTATCTGGTATCAAGATATCATTTATTACCTGAGAAATATGAGATGTCCAGCAGGAATGAATGATAATCAAAGGAGGACATTAAAATTATAGGCCATCAATTATGTAATTGTGAAATGTAAATTGTATAGAAATAATTTAGATTGCATAATTTTGAAATGTGTTGATGAAGATCAGGCTAACAAGTTGTTAAAGGAAATGCATGAGGGAGTTTGTGGTGGGCATTATATGGGTAAAACAACTGCTCATAAAATCTTGAGAGTAACATTGCATGATGCCCGAGCTCAAATTCAAAACAATAACTGTAAATTAATGGATGATATAATAACAACAACCTCATTGATCATTACCTTTCACTCCTCCATCATTATAGAAGAGATAACTACCTACAACTATATTTCATAATTTCTCCTTTGAAGTATATATATATATCAAGTATAATTATGAGTTTACATCATATATTTAGTCTTAATAAAATCTTATAAAACTACATAAAACTAACGCAAAATACTTTGTCTTAATAAAATCTTAATAAAACAATATATTTAAATCTTATAGAACAACGTATATTGTGTGAAGTTTTTTATCTGTCTTTATTTGTCTTTTTGTTGATATTCACTATGTGGTACTCCCCATTTATGATCATTTCATGAGGAAATGTCTTGATGGCTCATGGGTTGCAAGCTAGGGCATCATGCATTATTTATGAGATCACTATTTGAGCACTAGCCAATCAAATAGGAACATGAGCTGCTCAAACAATGAGCTCATAAAAACTACATGATGCCCTAGCTTGCAGCTCACAAGCCATCAAGACATTTCCTCATGAAATGATCATAAACGAGGAGTACCACATAGTGAATATCAAAAACAAAGAAAATAAAGAGAGATCAAACACTTCACATAATGCCTTGAAGGTAAGTAAAATGATGCCCTAGCTCTCAAACCTCACGGGTCATCAACCATTCCAAATGAAAAGATGTAAAAAATGGCAGTATTAAATAGTGAGCTCATGAACAATGTATGATGCCCTAGCTTGCAGCCCGCGAGCCATCAAGGCATTTCCTCATGAAATGATCATAAATGGGGAGTACCACATATCTAGTGAATATCAACATCAAAACAAATAAAGAGAGATCAAACACTTCACATAATATATGTTATTTTATAAGATTATATTGAGACTAAATATATTGTTTTATTAAGATTTTATTAAGACAAAGTATTTTGGATTATTTTTATGTTGTTTTATAAGATATTTATTAAGACCAAATATTGATGTAAACTCAATATAACAAACAGAGCACCGACCAATCAAATAGGGACATGAGGTGCTCAAACAGTGAGCTCATAAACAATGCATGATGTCCTAGCTTGCAGCTAGCGAGCCATCAAGACATTTCCTCATGAAATGATCTTAAGTAGGGAGTACCACATAGTGAATATCAATAGAAAAACAAATAAAGAGAGATCAAACACTTCACACAATGCTCTGAAGGTAATTGTTATACACTAAGTTTACGCCTTTGTCTCAAGCTCTCGTAGTCTTGATAACCTAGTATAACATGGGAATCATCTCTATGTTGTGGGACCTATGCTAACTAAGATGAGACCTCTAGGTTCTATGCTGGTTCCTCTTGCATAATCACCCTAATTTTCTTCTAGACATGAAAGTAAACTTTCGAGGGAAAGAGATAGAAGGAGTACGTGAAAGGGAAATGACTGAAAGAAAACTACCTACTAGGTGATACACCAAAATTAGGGTTTGGATCTCAATATAGAGGAATGGAATCAATGAAAGGCTCAGGTCTAGTAGGTCACAACTTACTGAATAGGCTTGCATAAGTATTTCATAGAAGGGCTTGAACATAAGACATAATTTATGACCTGCAAGTAGACATTCACTTGTGCAACTTGGTGTAGGATTGAGACAAGACTGTTAGGGGGCTGAAGTATACAAACAAAAGCATCTAAATCACATCAAACACAATAACACACAAAATTGCAGAAAGTAAGAGGGATCAGGAACCCTAAGATACCACTAAAAACATCATATACTTCAATTCAATAAGAGAAGACTCAAACAAGGAAGCATAGGGACATGAAGAATTGTCACAAAATACCTCTGCAATATCTGAATCATCAATGGGAGAAATACAATTGTAGAAGCCAAAGGGTAGAGAAAATGCCACAGATAGCCTTTAAGAAAGGTGAATTTATTTTTACAATTGTCCAACTCTGAGCTTCTAAAATCTCCAAAACAATATATACATACTCAACTGCATGTAGGAAGGAGTCAAAACTAACCTAACTAGGGTTACAAAATGTACAATAATATCAAACCCTAAAGGTACACTGATCACCTATTAATGAAAATCTCTGAGAACCGGTGATCGAATCCAATATTTTCTTTGTGTGTTGATCTCATACTAAGCCCATCTATAGACACAACAACCTTGATCCATCTACCCACCTGCAACTCCACTAAGCCATGAAGGCATCCAATCTAATCTTATAGATATTTGGGTTTAAAAAGATTAACTCTACAAGGTGGCACCAAGCTCATTAAAGCTTCAACATGACATGGTACTCTATGAAATCCATAGTGCTGATGATTAGATTGTCTACTATCATCTTTCCAACCATCCCTGTCCTAAAGAAATAAATTCCAACAACTCAAACTGTCATGCATGGCCACAAAATGCAAACCCTAGCCAAAAACCTTGCAGAGAAATATTTAAATTTGAATATAACAGCTAGCAGGTCAAATTTTAAAACCTAGCCATCAATGAATAACCTTCCTAATAGATGAACGGCCCAGATGCACCTTTAAAATAGTTTTAAACCCTTTTGACAAGTCAACCACCACCGTGGAAGTCAGCAACCAATCACAAGCAAGCAAGTCAGCATCTCTGACAGACACGAACCCATGATCTTGAGAAGCACCATCGGGCGGCTATCGCTATACCCCTGAGATTATGGATTGAGTACTTTGGATCTATGGTATAACGACAGTCATGAGATCTGATTACATTTTAACCCCTTTAGAAACCACGAACCCCACAGGCCCACTAACATCAGCCACGTTGCATTTTCCTATTCACCCTAACTACCTCATTAGCAAACACCTCAGCACTACCCTGACATCAGACCCACTGAGTATAAGATTCCAATTGGATGGCTAGTCACATGATTGCATGAGCTTAGGAGATTCCATGTGATCATGCAACCACCATAGATCTTCCTCTTCTAACACATCAGATCCACCTGCAAAAGCCTTGTCATCACTCGACAGCCAATTAGAACACAACAAATTAGCACACCTAGCAACACGGTCCCACAAACTGTCTCTTAACACTTGGCAAAATTGACGATCAGTCACATGGTTGCATACCCTCATGAGATTCCATGCGACCATGTGACCACCGTAGATCTTAGTTCTTCCAACACATCTATAGATACTCAGCCCTAGTGAGAACCTTCCACCTCATTACCTTTGGCCAATCACAAGCTGCCAAATGAAATACGTGGCACCGGACCCACTGCCATCTGTCTCTGACACAGGACCCACTAACACACTATAGGTGATGAAGAAGGATCTACAACTATTGCTATACCGTGATGATAAAACACATGCATCTTGGATTACCAGTATAATGATAGCCACACGATCAAACTAAAACTTAACCTATCAAAGAAGATACCCCCACTGATAGACAACTGAATCACCAACCGCTGATGAATCAGAAGTTGCCAAATTAGATGAGGTGGCACCCATCCCACTGACAAGATAAACTCTTTAGGTAGGAAGATCGACGATCATCGCAAGATCTCATGGAATCTTTTGGGGCCATGAGATCATGTGATAATCGTCAGATCTAGAATCTTGACTTGGCCGCTAAACTGAGACCGCTAACCGAAATGGTAACCACTCGTGGGATCGTTGAGTGTTAAGGGGTTAACTACTAGGAATCGGAGACTTGGCGATTAAAGGATTTTAAAATGCACATTTGAAATGAAGGGACTTAACTAGCCGATAAAGTTAACTAAAAATTATAACAAGGCTCTAGGGTTTTTGAGGGTTTGGGGCTATAACAGCTACTTTTATGAAATTTTTGGACTACAAACCAGGGGACAAAACAATTTGCAGAGGCCAGAGGACAAGGCACAACTTCATGAAATTTTCAGGGATGCCTAGCAGGATAAAAATAGAGCCCTCGGGGAGATTTTAGCCAAATTGCATGCACAGGAAAATTATGGTAACATTTTGGCAATTTTTGCTGGATGTCAGCCTGCTAGACATAGATCAGTGGCCTTAAAGCAATCCATTGGGCATGGGGTCATTACAGGAACACAAAACTTTGATAGAGGCAAAACTGGGACTTGAGAAAGAAATTGTGCATAGGCACTTCTTGAAAAATAGGGAACTAAGCTAGAAAGCAGGGAAACAAAGTAGGAAAACCTAACCTATCCTAAACTAACCAGCTATAGAAACCTAGTCAAACAAAACCACTCACTAGTTGTGAAAAATAGCTACCTTTCCTTATTAGGATATTTTGCATTGGACACATGAGGATAGCTACAAAGATACAAGGCACACATAAATTTGTCTAATAATTATTTACTTCCTCTGCAAAAATAGGATCAATTTTACCTTCCTCTAATTCATCATATGGAGAGGCCTCAGTAAACTCCTTCTGTGTCAAGTATCTGATGGGGCAGCCTCTTGAAAGTCTGAAGGCAGGACTCTCCTTGATGGCCTCTTCTTTATCTTCATGGTTTCCCTCCATGATGGATAGCCATGTCAACTCATCCTCTGTAGATAGGGAATTGTCATCCTCCTCTTTTAAACAAGCCAAGAGCTCATCAAAGTTGTCAATATCCTAAAGATCCCCAGGAATGACTGGCTCTTTACAATCAGGCTCCAAACATAAGCCTCCTATGATGTGCTCCAAACAATCCTCCCCAAGGCTTTGGTTATCCTCTGCACATTGGGAAGTCTCCTCCTTAAAGATGAGATCAAGCTCATGAATCAACATATCCTCAGGATCAATCTCTTCTAGCTACTACAACTTCCTAGGGGTGGCTATGATCATATATTTATTATCTTGCTCAACAAAACTAGTCAGCTTATCAAATAAAAGCACAACATCCTCTTCTATATCAACCTCCTGTTGATGGTGAACCTTTTTTTCTGATTGATCTTCAGCCAAAGGTAATGGCATGGTCTCCTTTTCATCATCAACAAAGAGGGGAAGCTCATTCAACAAATCAACCAAGAGCTCGAGTCAGGCATCAAACTCCATTTCTTCATCCTGCTGCTCCAATTCATCATAGTCATTACTCTGCACTGATACCTTATATTTTCTCTCCTCCTCTTCACATGAAAGCTTATTTGCCAAAAGTTCTTGCTCAGATACTAGACTAGTATCCCTGGAAAGACTTGGCATCCGACAACCAGTAGGGAGATTCCATTAGGGAATCCACAATACTTCATCTTCTTGGGAGACTAGAGGGGCCTCTTGGGAGAAAACATTTCCTTGAACAGACTGCTCTTGCAAAGTGGTAGACTGAATCTCAAGTAAAGGCTCTTGGAAAGAATTTTTTGCCTTGAAACTTGGGATGTGAAAATGAGAGGGCTCAGAGGGAGACATAGAAGGCATGCCTATCTTGAAGCTTGGAAATGAAGGCTTGGGAGGCTATTCTTGTGTAGGCTCTTGAGACAAATGGGTCCTCCAGCTTGGAATCTTAGGTCTAGGAGCCTCTTGTTGAGCAATTTTTGGTCTCAACCTTGCTGTCTCAATGTCAGCTCGGTGTTTGATCTCCTCTTGGAACTATTTAATTTGTTGTTCATCAACAAGAGCCTCTATCATTTGGTTGGAAATGAACCCCTGTTCATAACCTTGAGCTTCCATTTCCTACTAGTCCTTGATCTCAGACACTTGCTTAATTAAATCAAGCAACAGATATTTGGTCTTTTCTTGCTCCTTTATGAAGTCTGAGCTATGAATCTACTACAAATTAGGCTGAGAAGGGGTGGGTGAGTGGTAAGAATGATAGGGGAGCTTTCTTTTCATTTGTTGTTGTGCCCTTTGTGCCCATGATCCATCTTGGTGGAGGGCTCTTTCATAATCTTGCACAAGGGCAAAATCATTTGGGGCATGCTGGATATAATGACAACCTTGTATTGTATGGAAGCTTGGGGTAAAAGTAGGCTTTGGGTGGCTTTGATAAGGCTAATGACTAGCCCATTGAGCATTACTCTCATAATAGGATGGTGGGTAACCTGACTGCCCATAATAACTTGACATGTCTACTCATGCAATTAGCAAGAATCTGAATATGAAAGATTTGAAACATACCAGCACTTGATCTTTGAAACCAGTAGACTTTCTAGCGTCACCATATATGTAGAAAAATGTCCTCTCCTAGGTCTGTAGCATGCTATCAACATATCAGAGATAGCATATCTTCTGCAATAAACTTCTTTTGTAGTCCCACCGGGTGTGCTAGAATTGTTATACACTAAGTTTGTGCCTTTGTCTCAAGCTCTCGTAGTCTTGATAACCTAGTATAACATGGAAATCATCTCCAAGTTGTGGGACCTATGCTAACTGAGATGAGACCTCCAATTTCTAGGCTGGTTCATCTTGGATAATCACCCTAATTTGCTTCTAGACATGAAAGCAAAATTTTGAGGGAAAGGGATAGAAGGAGTGCTTGAAAGGGAAATGACTAAAAGAAAACTACCTACTAGGTGATACACTGAAATTAGGGTTTGGATATCAGTATAGAGGAATGGAATCAATGAAAGGCTCAGGTCTAGTAGGTCACAATTTACTGAATAGGCTTGCATAAGTATTTCATAGAAGGGCTTGAACATAAGACACAATTTATGACCTACAAGAAGACATTCACTTCTGCAACTTGGTGTAGGATTGAGACAAGACTGTTAGGGGGCTGAAGTATACCCAAAAAAGAATCTAAATCAGATCAAACAAAATAACACACAAAATTGTAGAAAGTAAGAGGGATCAGGAACCCTAAGATACCACTGAAAACATCATATACTTCAATTCAATAAGAGAAGACTCAAACAAGGAAGCATAGGGACATGAAGAATTGTCACAAAATACCTCTGCAATATCTGAATCATCAATGGGAGAAATACAATTGTAGAAGCTAGAGGGCAGAGAAAGTGCCATGCATAGCCTTTAAGAAAGGTGATTTTCTTTTTACAATTGTTCGACTCTGAGCTTCTAAAAGCTCCAAAACAATATATACATATTCAACTGCATGCAGGTAGGAGTCAAAACTAACCTAACTAGGGTTACAAGATTTACAATAATATCAAACCCTAAAGGTACACTGATCACCTATTAATGAAAATCTCTGAGAACCGATGATCGAATCAAATCTTTTCTTTGCATTTTGATCTCATACTAAGCCCATCTACAGACATAGAAACCTTGATCCATCTACCCACCTGCAACTCCACTAAGCCATGAAGGCATCCAATCTGATCTTATAGATATTTGGGTTTAAAAAGATTAACTCTACAAGGTGGCACCAAGCTCATTAAAGCTTCAACACGACATGGTACTCTATGAAATCCATGGTGCCGATGATTAGATTTACTACTATCATCTTTCCAACCATCCCTATCCTGAAGAAATAAATTCCAACAACTCAAACTATCGTACATGGCCACAAAATGCAAACCCTAGCCAAAAACCTTGCAGAGAAATATTTAAATTTGAATATAACGGCTAGTAGGTCAAATTTTAAAACCTGGTCGTCGATGAATAACCTTCCCGGTAGATGAACGGCCTAGATGCACCTTTAAAATAGTTTAAACCCCTTCTAACAAGTCAACCGTCACCGTGGAAGTCAGCAACCAATCACAAGTGAGCAAGTCAGCGTCTCTGACAGACACGGACCCACAATCCTAAGATGCACCATCGGGTAGCTATCGCTATACCACTAAGATTAACGATTGAGTGCTTTGGATCTGTGGTATAACGACAGTTGTGAGATCTGATCACATTTTAACCCCTTTAGAAACCTCGGACCCCATAGGCCAACTGACATCGACCATGTCGCATTTTCCAATTCGCCCTGACCACCTCATCAGCAAACACCTCGGCACTACCTTGACATCGAACCCACTGAGAATAAGATTCCAATCGGAGGGCTAGTCGCATGATCACATGAGCTCAGGAGATTCCATGCGATCATGGGACCACCGTAGATCTTCCTCTTCTGACACATCAGATCCACCTACAAAAGCCTCATCATCACTCGGAAACCAATTAGAACATGGAAAATTAGCACACCTGGCAACACAGTCCCAAAAACTCTCTCTTAACACTTGGCAAAATCGACGGTCAGTTGCATGGTCGCATACCCTCATGAGATTCCATGCGACCACGTGACCACCATAGATCTTAGTTCTTTAGACACATCTGTAGATACTTGGCCCCACCGACAACCTTCCACCTCATTACCTCCAGCCAATCACAAGCTGCCAAACAAAATATGTGGCACCAAACCCACTGCCATCTGTATCTAACACAGGACCCACTGACACACTGCAGGTGATGAAGAAGGATCTACGGCTGTCACTATACCGCGATGATAAAACATGTGCATCTTGGATTTCTGGTATAACAACAGCCACATGATCAACCCAAAACTTAACCTATCAAAGAAGATGGCCCCACTGACAGACAGCTAAATCACCAACCGTCGACAAATCAGAAGCTGCTAAATCCAATGAGGTGGCATCGGTCCCACTGACAAGATAAACTCTATGGGTAGCAAGATCGACAATCATCACAAGATCTCATGGAATCTTTCAGGGCCATGAGATCATGCGACAATCGTTAGATCTAGAATCTTGACTTTGCCATTGAACTGAGACCGCTGACCGAAACAGTAATCGCTCACGGGATCACTGAGTGTTAAGGGGTTAATTGCCAGGAATCAGAGACTTGGCTACTGAAGGATTTTAAAATTCACATGTGAAATGAAGGGACTTAAGTGGTCAATAAAGTTAACTACAAATTATAACAAGGCTCTAGAGTTTTTTAGGGTTTGGGGCTATAACGGCTACTTTTATGAATTTTTTAGACTGCAGACCAGGGAAAAAAACAATTTGTAGAGGCCAAAAGACAAGGCATGACTTCATGAAATTTTTAGGGATGCCTGGCATGATAGAAATAGAGGCCTCGGGGAGATTTTAGCCAAATTGCGTGCAGAGGAAAATTATGGTAATAGTAATAGCAATGATGTCCTAGCTCTCAAAGCTTGCGGGTTATCGAGCATTCCAAATGCTAAGATGTAAACTATGTCATCCAGACATGTGTACTATGAGCTTTCCTGCAACAAATGGACTTGTGATAATTTTCACAATAGTACATGTGTTGAAGGAAGCTCAAAATACAGCTTAGGAAAATATGAATGTTCATCACTTGTGCATATCAGAGTTGATCAGAGAAGGTATATGCACAACAAAAAAAATAAAGAGAGATCAAACACTTCACACAATGCCTTGAAGGTAATAGAAAATATGAAACACTTCAAAATAGGGACATTAGCCATACACTTATAAAATGAACTATGCTAGAGAACATGGGTGTGTATTAATGTGATTCAAAAGCTATTATTGAAGATTGTTTTATTAAATTGAGATAAGGATATCTTAATTCTACAAGAATAAATATTTTGAGAAATATTTGAATTTAATTTTGACAATAACATGAGGAGTGTATATATTTCAAGCTTCAACAAGACTTCATACCACACAGTGTTTGTAGATTATGTTCAATAGTTGCAGAATCTAGCTTCTCCTATACTTACATGTATGTATACATTTTGGGCTTGGCTTTAATGTCATGTAAATTTGAGTGAAATGGTAATAATATTTAAGAGCAACAAGTATGACATTTTAAACAAGTATGCATATACATTATTTTACAAGAGTGATATATTTTAATGGAAACACTTAATGAGAATGATGCCTATATAACAGGAGGAGTGATATATTTTAATGGTAGTGGACATAGAAATTGCAGTGAAACTCTATAATTTATTATGGCTCAGTGTTGTATATCCATAGTCACTATCTATTTAAACTTTAGGATGATACTTATATGATGGCTTAAGTAAATTGTTCTTACCTTGAGACTAGTACATCATGGGATTAGAGGATGGTTGTTATAATAGCAACTATGTGTCCGTGGGATACTTTTGAATTTTGTATTAAATGATGATAGATACATATGTGTTTCTTCCTTTTGTAAGAGTTTATATTTTGATACTTATATCTTGAATTGTCAAATGACCAATGAGTGATAATTTCAAAAGTGTATCATAATCAAAGGCATGTGAATTCATATTGTACTTAATCTGAATGCCACTGTGTAATATTTTTAATTATGATATTAATCTTAATATATCCCTCTTAAGATATCCCTATTTTATTATTGATGTTCCTATTTACATCTTTTCATAAAATGACCCAAAAACATCAAGAATGGTGTCCCTTATGGTCACTAATAGCCAACTTTCAAAAGAATATGAATGAATTCAAACATACATAAGTGGATGAACATAAATAATGAAGGTACCAAACATTGCCTAAAGTAATGAAGTGTTGACCCAGGGTTCAATCCAGTATGCTCTTGTACGATCCAAAACCTGCAAGGAAGGAAAAGATGGGGTTAGATCCAAAGGATCTAAGCAATATCTAGCACCATATTACTGATCCTCATCTACAATTATGCATGTGCATAGTCAAGCCATACACAAACTCAACAACATGGTAGCATTCATCCAATAACAGAAAATACATTACAAATGCCAAGCTCATGGTCTCAATGAAATAAACAATGTATAAAATAATATATGACACACAACAGCAACAAGCATGTAATGACATCATTAACATTGCATGATGCCTGAGCTCAAATTCAAAACAATAAGTGTATTAATGTATGTTTGCATGATGCTAGATATTAAACAGTTAGCTCATGAACAATGCCAGTATTAAACAGTGAGTTCATGAACAATGTATGATGCCCTAGCTTGCAGCCCGTGAGCCATCAAGACATTTCCTCATGAAATGATCATAAACGGAGAGTACCACATAGTGAATATCAATAGAAAAACAAATAAAGAGAGATCAAACACTTCACACAATGCCTTGAAGGTAATAGAAATGATGCCCTAGCTCTCAAAGCTCGTAGGTCATCAAGCATTCCAAATGAAAGATGTAAACAATGATAGTATTAAATAGTGAGCTCATGAACAATGTATGATGCCCTAGCTTGTAGCCCATGAGCCATCAAGACATTTCCTCATGAAATGATCATAAGCGGGGAGTACCACATAGTGAATATCAATAGCAAAACAAATAAAGAGAGATCAAACACTTCACACAATGCCTTGAAGGTAATAACAATGATGCCCTAGCTCTCAAAGCTCGAAGGTCATCAAGAATTCCAAATGAAAAGATGTAAACAATGTCAGTATTAAACAATGAGCTCATAAACAATGTATGATGCCCTAGCTTGCAGCCCCTGAGCCATCAAGACATTTCCTCATGAAATGATCATAAACGGGGAGTACCATATAGTGAATATCAACAACAAAACAAATAAAGAGAGATCAAACACTTCACAGAATGCCTTGAAGGTAATAGAAATGATTCCCTAGCTCTCAAAGCTCACAAGTCATCAGGCATTCAAAATGAAAAGATGTAAACAATGCCAGTATTAAACAGTGAGCTCATGAACAATGTATGATGCCCTAGCTTGCAGCCCATGAGTCATCAAGACATTTCCTCATGAAATGATCATAAATAGGGAGTACCACAGTGAATATCAACAACAAAAGAAATAAAGAGAGATCAAACACTTCACACAATGCCTTGAAGGTAATAGCAACAATGCCCTAGCTCTCAAAGCTCGCGGGTCATCGAGCATTCCAAATGCTAAGATGTAAACAATGCCACTATTAACAATGCTAAGATGTAAACAATGCCACCGAAATTGATTTAATGAGAAGACAAAGCTCGAATGCCTACCTCAAGTGCTAATGCCCTCTTCCCACATGGTGCTGGCCTCTTCACACACGCAAAACTTGAATGCCCTCTTCCTGTTGTATGCACCTTAAAATGGTCGCCTAGACTTTGGGCCCCATTTACTCAATTTGTCCAAGATCAATTTTTTGAATCAATGCTTTACAATATATTCAAATCAATTTCCTTGATCAAATCATAACTATTTCAATCATTTCAATAATATCCTAAGGTTTAATCATGTCATCAATAATTTTATTTAATTAAAAGAAATATTCTCTCTTAAATAAATAAAATAACCTTATTTAATTGAAAGAAATATCTTTTAAATGAAATAAAATCTTGTTTAATTAAATGATTTTATCTTATTTAGAATAATATCTCTCTTTTAATTAAATAATGTTATCTTATTTAATTAATAGAGAATCATTCTTTTAAATAAATAAAAAGTCCTCTTAAAGCTCTTTGTGATGAAAAAAGGGAAACAAATAATTAAAAATAAATAAAATCCCTTTTCCCTCCACACTCTCTAAAAAATGAGCTTTATTTCCTCTTTTTGGATTTATCCCACATTGCTCTTGAGGATGCATTCTCTTCCACATTTTCCTATATAAGGAGCCCTCTCCTTCTCATTTCGGATCCAAGAATTTTCATGTTATTGTTATACTGGAGGTTTGGAGAGCAATCTTGGAAGAAGCTTGTTGAGCACATTTGGAGCTTGGATATTTGAGACTTCTTTCTTCTTGTCTTCTTCTCTCATGTCTTATGGCAATCCATAGTTTAGATTAATATTGCATTCACATAATAGTTTAAATTCATGTTTCCTTTCATAGATTAACATTGTATAAGCATTCATTTCAATAGAATAGTTTATTTCTTGCATTGTTATCATCTAGACTAGTTTCATTTGCATGCAATAACTTGATGATCATGGAGATTAGCATGCTTGCTATTCATCATTGAATCTCTCATTTCTTGGTGTACTTTCATGGGCATAACTAGGTCAATCTAAGGGCCTCATATACAAACCCCTGCACTCCATGAATAGAGAGCTGTGAATCACTGTTTGAGACCTCATTCTTGAGTGTTCTTGAATGTAATGATTCACAGAAGTGTGACTACTTTCTAGCACACATTTTTGGTGCTTAATTGCTCAATTCAAAGAGTTTTGTTCCTCTAACAGTTCTTCTAAATATGGCAAAGGTGATAAACTTAAAATAAAAATAGAAAATTTTTTGAAGGAATCACCTGCCTTTGCTAGAATCATACGCATGATCTTGTCACAACCTCCTTCTTCTAAAATTCTTTCATCTTCTAAATCTTCCAAGTCATACCATGATTCTTCCAAACATTCTTCATCTTCAAAGTCTTATCATGAATCTTCCAAACATTATTCATCTTCCTCACCTTCCAAGTCTTGCCATGACTCTTCTAGAAACTATTCGCATTCATCATCTTCCAAGTCTTCTTCCTCCACTAGGTCTTCACTTTCCTCTTCTTTACGATCTCGTTCCTCTTCTACTTCTCCCAAGAGTCTTACTCCTTGTCTCAAGACATACCATGATGAACAATCTGATAGCCCTTGTGATACCTCTCCCATGAAGAGTGACACACCCATCTTTGATGACTATGATGACTACGGTGACTATGATGATGGACAATGTAATGATACCTATGAAACCCCTATTCCTAAGAGTCCTACTCATCGTGTGCTTGTGCTTACTGGAAAAGGGTCATCACATTGGATAGATTGTGATGGTGATCCATATGACTCTGATTTTGAAAGAGACTTTGATGATTTCTATGAACAATACCTAGATGATACATCCACTTCACTTGAGGAAGAGAAAGCTCAACGCACTGATTATAAACGTAAATATTATAAGAATGTATCCTCTAAGAACTCTCATGCTGAAAATAAAGATTATACTCTCAAGAAAGATCATGTTAATGATGGACCTTTATCTTGTGATGGTTCCCTTCCATCCCCTACTTCCTCCAATACCCATACATTTCCTAAATCTTCCGAATCTTCCAAATCTTTCACAAATTCTTCATCCAAAAAAGATCCTAATGCTTTTCACACGGTTCCCTATAGTTATCCTCAAGGGCTAACTCTTAAAGAAATTCAAGCTAACTTCACTTGGCTGCAAATACCTTCAATAATGCTAAACCTAAAGAGCCTAAGCCTTTATGCACTATAATACCTACTTCAGCTAATCCTTCACCATCTTTTCCAAAGTCTTCCATACAACTCCAACCTGCTTCCTTGTCCTTAGAAGTGGCTTCATGTCAAGAGGACTCTAAAAATGATACAGAAAAGAATATAAAGAAAGATCAAGATCAAGAACCCTCCATGTCATCCACTCCTTTTCATGATGTTCTCTATCCGCGTCATGGTTCTTTTGATCCTTTACAACCTTCCTCATTTATTCCACCATGTCTTAAGTCTTCTCTGAAGCAAGATCAAGCTACTACCCACACCATTGAGCTTATTGACAATCAAAATAACCTTACTACACTTGCACTTTCCAAAGATGATACTTCCATTAAGGTTGTTAAAAATGGTGTTGTTACTTCCAATGTTAAGCCTATTGAAAATCAAAAGAAAAATTATGCGCTTATGCTATCCAAAGATCCTTGTCAAGATCAAAGTCTTCCATCTTCTTGTTCTACCATTCCATGTTCACTTCCGCTTTCTACTCTTCCTAAGTCTTCACAAGCTTTGAATGATCCTATCAAAGAAAATTCTCTTGTTCAAGATGTCCAGGATCCTATTGAAAATTCTAATGCTCACTCTGAAGATGCTGATATCCTTGGTTGTCATATAGATGTTGATGAACTTATTAATTATCCTTTTGCATCTTCCACTTCGATCCTTGGATCTCTTCCACCACTACTAAGGACTTCACATCTTCCTTCCATATTGGGTCCTTATGTCCCTTCATTTTCCCCTCCTAACTCTCCTAATTCATCATCTATCTTGGGTCCTTATGTCCCTCCATCTCCTATCTTTCCTCAAGATCAACATAGATGCATACCTTGGAATCCTTTTCATCCATCCACCCATCTACACCAGTCATATTATCCTTCTTCTTTCACACATCCCAAGTCTTTTGGAAGTAACTTGAATGTTCAATATAAGAAAAAGAAACAATACAAGAATCCATCAAAGAAAGAAGATCACCATGTCTCCTCTAATTGACATGGGGGCATAAAGTCAAAAGAGATATCTAAGAAGAAAACTACAAGACAAGTATGGGTTCCAAAATCCATCATTCAAGATATTCTCTCTAAGTCATCAAAAGGAAATAAAAAGCCTAAGGCTATATGGATTCCAAAGTCTCTCGTAAGAGAGCCTCATGTTGAACAAAAAGTGAAGTTGACATTCAAGCTTTCCAAGACTTCCACCTCATATTCTTCCAAAAATATTCTTCCATTCCATGCACCTGAACCGCAACCTCTACTAAACATTCACCATATTCCTTCACGTATCCCTTCATTCAAGTTTTCTCCATCCTCTCACCACCCTCCAAGGTGTGCATCGATGTTAATCTTTCCTTCCTTTCCATCTACTCTTTCACAATCAATCCATTCATTATTCTCTTGCCTTCTATCATTTATCCTCATTTGCATATTCCTCCTATCTTCCAACTCCACTCACTTTACATAAAACTGTATCCTCCATTTTTCTCTTCCATCTTCCTTTCCCTATCAGCATCTTTGAGAATATAATTTTGAATCCTTGGCATATCATGGTTTATCCTTTCAAAGAGCATTATCTAAAAGCTTGGCTTCTTCCAAAAATTATAAAATTCAAAAAAAAATGAAAAAAGAGAAAAAAATGAAAAAATTGAAAATGTGCCTTGGTGAAAACTTGGAAATAGGTGCCTTGGTAGAAAAAGTAAAGAGAAATAAATTCATCCTATGGTGAAAACCACTCCCTTGTGGCACCTTGGATAAGTACCATGATGAAAACTTGGCAATCAGGCATCATGCGTAGTTCTTCTACATATTTCATCCATTCCATCTTCCATCTTTGATCTTGGCAATGTTGACCTTATACATGAACATTTGGCTATCTTGTGAGCTATCTTACGATGATCTTTCTTTCATTCCATTAATGTTTAGCCTTCATATTTATCTTCCTCCATTCATTTTCACCTATCACTATCCTTTTCCCCTTTGGTCTTGATCTAATAAAAAAGAGTAAAACACGATGCTATGAAGCCTCCTGACATGTCTATTCCTTTGGACTGCATCCTTTCCTTCTTTTGCATTATGCTTTTGAGGCTTATCCTATGCTAACCTTCCATTGCTCATTCAGATGTACTTTACATGATAATTTTTCCCTAGCTTGGGTACTCTTGAGGAGTTTACCTTTGAAGATTTCTTCCATTCATTCCCCTTCATTCTGTTGTCTTCCATCTCTCCCACCAGCTTGCTAATCCCTCTTGTTCTCCACCTCGCTAGACTTTGGGACTACACGATGTGATCTTGCTTGGGAGTTTGATGCTCATTTTGTCTGGGAGCATCTTTTGTACATACTTATTGATCCTGAAAAAATTCCAAAAAAATTCATATATCATGTTGAAAAATTCTAAAAATCAAAAAATGTCCTGAAAAATTATCATCTTAGTGAAAACCTAGCAATAGGCGCTTTGATGTATCTCAAAAAAATTATATATTCCAAAAATACCAAAAAAATAAAAAATTCAAAAAATTCAAAAAAAATAGAAAAAATGCCTTGGTGAAAACCTGGAAACAGGTGCCTTGGTAGCAAAAATACAAAAAAATTATAAAAAGTCTTGAAAAAATTCTTCCAAGTGGTGAAAACCTAAAAACGGGTGCTACTTGAGGCCTTTGCACCCCTATTTCTTAGCATGCGTCCTCGACACTTAGCCTTTCTCCATCATACCTTGTCCTTGTTGCCTTGGTTTGGAATTGGTCTTTGTCTTTGTCTAGGGGGCATCACTATGTTAGCTTTGGTCTCTTGGATATGCTTGTCTTTAGGACACCTCACAAATGGTGTTTTTCAACACCAACCCAACTGTGTTTTTCAACACAACCCCCAACATCGAGTGTTTTTCAACACTTATCAGTTTGGTCTTATCTAGTTTGGTCATGTGATCTTACCTACTAGCAAGCATTCGATCCTTATCCTCGGCACTCAGTATCAGTTTACACACTTAAAATTTTTAAATGCAACACTTAATGCTTGAGATATGTCATGATCTTTTCTTTGTGTGCTGACTGATATTGATTTTTGTTGAGTATCCTTGTCTAATAAGTCTCTCCATGATGCATCACTAGAAGACTTGGGGCATGGGGCATGTTTTTATTTGTTTTCTATTTGTGGGTATTGTCTTGAACCTCTTCTGTGTCTCTTGTTGTCTCCTTGACACACTTAGGAGATTTAAGGCATCATCCTTGACTATTTTTTGCACAACCATTCTCATGGTCCTCCCGGCGTTTATGCCTTGATGCGAGCATGGTTTTGCTACATTAAATTGGGTAAGCTAACATTGCAGTCATCTTGACGTTTATGTCTTTGATGCTCATGTTAGAATCTTTCCACATTCCAATCCGATATAAATCACATTCATATCTTCATAGTTGCATTTTTTACTAGTGTTGATTGTGTGATTATCCGATGTCCGGTAATAATGGCCCAATGATGAAAATAAGTTCTTTTACATTCTCTAATGAATGATGAACACAAAAATCCTATGTTACCCTATTGCAAGTACACCTTTGCATTTTCATGTAGCTTGCATTATTTAGACTTCATGTTAAATTTGCACTTTTAGGCTGCATTATGAGTTTGAGAGGGTTTCCTTCATCTTTCTTGTGGACTTTTAGTCAACTATGGTCATGTTTTGATCTGCATTTCCTTATCTTTTTTCATGATCTCAATCAAAATTCCCTATCTTAAACAGTTGATTGATTTTGGGACATCTTTTTTCTTAAGGAAAATTCTCTTTCTTCTCTCCATTTCTTTCCATTTCTTCCAAACTTCTATCTTCCATTCACTTTCACCCCACTTCTTTTCTTCTAATTCAACCTTGGGGCATAATCTTTCTTGGTAAGCTACCTTAGTTCTTTGATTCCTATATCTTTCATCTTACATCAAGAACCTTATCTTTAGTTCGATTTGATCAAATTTATCAATTTATTGTTTCTCCTCTATCTCATTTCAATTTCGATCATGAGGGGGCAGTACCTACCAAACTTCATTGCTTGATTCAGCTTTATCAAATTTATCAATTGCTTCTCTTGGGGCAACCTTGCTTGAGATTCTTATCTCTTATTTGAGACTTGACAATTACCTATTCATAGGTGTTGGCCTTGTCTTTTTCAGTCTTCTTATCTATGTCCTGATGTGTTCCCATCTGTCGAACACACATCTGGGTTGTTTTGTGATCCCAAATCGATCTCACGCTTCAATTCCATTCTTTGACTGCATGTGATCCTGAGTCAACCTCACATTAGTCAAAGAGGGGCAAATGTATGCACCTTAAAATGGTCGCCTAGACTTTGGGCCCCATTTACTCAATTTGTCGAATATCAATTTTCTGAATCAATGCTTTACAATATATTCAAATCAATTTCCTTGATCAAATCATAACTATTTCAATCATTTCAATAATCTCCTAAGGTTTAATCATGTCATCAATAATTTTATTTATTAAAAGAAATATTCTCTCTTAAATAAATAAAATAACCTTATTTAATTGAAAGAAATATCTTTTAAATGAAATAAAATCATTTTTAATTAAATGATTTCATCTTATTTAGAATAATATCTCTCTTTTAATTAAATAATGTTATCTTATTTAATTAATAGAGAATCATTCTTTTAAATAAATAAAAAGTCCTCTTAAAGCTCTTTGTGATGAAAAAAGGGAAACAAATAATTAAAAATAAATAAAATCCCTTTTCTCTCCACACTCTCTGAAAAATGAGCTTTATTTCCTCTTTTTGGATTTATCCCACATTGCTCTTGAGGATGCATTCTCTTCCACATTTTCTTATATAAGGAGCCCTCTCCTTCTCATTTCGGATCCGAGAATTTTCATGTTATTGTTATACTGGAAGTTTGGAGAGCAATTTTGGAAGAAGCTTGTTGAGCACATTTGTAGCTTGGATATTTGAGACTTCTTTCTTCTTGTCTTCTTCTCTCATGCCTTATGGAAATCCATAGTTTAGATTAATATTGCATTCACATAATAGTTTAAATTCATGTTTCCTTTCATAGATTAACATTGTATAAGCATTCATTTCAATAGAATAGTTTATTTCTTGCATTGTTATCATCTAGACTAGTTTCATTTGCATGCAATAACTTGATGATCATGGAGATTAGCATGCTTGCTATTAATCTTTGAATCTCTCAATTTTTGGTGTACTTGCATGGGCATAACTAGGTCAATCTGAGGGCCTCATATACAAACCCCTGCACTCCATGAATAGAGAGCTGTGAATCACTATTTGAGACCTCATTCTTGAGTGTTCTTGAATGTAATGATTCACAGAAGTGTGACTACTTTCTAGCACACATGTGTCACACAAAAGTGCAGTTGTCGTCTTCATGGTATCTCTTCGAATTCACAAATTACAAATGACACTTTCTTTTTTCTTTTTTCTTTTTTTTGTTTATATACACATGGGTGCCACAGTTATGACACCCTCATCGCTATTATGACACCGTCAAGGACACTTACAAAAAAAACACAAAAAATAAACACAAATTGTACTGGCATATCAAATTGGCATTGAAATTGGACCCCAAATGTTGTAGTGTGGTAGATTTGTTGTGTGTTTTCCTATTTTATTTTTCTTCTCCTGTGATGTGTTTTCTAAACGTTGTTAGATTCTTTTATATGACCCTTCTTTCTTTGTTGGTACAAGGTGATAAAGGAATTGAACCTGTTGTATAATTCCTCTATATGTATCTCTAATCTTCTATATGTTCTTTCATGTTATGTTGTACCTGTTCTATTGTTTGTAAATGTTTCCTTGTATAGTCTACTTGGATTCATGACTTGGTAGCACTGATTCTTTTTGGTCTCCATGTCATGGTTTGAAAAGATTCTTCTTAGTATCTCTTATGTGATCTTTCCTCCATTGTGATTGTAGTTTTACTTTCTTTTGGGGAATGATGTCAATTCATTTTCAATAATATCATATATATATTATCTTATGATCATACCAACCCCACGATAGGTAGATCCCTTCTATGTTCTCTATATGTTTATGTGGGTTTTCCCTTGATTTGTCTTCATTTGGGGGCATCTCGTAGTGGAAATGTAATTAGTTGAGTTGTTTATGTTTCCATTAAAGCCATTTCTCCTGTTAAAGTGTTAGCAATGACTTTAATGTGGGGGCATATGCTCTACTCACCTATTGCACACACACACTTTTCGATATATACATATATTATTTTCAAGATACTTTTCTCCCTTTATAGATTAGTGACTAATCCTTAAAGCATGGATTTTTATTTAGGATCTCTTGATCTCTCCGGTTTCAAAATTTTTGATCCATTAAGGTCAAAGGTGTCCTTAAGACTAGATCTCTTTTGTTTTTGGTTTTACTCTTGTGGAATAGAATATTCTTGAGGAGGAATCCTTGATGGGTTGACTAGTGAGTAGCCACATTCACTAGGTGGTTCAATTCCATATTTCCAGTTGCGTTGTTTCCTTGTGTGGTTCACAATGTGACATAATTTCTCATTGGGTGAGGTAATAACAATATTTCTCTCTTTCTCTTTTTCTAGAGATGTCTCTCTTATTGTAACCTTGGAGTTAGCAAAGACTTGAGTCCTTGGGGGCTTGAGGATTCCTTTGTCCCTTTGATTTCAATAAGTTTATCTTTTCATTTTGATCTCCTTTACCAAGTGTTTTCATTGAGTCCATATGCTTGCTAAATTGGAGACTTAATGTATCACCTTAAAATGGAAGAACTTCCATGTTAAGAATGTTGAGCCCTTTTACAGTTTTCAAAGATTGAGTTATTTGACCCACTAAAGCTCCAAACCAAAATTTTTGGAAACAACAAAGTTCTTAGATAACTACAATATCTATCACCTCAAAAATTATTAAGGTCTAAAGACCCCATTTTATTCGTCAAACAATTATTTTTTTAGACTGCAAATTCTGGTCCATATCCCTGTCATAATTCAGATTTAAAACACAAAACCCTGCCTACGGCATCCATATCTTTCTCAAAACAACTCCAAATTAAACAAAACTAATTTCATCTGAATAATGTATGAATATAGTTTCATAATATGTAAGCTATTTATTTTTCTCATTCATAGATCATTCTACAAGCACAAATCATTGCCTATAACTTGAATGCAGATCTTTAAAAACTAGTTTCCACTCAAATGCATATAACTTTCTCAAATATGAATAAAAATGACTCAAATAAAAAGGAAATAAAATTTTATTCATATATATTTCCAATAAATATTATTATAGGTCTTAACTCTTTCATATGTGTCTGTACTAAACAATATAACACGACCATTCTCAGGAGATCTTGAATCTGCAACCAGCAACTTCCACCAAAACATGCATAACTTATTCATTTTTTTTATAAAATTGAACAAAAAAAAAATAATGATAAATAGGATTCATCCTTCTATCTATCCATTACTATATTAAAGGGTTTCCAGGCCTTACATGGCCGTACAAGGCCTGGAACCAACACTAAAACTAAAAACCAATCAAAATAACAACAATATAATGCACCAAAAATGTATCAAATTATTTCCTCCTCCCAAAATATGATTTGGTTCGACCATAAAATGGTATTCATATCCATTTTAAAGTTAGAAACCTTCCTATCTATCCCCAAGACCAACCATCTACCTTTTTACATCATTTTTGTAATGTTAGCAACTTTCTCAATGTTGCATTTTAAAACTTTTTATGCAACTTTTACATTTTTGACAAAATGAATTTAAAAATTTGTCAAACCTCTCTATACATATACAAATAGAATATTTAATACTTTTTATAATTATTTTACCCTTCCATGGGTCTTTTACACAAATTTGACCATGTAGACCTAAACATGACCTATTTGACAACTTGAGCAATATTGTGCACATGCTTACATTTCTTGTCAACACCTTTACAAATGGATTTGAAATGAATCAATACATCATATAATTGACTTTAAATGAAACATAAACCTTATATATTTCATAGTGACCTCTAGGATTAGGTTCTCCTACACCAATCTCACTTTTACCCCTATTCTACTTCTCTCTCAACCTATCTCCAGCCTATTTTTGGTACCTGGTCCTAAGAATCTGAGATCTGTAACCTTAGGGTCAAGGTTGACCTTTTAGGTCAAGGTAAACCTCAACCTTGACTTAGGGTAGAGTTGACCTTGACCCTGACCCTGGGTCCAATTTTCATGTTCGAGAGGTTTCGGGATGTCGGGCTTCAGAAAGTTTTATTTTCCTGCTTCCAGGTCAGCTGTTTCGGATGTCAAAATTGTAAACTCTTAAATTGCATTTAATCTAGGTCCATTTTTATGGGTTAAGGTTAATTTGGATTTAATTCTCCACTATTGGCCTCTCTAGAAGTTTTTTACCTAGATCACTATACAAGGAAGCCTTCCTCTCTCATTTCAATACATTAATCCACAATCCAGAAACTTCATGAGACCATCAATTTACATCAAGTTTTCTCAATCTCTTGTGATATATTTCAAGAAATCAAGAAGCAAGAAATAAGGAGAAGGAAAGCATTCAAGAATTCATTAATGAGCTCCATTGTTAGCCATTGAATGATTCAATCTCTTTGGAACCCTCTTGAAGATTTCTCCATTCACATTCATCCAAGCCTCTTCCTATTCCAAGATCCATTTAAGATTAGTGTTAAAGATCTAATATGATGCAGGGGCATCCAAGGTTGAGGTAGGGGCATTCCTTGTCCTTAGTGAAACTACATAGAGTGTGTGTATTTTTGCTGGTGTTACTCGGTTGCAGCCTTGACTGACGGTCTCGGTCATTAAAGGAAGCTCGGTCACTAGAGAAACTTGGTAATCTCTGGCACAAGGTGAAAGTGTTACTCGGTCATGCATGTAGTGCTCAATCGACACTAGTGCTCGGTGATGCCTAGCATGCTTGGTTATTTCACTACTACTCGGTAGATCTAGCTTTCTTAATTGGAGTTCTGTTTAATTTGTTGGGCTGACTTGGTGCATTTATTGGTTGTATCTTTTGTTGGATTCTCCTAAGTGGATCTGGAGGCTGACATGATGAATTAAATGTTTGTATACATTTTGTAAGCTAACTTGTATGGCATTTAATATTTATTAGGAGGAGTTTAGGGTTTTATCCAGCCAACTTGTGGTTGATGATTAGTATTTAAGGGATGCTTGGGTAGATGTTTGGGGACATGACTTGGATGATTGAGAAGTGTGAAAGATGAAGTTAATGAAGTTGTAGAAAAGATCTTGCATGATCTTATAGATCATATTTCTATCTAATAGTTTGTAATAGCAGAGCTAGTAGTTGCATACTTGGGAACAAGGACATTGCTTGGAGGCTTGCAAGCTCAAGTTTAGATCTGCCTTAGGGTTTCCATCAGCTTCTGATTGTCTTTAGAGCTGAACTAGCTCAGGTTGTAATGGATCTTTGTGTGGATCTTGTAGAATTGTTTCTGATTTTAATTGGCCCTAACCTAGAAGGCCTTACAGCCAGGCATATTAATGCAAATTACTTGAAACAATTGTTGTGTTATATGTTGTGTGGTGTTTTCCGCTATGTAATTCTAAAGCTACAAGGTTTGAACTATCCTTAATTGGATCCTTCTCACCTTGGTCTGTGTCAAGTAGTATAAGAGCAGAGTAGATCTTGTGGAGCTGACTAGATCTTGTGGAGAAAAATGTTGACCTATCAAGGCTGATCTTGTGAAGTTGATCTTGTTGGTGAAGAGATCGTATGATCTTGATTGCATATCTGTGGCACTAAACTTGTGGAATCTTACCCTAGTTGTTTTGTAAGGTTCCAGGTTGTGATCTAACTTGCATACAACTTAGATATTGTCACAAGGTGGTCAGTGAGGGTTTGTTGCCGAGGGGTTTTACATATCTTCAAGGATGGCTCTGAGAAGATTAGACCCTAGGGTTATTGCAGACCTCTCTGATACTATGGAATCTAGGATTACATAGAAGGTAAAATTAGATTTCAGGTCTATGATGGAGCTAATGAAGAATTACTTGGTTGCCAAGATCATGAGAGTTCTTAATGGTGTACCTTATAATGTTGGTATGGTGGATGGCTATGAAGAAGCTACTAAAGAATTTGAACATTCTAGATCTAGTGGAGATGACCAGAGGGAAAGATCTGGCGAAGACAAAACTACTTGATTACATAGATCTAAAGCTTGCTTAAGTAGTAGTTACTGAATGGAAGTCTCTAATTTCTCTAGAACTTTGAAACTTAAGAACTTGATTGATTCGATTGGTGAACTTGAAGATTTATTTGAGATGGAAAAAATTGAAGACCCTCTTCGGGTAAGGTTGGCACAAACAAAATTGAAAGGACGTGTTTCTCTTTGGTGGAAGGAACTACAAAGAGAAAGAGAAAATGAAGGTGAGCTGAAGATCAATTGGTGGAGGTTGATGGTGACTAAGTTGAAAGCTAAGTTCATACCAGTTGACTATGAGCTTCACTTGTTTAAGAAGTTGCAGAATCTAAACCAGATTGATTTGTCTGTTGAAGATTATACCAAGGAATTCTATAGAGTTACTATTCAGTCTGGACACCGAGAGCTTGGTAAGGAAAAGGTAGCTTAGTATGTGAATAGTATGAGATTCAATATTTAGGATGAGCTTGGTATGTTGAAGATTGATTCCCTTGAAGATGCTTATTAGTATGCTCTAAAGGCCGAAGATAAAATTAAGAGGAAACAACATAGTAACTCCCGAGGAAAGGAGAAAGTTGATCACTCAGAAAAGGATAAACCGACTGATGTAGAAGATGAATAGAAACCTGTGGAACCAAAGAAGAAGATAGGTAGAGTTATCTTTAAGGGTACTTTCTATAAATGTTGAGAGGAAGGACACTATTATTTTGAGTGTACATAGAAGAAGGTTCACTAATGAACTGCTATTGTGAATGAGAACATTTAGAATGAACCTAAGTCAGAGAACTTGCTGCTTTGGCGAACATTTCTCGGTACAAAGGATGAACCTTGTTAGAGGAGTAACTTGTTTAAGACTCGATGCAAGTATGGAGGTAAACTCTATGATATTATTAATGATATTCATATTATTGATAACCTCATTATTGAGGACATGGTTTAGGAACTTGGTTTGAATAGAATGAAACATCCACATCCTTATAGGATTGGTTGGTTACAAGATGTTCATGCTTTGGAAGTTAGAGAACAATGCTTCATTGATGTTGAAATTGGCTAGTATAAGGATCTTATGTTATGTGACATTGTGGAGATGAATAGTTGTCATATATTGCATGGTAGACCTTGGCAATTTGATTGTAGAGCTATGTATGACTGTGTGAAGAATGTGTTTACTGTTGAGAAGGATGACATGAAGTTTTCACCGATGCCTTTGATGGATGCAACGCTCGGTAGGAGAAGCCTAAGTATTGGTAGCTGAGTTGAGTTGGTAGATCTTGAGAGAATTAATGATTAGTTTTGGGAACCGACCTGTGCATTGTCTAGAAAAGACTTGAAGAGACGGTGGACACTAGAGTGGAAGAATATGCAAGAAGATAAGATGGAGGACTTGTATGTGAAGAACTAGTTCAAGATTTATGTGTTGAATCCTAGAAGATGTTCTTCTCACATATGAGCATCTTTTGAACCTTGGGGTGTCTGATGCAGGGGCATCTAAGGTTGAGGCATGGGCATTCCTTGTCCTTGGTGAAACTGCATAGGTTGTGTGTATTTTGGCCTGTGTTACTCGATTGCAGCCTTGACCGATGATCTCAGTCATTGTAGGAAGCTTGGTCACTAGAGGAACTCAATAATCTCTAGCACTTGGTGAAATTGTTACTCGGTCATTCTTGTGGTGCTTAGTCGACAATGGTGCTCAGTGATGCCTGGTGTGCTCAGTTATTTCACTACTACTTTGTAGATCTAGCTTGCCAATTGGAGTTTTATGTGATTTGTTGGGCCAACTTGGTGCATTTATTATTTGTATCTTTTTTTGGATTCTCCTAAGTGGATCTGGAGGCCGACATGCTGAATTAAATATTTGTATACATTTTGTAAGACAACTTGTATGGCATTTAATATTTGTTAGGAGGAGTTTAGGGTTTTATCCAACCAACTTGTGGCTGATGATTAGTATTTAAGCAATGCTTGGGTAGATCTTTGGGGCCATGACTTGGATGACTAAGAATCTTGAAAGATGAAGTTGTCGAAGTTGTGAAAAAGATCTTGCATGATCTTCCATATCAGATTTCTATCTGATAGTTTGTAATAGAAGACCTAGTGGTTGCATACTTCAGGACAAGGAGATTGCTCGGAGGCTTGTGAGCTCAAGTTTAGATCTTCCTTAGGGTTTCCATGAGCTTCTAATTATCTTCAAAGCTGAACTAGATGAGATTATATTGGATCTATGTCTAGATCTTGTAGAATTGTTTCTGATTGTAATTGGCCCTAACCCAAAAGGCCTTAGAGCCGTGCATATTAATGCAAAATACTTGAAACAATTGTTGTGTTATATGTTGTGTGGTGTTTTCCACTCTGTAATTCTAAAGCTACAAGGTTTGAACTATCCTTAATTGGATCCTTCTAGCCTTGGTCTGTGTTAGGTGGTATAAGAGAAAAGTAAAAATTGTGGAGCTGAGTAGATCTTGTGGAGTAAAAGGTTGACCTAGAAAGGTTGATCTTGCGAAGTTGATCTTGTTGGTGAAGAGATCGTATGATCTTGATTGCAGATCCATGGAACTAAACTTGTGGAATCTTACCCTAGTTGTTTTGTAAGCTTGCAGGTTGTGATCTAGCTTGCATACAACTTGGAGATTGTCACAAGGTGGTTAGTGAGGGTTTGTTGTCAAGGGTTTTTGCATATCTTTAAGGATGCCTTCAAGAAGATTAGACACTAGGGTTATTACATACCTTTGTGATACTATGGAATCTAGGATTACAAAGAAGGTAAAATCAGATTTTAGGTCTATGATGGAGCGAATGAAGAATGACATGGTCATCAAGATCATGAGAGTTGTTAATGGTGTACCTCATAATGTTTGTATGGAGGATGGCTATGAAGAATATGTTGAAGAATTTGAACATACTGGATCTAGTGGGGATGACAAGAGGGATAGATCTAGTGAAGACAAAACTACTCAGTTACATAGATCTGAAGCTTGGTTAAGTAGTAGTTACCGAATGGAAGTCTCTAATTTCTCTAGAACTTTGAAACCTGAGAACTTGATTGACTGGATTGGTGAACTTGAAGATTTATTTGAGCTAGAAGAAATTGAAGACCCTCCTGGGGTAAGGTTAGCACAAACAAAATTGAAAGGACATGTTGCTCTTTGGTGGAAGGAACTACAAAGAGAAAGACAAAATGAAGGTGAACTGAAGATCAATCAGTGGAGGTTGATGGTGATTAAGTTGAAAGCTAAGTTCATACCAGTTGACTATGAGCTTGACTTGTTTAAGAAGTTGCAAAATTTGAAGTAGAAGGATTTGTCTGTTGAAGATTATACTGAGGAATTCTACAGACTTAATATTCAGTCTGGACACCAAGAGCTTGGTAAGAAAAAGCTAGCTCGGTATGTGAATGGTATGAGATTCAATATTTAAGATGAGCTAGGTATGTTGAAGATTGATTATGTTGAAGATGCTTATTAGTATGCTCTAAAGGTAGAAGATAAAATTAAGAGGAAACAACATAGTAACTCCTAAGGGAAAGAGAAAGTTGATCACATGGCAAAGGATAAACCAACTAATGCAGAAGATGAACAGAAACCTGTGGAACCAAAGAAGAAGATAGGTAGAGTTATCTTTAAGGGTACTTTCTATAACTATGGAGAGGAAGGACATAGTTATTTTGAGTGTACACAAAAGAAGGTTGACTGACGAACTGTTGTTGTGAGTGAGAACATTTAGAATGAACCTAAGTCAAAGAACTTTCTTCTTCGGTGAACATTTCTCAGTACAAAGGATGAACCTTGTTAGAGGAGTAACTCATTTAAGACTCAATGCAAGTCTGGAGGTAAAATCTATGATGTTATTGTTGATATTGGTATTACTGATAACCTCATTGCTGAGGACATGGTTTAGGAACTTGGTTTAAATAGAATGAAACATCCACATCCTTATATGATTGGTTGGTTACAAGATGTTCATGCTTTGGAAGTTAGAGAAAAATGGTTCATTGATGTTCAGATTGGACAGTATAAGGATCTTGTGTTATGTGACATTGTGGAGATGAATAGTTGTCATGTATTGCTCGGTAGACCTTGGCAATTTGATTTTAGAGCTATGTATGATTGTGTGAAGAATGTATTTACTATTGAGAAGGATGACAGGAATTTTTTGCGGATGCCTTTGATGGATACAATGCTCGGTAGGAGAAGCCTAAGTATTGGTAGCTGAGTTGAGTTGGTAGATCCTGAGAGAATGAATGATCAGTTTTGGGAACCGACCTGTGCATTGTCTAGAAAAGACTTGAAGAGACAGAGGAAAATCGAGTGGAGGAATATGTAAGTAGATAAGATGGAGGACTTGTATGTGAAGAACCAATTCAAAATTTATGTGCTGAATCCTGGAAGATGTTCTTCTCACATATGAGCATCTTTTGGAACCTGGGGTGTCTGATGTAGGGGAATCCAAGGTTGAGGCATGGGCATTCTTTATGCATAGTGAAACTGCATAAGGTGTGTGTATTTTGGTGAGTTTTACTCAGTTGCAGCCTTGACTGATGGTCTCGATCATTGAAGGAAGCTCAGTCACTAGAGGAACTTAGTAATCTCTGGCACTCGATGAAAGTGTTACTCGATCATGCCTATGGTGATCAGTCGACACTGGTGCTCGGAAATGCCTAGTGTGCTCAGTTATTTCACTACTGCTTAGTAGATCTAGCTTTTCGACTAGAGTTCTGCATGATTTGTTTGGCTGACTTGGTGCATTTATTGTTTATATCTTTTGTTGGATTCTCATAAGTGGATCTGGAGGCTAACATGCTAAATTAAATATTTGTATACATTTTGTAAGCTGACTTGTATGGCATTTAATATTTGATAGGAGTTTAGGGTTTTATCCAGCTGACTTGTGGCTGATGATTAGTATTTAAGGAATGCTTGGGTAGATGTTTGGGGACATGACTTGGATTACTAAGAATAATGAAAGCTGAAGTTGGCAAAGTTGTGGAAAAGATCTTCCATGATCTTGCAGATCAGATTTCTATCTAATAGTTTTTAATAGCAGAGCTAGTGGTTGCATACTTCGGAAGGAGATTGCTTGGAGGCTTGCGAGCTCAAATTTAGATCTTCTTTAGGGTTTCCATCAGCTGTTGATTGTCTTCAGAGATGAACTAGATGAGGTTGTACTGGATCTATGTGTGGATCTTATAGAATTGTTTTTGATTGTAATTGGCCCTAACCTAGAAGGCCTTATAGCCGAGCATATTAATACAAATTACTTGAAACAATAGTTGTGTTATATGTTGTATGGTGTTTTCTACTATGTAATTATGAAATTTCAAGGTTTGAAGTATGCTTAATTGGATCCTTCTCGCCTTGGTCTATGTCATAATGCCATTGATTTGAGACATTCTACATACAATTATACATTCATTTAGAGCATCCCTACTCGTGGATTCAAGGATTCGAATCCTTCACAAGGATTTCAACATAAGCATGGTGAATAATTCCATTTACTTTGTTTATATATTGCAATTTCAATTAAATTTCAAGGTTGATTCCAAATTGGGGTTTGACCAAGGCATACCCCCCATCCAAACAACAAAAACCATTTTTCTTGTAGGTACAGGTACAGGACAATGAATTGTAGTTCAAATTTGGATACCCTTTTCGGTGAACTTCTGACATTCGCGAACAAATTTTTTGTCGGATCTATTTCATGCAGAATAACATAAAACAACACAATATAGAATCAAGATCTTCTTTACTCATTAGTAACCAAGATTAAAAGAAATATGCTAATTTGTAAGGCCTTCTCAGTTATGGAAAAATACATCAAAGATTACAATAGTTCAAGAAGATCACACAAGATCCAACACACTTCTCAGCTAGCCTAGGTCTATAACACAATACTTGATACTAGTAGGTACTCTAAGAAATATCTAAACTTGTTCTCACAAGCCACAAATAAAGCTTCTTATTCCTAAGCTCGCAAGCTACTAACTCTAGTACACTTCTATCTTCCAAATCTTCTCTACTCCAGATCTACCTAATCTGCCCTAAAAAACTACCCAAACACCCTCTTAAATACTAATCTTCAGCCACAAGTCAGCCTAGAAGAAACAAACAAATCTCAAGCCAAGTCGGCTTCTACTACAAACAAACATTAAATGCAATACAAGTCAACTCCCAAATAGCCTTACAATAATTAAATTCAACATGTCAGCCTCTAGATCCATATAGGAGAATGTGGCATCATCTACCAATAATAAATACACCAAGTTGACCTCCCAAATCTCCAAGAACATTTTTCGATAAGCCAAACTACCGAGTGCCAGGAAATATACTGAGCAAACATACCAACTGAGCTCCACAAGAATTACCAAGCACCCAAAATGCTGAGTCTCCTTCCATGACTGAGCCTCCTTCAGTGACTGAGTCCTCTAGCGACTGAGAAATAGACATAAATATAGATACCCCATTGGTAACTGAGCACTGAGAAAAAAACACCAAGTCACCGAGTGACCATAAACCACCAAGATCCACCAGAACACCATCGAGCTCCAATCTTCTATTGAATATCAACAACCAAGTAACTGAACTCCACCTGATAGTTATTGAGACAACGAGAATCCTTAGGAACCAAGGATGCCCCTGCATCAATCTCTTTGTAATTCCTTCCACCAAAGAGCAGCATGTCCTTTCAACTTAGTCTTTTCCAACCTCACTCTAAGAGGATCTTCAATTTCTTCAAGCTCAAAGAAGTCTTCTAACTCACCTATCCAATCAATCAAATTCTGAGGTTTCAATGGACCAGAGAAGTTAGAAACTTCCATTTGGTAACTAGTATTCAACTAAGCTCCATATCTTTGTAACCAACCACTTCTATCTTCACTAGATCTATCTCTCCGATTAGCCCTATCATCCCCACCAGATCGAGAAGCTTCCTCATAACCATCCTCAGTACCAAGATTCCTCAACATACCAGAAAAACCCTCATGATCTCAATGATCATGTCATTCTTCATCAACTCCATCTCAGATCTAAAATCATATTTCACCTTCCTTGTAATCCTAGGCTCCATAGTATTAGAAAGATCTGCAATTGCCCTAGGGTCCAATCTTCTCAGTGGCATCATCAAAGATAAGAAACCCTCTACAACCAAACCCTAGACCAACCACCTTGTGACAACCTCCAAGTTGTATGCAAGTCAGATCACTCTGTCACCTTGTATGAACAACTAGGCTACAATTTTACAAGTTCAATAATACGGGTCTGTGACTCAAATCTCTTCACCAACGCTCTCCCAACAAGATCAACTCTCTCAAGATCAACTTGCTCTGATACCACCTAATGCAATCAAGGTTGGAGGATCCAATAAAGGATTGTCCAAACTTGCAGCGCAATGCCAACAATGTTGAATAACACAACAAGATAAGCTTCAAACAAAATTTTCATTCAACATGCCCAGCTGTAAGGCCTTCTAGGTTAGGGCTAATTACAATTAATTACAATATTAATTATGCAATCTCCTAGCTAGTCCAAGTCTGTAACACATCTACAACTGGTGGAAACACTAAGGTTGATCCAAACTTGAGCTCGCAAGCCACCAAGCAATATCCTTGTCTATAAGCATGCAAACCACTAGCTCTACTATTACAAAATATCAAAAATCAATTGGATCTTCAAAATCTCACAGAATCCAAATTCTATCCTTCTCAAATCTACTGACTTCTCACTGACTCCCTAAAACAACTACTGCAACACTCCTTAAATACATTTCTTCAACCACAAGTTGGCTAGAAGAAATAATTAACTCCTAAGCCAAGTCAGCTTCTACTAGAAACAAATATTAAATACAATAATAGTCATCTCTCAAATAGCCTTACAATTATTTAATTCTCCATGTTGGCCTATAGATCTACCTAGGATAATGTGACATCAGCTACAAACATTAAATACACCAAGTTGGTGCAACAAAACTTCAAGAACTCCAGTCGATAAACCACAACTACCGAGCACAAGTAAAAATAATCGAGCATGTCAGGCATCACTGAGCAAGCACATCAACCAAGCACCACAAGCATCATCAAGCATAGGTTCCATCGAGTGCTAGAGGTTTTACCGAGTTCCTTCAGTGACAAAGCTACTTCAATGACCAAGTCACCAACGACTGAGCCATTTAATAACTAAGATCCTTGACTAAAGATGCAACCAAGCAACACAGAACCACTTCACCACACCACCATGCAGATTTACCGAATACCCTAGAATGCCCTTGCATCAACTTTAGATATTTGATACAATGGCTGAAGGGTAGACTATGCATTTCTAAGAGACTAACCAAAAATTTATCTTAGTGCAAATGATTTATCTTATGTAATATGTTTTTATATAGTATGTTGTTATTTCTAGCAAAAAATGCAATAATTCCCACAAATAACAACATATTATATGATAGATTATGATAGGTCCTATGTAATCATTGATGTAGTGTGGTGTTATTAATGGGATAATTCTTTTTCCAGAAAAAACAACATACTATATGATGGATTATAACAAATTTATATAATGAAATTATGAAAGATTTAATATAGTATATGTTATTATTTCTGGGAGAAAATGTAATCATTCTTATAAACAACATCATACTATATGATGTATTGTTGAAACTACTTTTCCAAGATCTTATGTAATTATTCTCTCTTTTGAATGAATGTTTATAAATTGACGTATTCTCCTCCTTGAGTTTTATTTATTAGTCTGTAATTACAACATTGAAAATTTAATCTATCATATAAGTAAAGATTTATTTCATTAAGAGTATCATTTTCTAAGTAGTACAATAAAAATCTTTGATAAAATACCTGGTGTATACAACCTAAAATGGTCGCCTAGACTTTGGGCCCCATTATTCATTTTATCAATGTTGGAATTATTTTATCAATTTTCTGAATCAATAGTTTTTAATATTTTTAATTCAAATCAATTTATTTGATCAAATTGTAATATATTCAAAAATTTTAATATATCTCCCAAGTTTTATTTAATTGAGAGAACTTTCTCCCTTTTAATTAAATAAAAGGGTATGTGCAAGAAGATGAGGGGCCAAAAAGTGGCGATGTGAAAAATATTCACTTTTCACTCGTCCAAAAGCGCATGAAAGCGCTTGTTGACTTTTTAGTAGGCCTGGGTGTTAGTACACCCAGGCAAGGCTGCCACCAAAGCACATTCCTAATAGGGTACCCGATAATATCGGGTACCTGATAATTGTGGCATATATCCCGCACCCGCGAGCCCTATTCTTCATTTCCTAGCGTGATTTTATCATTTTCTAGCCGCGGTTTTTTGATACCCGATATATTTTTGGATACTTGATATTCGAAACATCAAATTCGACTTCAAGCATATTTGGTAAGTAGTTAATTGTATATTTTTATTAATTTATTTCATTTTCATTGTAAATGTAGTGTTTTTTTTAAAAATAGGGTTTTGTATTTATATTTGTAATAATATTTGAAACTTAGATTTGTTTTTTATTTAATCAGGCATGGATGACAACAATGAAGAAAATAACCCTCCAAATAATAATCTCGAAAACAATCCCCCATATCTAAACCCTAAATCTTTACAAGATTTGATATAAGAAAATTTGAACACAATACGAGGTTTCCAAAACACGTATCAAAATATACCTGCATTAGCTCCCATGCTTACCACACTAAATACAATTGTTGGAAATATTGACAAACTCACGCAGCAACATAATGCTGCTCTTCATTGGCATCATGATATGCACGACCAATTTGATGACGGGCTTGACCATGATGGGATTGCAGCCCTTAATATAACTAAGGAAGATATAGCTCCCCTTTTTGTCGATCCTAAAGCTGGAATACTAGTTGACCCCAAAAAGCCCAAATTATCAATAAAATGGTGCTCAAATGAAGCAATGCGCACAAACTTTTGGGATCGTTGGTGGATGGTTTTTGATAAACCACCACATAGCAATTTATAGGTCCCATTTTATTTCCTTAAAAAATTGTATGCTGAGTTTGTGCTTGGTCAACATGTTGATTATTGGAGTATGAGGCCCAACATGGGCGTAGGCAGAGGAGCTCCTCAGAATAGGCCATCTTCCCAGCGCCGAAAGGCCACTACCTTTGTCCCCCCCAACGATGTTGCACCCCCTCCTTCAGTGCAGCATCCTGATATCATTAGAGAGGTTGTTGAACAGACTATTAGGGCAATTCATTTACTGAGTGATCAGTTGATCACACAGACTAGGTCAGTGTTGCCTCCTATGGATGCTACTAGCGCATCGACATCTCGTCGGAGCTCACATGTATGCGAGCCCCATACATGCATTATGTGCAAGCATATGTGCCTCGAACCACTTACTGATTTTGATATATATCAGTTTCATGATATTGATGAGGAAGATATAGGAGAGGCTACTGCAAAGGCTGCAACACCTCATGGAGCATCTACATCTCATGAGAGTGCTCAGGAGGTGCACATAGAGCCATTGACTCCTGTTGATATGGTAAGAATAAACATTATAAATAAATTTGTCACATGACTTATTTAATTTTAAAATAATTTATTTATTTAGATTAGTTTTAATGATTGCATGCACTTATGTATATATATTTTTTCCATTTATGTTCAATCAATGACATAGGAGGAGGTGAGACAGGTGGATGAGTCCACACTTTTGGCCATTTCATTTGGCCTTGATGACTATACGGTATATTATAAATTATGAACCCATTAGTTTTTTTTTATATCATTTGGTGTACATGCTTAAATCTCTATCAATTAGAGCAATAAAATTCATACATTTACTAATATATATTGTCATCTTATAGTGTTCTTGCAGGCTATAGCCAACGTCAGTGGGGGGCGTGAGGGGGTTCCTTCATCAGGTGTCGACAAAGGAAAGGTAGTTAATTGTTTAAGATTAATTATGCATGCATATGTATGCCACTTGTGTGTAGTAATAAATATTTTACTTGCACTTTATTGTATAGGGTGTGGCTATTGATGATGTCCCGACACCAGTTCGGCGGCGTAGGGTTACAGGCGTCTCGATTCAGAGTGATAGCCTGATTGTACATAGACTTTTACATATTGTTATTTGTATTTTGTAACTAGGGTTGCTATGATGAAGTACATTGATATATAATTGACAATCTTTTTACTCTCATAGGTTACTCCGACTATGGGGGAGGTCCCATGAGAATCTTCTATTTCTTTGTTGACCCAGACCACTATTCCAGAGGAGGGATCACCAGATGTAAGTTTTAATTTTAGTTCAATCAATTTGTAATTTTATTATGCTATCATCCTATTTTGTAGATTTATTACTCTATGTTGCACCAGTCTACTAATCTTATTATTGCAAATATATATTTATAGGTCAGAGTTGGTATTGTTGGCATGGTCCCTTCACTACCCAGGACTTATGTTAGGACACCTGATCGTGGTAGGCGATCGAGAGACCAGGTACAAATTTATTTATTCAATTATAATTTTAATTAAATTAGTGTTTGAAAATTATGAATTATATATATACATACATACATACATACATATATATATATATATACATACATATATATATATATATATACATATATATATATACATACATATACATATATATATATATATATATATATATATATATATATATATATATATATATATATATATATATATATATATATATATATATATATATATATATATATATATATATATATATATATATACACATACATACATACATACATACATACATACATACATACATACATACATATATATATATATATATATATATATATATATATATATATATATATATATATCTGTGTGTGTGTACAAATCATATAAAGTAAGCAATCTAACTTTGGTTTGAACTCATTTTTTATGCAGGATCAATCAGAGCCCAACACTTCTTCAAAGAGCCTACATTTTGATGATCCCCCTACAGCATAGGATGCAATTTTAGTTTTGTGGTCATTTAGAGATGACACTTGGCACATTTTGAGATGGCATATATGCCACATTGTACACCTTAAAACATTGATTTTGTAGACATTTTGAAATGGCATGTGCCATATTTGTATATGGACATACTTTTGATACATTTGATACATATATAGAACATATTCATTTATATGTTATATTTGCGTCATCTTTTGTGTATACATATTTATTATTCATGTTTGTGGAATTGAATGGTGAAGTTATATCTTGACTATGATTATCATTATGATTTAAATTAAATCTTGTTGAAGTTACATTTGTTTTTCTTTACTCTGGAATACCCTGTTCATGGAGCTTATTATGTTTGAGGTTTAACTTCTTGTTGGTGAATAGATTTATCTTCGAAAGAAACACTTACAAAATGACCTTTAAAGCCCAAACAAAAAGACTCAACCAACACCAACAGTTGGGTCACTTCACTATTGAGAAGCGTAAGCACCCTTTGAATTATCCGAGTACAACTCCCCGTGCAAGATTTACAATGAATCAACTAAACTATAAATGATAATGCTTTTAACCTGAAAGCAATAAAGGCTTACAAACATCTATTCATAAACATAATATAGATGCGAAGGGACTAATTTACTGAATAGTGCCATCTGGATCTTATTGCAACACAAGTGTTAATGCGTCTGTGTTTTGATTGGACGCTTGGTGCTATAACTAGAGCATGTCATTTTTGGCTCTCCACAAACATACCACTTCATGCAAGTGACACCAATAAATATTTTGTCGAAGCCATCATACATATGTATTTTAGGATTCAATTACGAGCACGTCCTCCTCAATTTTCCCACCCTGTGAACCTGAAGCCGACATCTCTAAATCATGACTGATGTCAACATAAAGAACTGCATTATCATGCATCATGAAGGCATCATCAACTTGGTATTGAAAATAACTCTTGAGTTTCCCACTGATATAGTCCCAGTCCTCTATGAATCCAACAACCGAAAAGATCGCTGCCCAATCGTGCTTAGTGCACCTTGGGGTCACTTGGGTCGAGCGTGGTCGCAAGCATTTCCATGACTCTGTGGGTAGAATGGGGTTGTCACTGGTGTTTACCCAGCCAATCAGAGCTGATGGAGTAGATGATTCGATGCTAGGTCAGACGGTTTGAAAGATACGATGCTGAGCCACTTTCAACTGACCCTCACTGCAAGTTTTGGCATCGACTGAGATCGCCTTGCCAAATGCAAACGAAGTCAAATCACCCAAAATTGAGAGAGCTTATTGTAGACCTCGAAAACATGGTCACATAGCACCTAATAGTTTGTCGATAGCTCTCACAAGGTCCGAGATACGAGCCCCAGAAGATCGCTGCCCAATCGTGCTTAGTGCACCTTGGGGTCACTTGGGTCGAGCGTGGTCACGAGCATTTTCATGACTCTGTGGATAGAATGGGGTTTTCACTGACGTTTACTTGGCCAACCAGAGCTGATGGAGTAGACGGTTCGATGCCAGGTTGGATGGTTTGAAAGATACGCTGCTAAGCCACTTTCAACTTACCCTCACTGCAAGTTTTGGCATCGACTGAGATCGCCTTGCCAAATGCAAACAAAGTTGAATCACCCAAAATTGAGAGAGGTTATTGTAGACCTCAAAAACATGATCTTGTAGCACCTAAAATTTTATTGATAGCTCTCACGACATCCGAGATACGAGCCCCAGAAGATCACTGCCCAATCGTGCTTAGTGCACCTTGGGGTCACTTGGGTTGAGCGTGGTCGCGAGCATTTTCGTGACTCTGTAGGTAGAATGGGGTTGTCACTGGTGTTTACCCAGCCAACCGGAGCCAATGGAGTAGATGGTTCGATGCTAGGTCAGACGGTTTGAAAGATATGCTACTGAGCCACTTTCAACTGACCCTCACTGTAAGTTTTGGCATTGATTGAGATCGCCTTGCCAAATGCAAACGAAGTTGAATCACCCAAAACCGAGAGAGGTTATTGTAGACCTCAAAAACAAGATCCCAGAGCACCTAACAATTTGTTGATAGCTCTTACGAGGTCTGAGATATGAGCCCTAGAAGATCGCTGCCCAATCATACTTAGTGCACCTTGGGGTCACTTCGGTCGAGCGTGGTCGCGAGCATTTTCATGACTCTGTGGGTAGAATGGGGTTTTCACTGGTGTTTACCCAGCCAACTAGAGCTGATGGAGTAGATGGTTCAATTCCAAGTCAGTCGGTTTGAAAGATACACTGCTGAGCCACTTTCAACTGACCCTCACTGGAAGTTTTGGCATCGACTGAGATCGCCTTGCCAAATGCAAATGAAGTCGAATCGCCCAAAACCAAGAGAGGTTATTGTAGACCTCAAAAACATGATCCCATAGCACTTGACAGTTTGTCAATAGCTCTCATGAGGTCTGAGATACAAGCCCCAGAAGATCGCTGCCCAATCGTGCTTAGTGCACCTTGGGGTCACTTGGGTCGAGCGTGGTCGCAAGCATTTCCGTGACTCTGTGGGTAGAATGGGGTTGTCACTGGTGTTTACCCAGCCAATCAAAGCTGATGGAGCAGACGATTCGATGCTAGGTCGGATGGTTTGAAAGATACGATGCTGAGCCACTTTCAACTGACCCTCACTGCAAGTTTTGGCATCGACTGAGATCGCCTTGCCAAATGCAAACGAAGTCAAATCACCCAAAATTGAGAGAGCTTATTGTAGACCTCGAAAACATGATCACGTAGCACCTAATAGTTTGTCGATAGCTCTCACAAGGTCCGAGATACGAGCCCCAGAAGATCGCTGCCCAAATCGTGCTTAGTGCACCTTGGGGTCACTTGGGTCGAGCGTGGTCGCGAGCATTTTCATGACTCTATGGATAGAATGGGGTTGTCACTAATGTTTACCTGGCCAACCGCAGCTGATGGAGTAGACAGTTCGATGCCAGGTTGGACGGTTTGAAAGATACGCTGCTAAGCCACTTTCAACTTACCCTCACTGCAAGTTTTGGCATCGACTGAGATCGCCTTGCCAAATGCAAACAAAGTCGAATCACCCAAAACTCAGAGAGGTTATTGTAGACCTCAAAAACACAATCCTGTAGCACCTAAAATTTTGTTGATAGCTCTCATGACATCTGAGATACAAGCCCCAGAAGATCACTGCCCAATCGTGCTTAGTGCACCTTGGGGTCACTTGGGTTGAGCGTGGTCGCGAGCATTTTCGTGACTCTGTAGGTAGAATGGGGTTGTCACTGGTGTTTACCCAGCCAAACGGAGCCAATGGAGTAGATGGTTTGATGCCAGGTCAGACGGTTTGAAAGATATGCTACTGAGCCACTTTCAACTGACCCTCACTGTAAGTTTTGGCATTGATTGAGATCGCCTTGCCAAATGGAAACGAAGTTGAATCACCCAAAACCGAGAGAGGTTATTGTAGACCTCGAAAACAAGATCCCATAGCACTAACAATTTTTTGATAGCTCTTACGAGGTCTGAGATATGAGCCCTAGAAGATCGCTGCCCAATCATGCTTAGTGCACCTTGGGGTCACTTCGGTCGAGCGTGGTCACGAGCATTTTCATGACTCTGTGGGTAGAATGGGGTTTTCACTAGTGTTTACCCAGCCAACTAGAGCTGATGGAGTAGATGGTTCAATTCCAAGTCAGTCGGTTTGAAAGATACACTGCTGAGCCACTTTCAACTGACCCTCACTGCAAGTTTTGGCATCGACTGAGATCGCCTTGCCAAATGCAAATGAAGTCAAATCACCCAAAAACAAGAGAGGTTATTGTAGACCTCAAAAACATGATCCCATAGCACCTGATAGTTTGTCAATAGCTCTCACGAGGTCCGAGATACAAGCCCCAGAAGATCACTGCCCAATCGTGCTTAGTGCACCTTGGGGTCACTTGGGTCGAGCGTGGTCGCGAGCGTTTTCATGAATTTGTGGGTAGAATGGGGTTGTCACTGGCATTTACCCAGCCAATCAGAGCCGATGGAGTAGATGGTTCAATGCCAAGTCAGACGGTTTGAAAGATATGTTGCTGAGCCACTTTCAACTGACCCTCACTGCAAGTTTTGGCATCGACTGAGATCGCCTTGCCAAATGTAAACGAAGTCCAATTGCTCAAAATTGAGAGAGATTATTGTAGACCTCAAAAAAATGATCCCGTAGCACATGAAAATTTGTAGATAGCTCTCACGAGGTCCAAGATATGAGCCCCAGAAGATCATTGCCCAATCATGCTTAGTGCACCTTGGGGTCACTTGGGTCGAGCATGGTCGTGAGTGTTTTCATGACTCTGTGGGTAGAATGGGGTTGTCACTGGTGTTTACCTGGCCAACCGGAGCTGATGGAGTAGATGGTTCGATGCCAAGTTAGACGGTTTGAAAGATACACTGCTGAGCCACTTTCAACTGACCCTCACTACAAGTTTTGGCATCAACTGAGATCACCTTGCCAAATGCAAATGAAGTCGAATCACCCAAAAATGAGAGAGGTTATTGTAGACCTCAAAAACATGATCCCGTAGCACCTAACAATTTTTAGATAGCTCTCACGAGGTCTGAGATACAAGCCCCAGAAGATCACTGCCCAATCGTGCTTACTGCACCTTGGGGTCACTTGGGTCGAGCGTGGTCGCGAGTGTTTTGGTGACTCTGTGGGTAGAATGGGGTTGTCACTGGTGTTTACCCAGCCAACCGGAGCTGATGGAGTAGATGGTTCAATGCCAGGATGGACGGTTTGAAAGATATGCTGCTGAGCCACTTTCAACTGACCCTCATTGCAAGTTTTGGCATTGACTGAGATCACCTTGCCAAATACAAACGAAGTCGAATTGCCCAAAACTGAGAGAGGTTATTGTAGATCTTGAAAACATGATCTTGTAGCACTTAACAGTTTGTCAATACCTCTCACGAGGTCTAAGATATGAGCCACTTTCAACTGACTGTTAGTGGTATGTTTGAAATTTGAACTGTGAAATTAATCATGATTAAGCTTGTTAAATTTGATAAAAAATAATATCCTTAAAGCATTACAAACAACAATCAAACATGTAAGAATTCAAACCATGCAAATGACATAAGTATATGACATGTAAGATCTCTTCTTGGCACTATTGGCCACCCATACATGATTTTGGTCATAAGTCCTTATGAAGAGTTTTAGGACATTTAACTTTTAAATCAAATTGATTGTTACAAATTGCCATTATAGGCTTCAAAAGATCTCAATTAACCATTAAGGATCCTTTTGTCCTTCTATCTCTAATTGGATCCATGGTGACCATAGGCATCTTCATAGGTGCTCCTGCACAAGTTACATTCCACATACAAAACTAAGTTTATTGACTCAAAATACAATCTAAGAAAGGTCAAATTAATGTATTGAAATTAAGCTTAACAAACTTAGAAAATAATGCACTAAGTTAACTTATTACCTAGTCAAGTGTTCCTGAAGGGTCATCTCTTTGCTTCAGGGTCTCCAATAGTGCTTCATGATCAGTAGTAGTAATAGTCCAAAGTTCTTTTGTCTTTGGTCTTCCTTGATGCTTTGACAACTTGACATTTGTTGCTATAACAAGGTGTGAATACATAAGAATAGTTTTGTGCTTCTCATAGTCTTCAAATGCGGGAACTCCATTCTTTCTAATCATGTATGTTCATAGCCATGTTCCCACAACAACAACTGAACCAGTAGGATATGTGAACCCATCACCATCTATCATCAGTTGTACAAGCTTTTGTTTACCTTGTACACAACGTGCTAACCAATAATCTGACCTCTCATCATTCCCCTGTAGTGCAACCAATGCAAAAATATCTCCTGGCTTCAAAAGATCTGACAGATGGTCATAGTCAACTGAAGTGTCCATGTCATCATTTCTTATAGAGAGTGTCAAAGATAAAGGAGTTAGATACTGTGGAACCCATGTATCCACCCACTCACTTGACTCGCAATGATCCCAATCATACTGAAAACACATGGGGCAAAAACAAGCCAACTCTCGTGTCCAAATGGTCCATGTACTACTATTGGAGCTTCAGAATGAATGCATTTTTGAAGAGTCTTTCACTATTTGACAATCCAATCTATCTCCTATAGTTCCGTCCTCAACCAACCAAAAGAATCTATGCACTGTAGAATCAAGAGTCCCCCCTTGTGACAATGCTAAAGTACACCAATCAATAATAGAATGAGCATCAAGAAGTACAGCACCTGAAATCCTCAATTGCTCCTTAACTAGAGCTCTCTTGACACACGCACCTGCTCCGTCATGCTTGCCTTTCCCATGCCTTGACTCAAAAAAACTCCAAATATGAGGTACACCTCTCTCCACATGCATTTTACACAACCAATAAAACATTCTGGCATTCTTAAATTGAATAGTGCAATTATCCAACCAAATGAGATGCCTATCCATAGCAATACCATTTTCCTGCAAGAAGTCAAAATAGTTCTGGAAACAATGTTGAACAAACTCATGAGAGTGAGACCTATCGTCGCTCATATAAAAATGGTACTCTCTGATTATCTTTTTCTCATCTTTTGTGCTATCAGGGGAATGTCTATGTGTGATGTGTACAAAAATAGCAACTTGAATCAAATTGTAATATTGAGCTTGAGTCTCATTTTGGGGCTGCAATGTATAGTTCTCCACAAAGTCTACAACGGATATAATAGTTCCAATGGGGAAAGTGTCCTTACATGTCCTAAATTGTTGATCTAACCATTGAGACCTGTGACTATGCCTTGCATACTTGTAAAAAAGATTTTTCTTGAAATCTGAGATAAAATCAGCAACATTGTATTCTTTTGCAACTAACTCACATCTAGAGCCTTCACCTCCACTCTTCAATGTATATTTCACTGTTTCATATAACTTTTTTTGGACGAGTGTCTTTCCAAAACTGTGTTCCAAACCCTCATGAAAACATGTTCTAAACTTGGACAAGCCACCACATTCTAAGCACTTGGCATTTAAGCAATTTTTTTTATAAAATAAACAACCATCATCTCTATGACATAAAAATTGATCTAGCAAGTCTCTTGATGATTTGGGAAGACCACTTGCACCACAATCCTCTAGCATTTCATGAGTATGCAATTTAGAATGAATGGACTGTAATAATTCATGATGGATTGAAAACTCAACATGATATTTGCAACAACATGTATTTCGAAGCTTAAGGGGTACACAATAAAATGGCTTCACAGATTCAAAAGACCTTTGTGATATTTTCAATGTTGGATGTGTATCACAAAATTTTTTATACAACATTGTTTGACTTACCTCCACATAATGTTTAGGATGTGGAGTGCGGTCTCGATTGCCAACTCTCAACTTCAAGACATCCTTCACATTTGGTGACACTCTTGAGTTAGCATCCCAAAATTGTTGAATTTCATCCTTGACAACGTCTGTTAGCTTCTTATCGAAATGTGGAAGTCTCCCACCATAAGCCCATGTATCAATTTGAAGTGGATCATCAAGTCTTTCTCTTCTTGTAAGTGCTCTACCCAAAGTTTTACGGTCTATATTGAAGTCAACACAAGTTTGTCTCATCAAACGAGCCTTTCTCAACTGATGACTTACTAAGGAGGTTGTAATAACCCTCCAAGCAACTCTCTTGTCTTTTTCTCTGCTAGTCTTCCCAATGTTATTGAGAGCATTGAAAAGATTTTTCACAACAATGGCATTTCTCTCCATTTTTTTGTTCACGCGAATCTTCAATTTCACAAGCACAGGTCTCATCTTTTGCATCTTTAACAACTGTACAAAAATTTAACATTTCTCAACCAATGTCTTGTTTTGAAAAAATTTATCATAAAGTCTTGAAGCCCACAACCTAACGGTTCTATGTGACCTCTTTCCTTCCCAATTATTCATAATGTTCTCCTCAATTTCAATTAACCATTTAGGTGTTTTTGAAAGCCCCGAATTTGAAGATTGATTATCTTTATTACAAGGGACTTCATTTCGCATATAATTTGGAGATGTATAACATTCATGTCATTCTTGTGCAACATTTTCATTCCCAAAGTCTACATTTTCAATCGCCATCTGTGCATTTTCAAATTGAACATCCTCTTCACTTACAACTACATTTACGAGGTCACCTTGATTAATGGTTAACATACCTTCTCTCCTTCTTCGGTGATTTTCCTTATCTTTTTCCCTATATGCCTGAATTTCGTCATCTGTCAGCTTCCTCTTACGTTTAGCCTTTCGACGACTAGTGCTTCCCATGGTGAAACCACAAGTCAACAAAAATCAAACAATGGGCCCCAAATCACATTTTTTATTTTGCAACCCGTGAAAAAAGTATAAAATCCCGTGATTGTCTGCTCTATGGGGACAAGGAATATTTTCATCAAATATTGCCTGACAAAAATCAGGTACCCAAAAATATAGCGTACCCGATATTCCCCGACTGATGAAAAAATGGCGGGAGCAAATGAAAACAATTGAACTTTTACATATATTTATGTATATAATATATATATAAAAGAGGCATATGATATATATAATGTGTATTATATATGTACTAATGTGGTCGGCTAAATCTTTGTATTAAATGTGCCTTTTACAGGCGTCGTAAACCCTAGCTATGCAAAAATGGACGCTTTGAAGAATAGTTCACTAGAGGCAGAGAGACTCCCTAGGGGTCCTAATGCGTGATAAGGGGTCATGGGGACTCCCTAGGGGTCACGATGTGTCAAAAGGGGTCACGATGATTCCCTAGCGGTCCTAGTATGCTTTATCAAGTGTTAGGACACCTAGGGAGTCCCCATGACCCCTTTTGACACATTGGAATGCTCAAATGTGTCATAAAGGGTCCTTTTGACTCCCTAGGGTTCCTAACATGTGATAAAGCATACTAGGACCCCTAGGGAGTCATCGTGACCCCTTAAGACACACTTGAGTGTTCTAATGTGTCAAAAGGGGTCATGATGACTCCCTAGGGGTCCTAGTATGCCTTATCATGCGTTAGGACCTCTAGGGAGTCCCTGTGACCCCTTTTGACACATTGAAATGCTCAAGTGTGTCTTAAAGGGTCCTACGACCCCTTATGACACACTAGAGAATTCCAATGTGTCAAAAGAGGTCACGATGATTCCCTAAGGGTCCTAGTATGCTTTATCACGTGTTAGGACCCCTTAAGGCACACTTGAGCGTTCCAATGTGTCAAAAGGGGTCACGAGGACTCCCTAGGTGTCCTAAGGCATGATAAAGCATACTAGGACCCCTAAGGAGTCCCCGTGACCCCTTTTCACACATTGGAATGCTCAAGTGTGTCTTAAGGGGTCCTACGACCCCTTAAGGCACACTTGAGCATTCCAATGTGTCAAAAGGGGTCACGGGGACTCCCTAGCTGTCCTAGGACCCCTAGGGAATCATCGTGACCCCTTTTGACACATTGGAATGCTCTAGTGTGTCATAAAGGGTCCTACGACCCCTTAAGACACACTAGAGCATTCCAATGTGTCAAAAGGGGTCATGGGATAAAGTGTACTAGGACACCTACGAAATCATCGTGACCCCTTTTGACACATTGGAATGCTCTAGTGTGTCATAAGGGGTCGTAGGACCCCTTAAGACACACTTGAGCATTCCAATGTGTCAAAAGTGGTCACGATGACTCCCTAGGGGTCCTAGGATGCCTTAGCACATGTTAGGAACCCTAGGGATTCAAAAGGACCCCTTAAGACACACTTGAGCATTTCAATGTGTCAAAAGGGGTCAGGGGGACTCCCTAAGGGTCCTAACGCGTACTAGGACACCTAGGGAGTCCCCGTGACCCCTTTTGACACATTGGAATGCTCTAGTGTGTCTTAAGGGGTCCTTTGACCCCTTAAGACACACTTGAGCATTGCAATGTGTCAAAAGGGGTCACGGGGACTCCTTAGGGGTCCTAGTATGCTTTATCATGCGTTTGGACACCTAGGGAGTCCCCGTGACCACTTTTGACACATTGGAATGCTCAAGTGTGCCTTAAGGGGTCCTACGACCCCTTAAGGCACACTTGAGCATTCCAATGTGTCAAAAGGGTTCAGGGGGACTCCCTAAGGGTCCTAACGCATACTACGAAACCTAGGGAGTCCCTGTGACCCCTTTTGACACCTTGGAATGCTCTAGTGTATCTTAAGGGGTCCTACGACCCCTTAAGACACACTAGCACGTTGCAATGTGTCAAAAGGGGTCACAATGACTCCCTAGGGGTCCTAGTATGCCTTATCACATGTTAGGAACCCTAGGGAGTCAAAAGGAACACTTAAGACACACTTGAGCGTTACAATGTGTCAAAAGGGGTCATGGGGACTCCCTAGGGGTCCTAGTACGTGTTAGGACCCCTAGGGAGTCCCCCTGACCCCTTTTGACACATTGGAATGCTCAAGTGTACCTTAAGGGGTCATAGGAACCCTTAAGGCACACTTGAGCATTCCAATGTGTCAAAAAGGGTCAGGGGGACTCCCTAGGTGTCCTAATGCATGATAAAGCGTACTAGGACCCCTAAGGAGTCCCCGTGACCCCTTTTGAGCAGACTGGAATGCTCGAGTGTTCCTTAACGGGTCGTAGGACCTCTTAAGAAAAACTTGAGCATTCCAATGTGTGAAAAGGGGTCACGGGGACTCCTTAGGGTTCCAAGTACGCTTTATCACGTGTTAGGACACCTAGGGAGTCCCTGTGACCCCTTTTGACACATTGCAACGCTCAAGTGTGTCTTAAGGGGTCGAAGGACCCCGTAAGACACACTTGAATGTTGCAATGTGTCAAAAGGGATCACGGGGACTCCTTAGGGGTCATAGTACACTTTATCACACGTTAGGACCCCTAGGGAGTCCCCGTGACCCCTTTTGACACATTGGAATGCTCAGGTGTGCCTTAAGGGATCGTAGGACCCCTTAAGGCACACTTCAGTGTTGCAATGTGTCAAAAGGGGTCATGGGGACTTTTTAGGTGTCCTAACTTGTGCTAAAGCATACTAGGACCCCTAAGGAGTCCCCGTGACCCCTTTTTACACATTGGAATGCTCAAGTGTGTCTTAAGGGGTCCTATGACCCCTTAAGGAACACTTGAGCATTCCAATGTGTCAAAAGGGGTCACGAGGACTCCCTAGGGGTCCTAACATGTGATAAAGCATACTAGGACCCATAGGGAGTCATCGTGACCCATTTTGACACATTGCAACGCTCAAGTGTGTCTTAAGGTGTCCTTCGATCCCTTAAGACACATTTGAGCATTGCAATGTGTCAAAAGGGGTCACGGGGACTCCTTAGGGGTCCTAGTATGGTTTATCACGTGTTAGGACACCTAGGGAGTCCTCGTGACCCCTTTTCACACATGGGAATGCTCAAGTGTGCCTTAAGGGATCGTACGACCCCTTAAGGCACACTTGAGCATTCCAATGTGTCAAACGGGGTCACAGGGACTGCCTATGTGTCCTATCATGTGATAAAGCGTACTAGGACTCCTAAGGAGTCCTCGCGACCCTTTTTCACACATTGGAACACTCAAGTGTGTCTTAAGGGGTCCTACGACCCCTTAAGGCACACTTGAGCATTCCAATGTGTCAAAAGGGGTCACGGAGACTCCCTAGGTGTCCTAACACGTGATAAAGGGTACTAGGACCCCTAGGGAATCATCGTGACCCCTTTTCACACATTGGAATGCTCTAGTGTGTCATAAGGGGTCGTAGGACCCCTTAAGACACACTTCAGTATTCCAATCTATCAAAAGGGGTCACGGGGATTCCCAAGGGGTCCTAACGCATGATAAAGCATACTAGGACCCCTAGGGAGTCATCGTGACCCCTTTTGACACATTGCAATGCTCAAGTGTGTCTTAAGGGGTCCTTCGACCCCTTAAGACACACTTGAGCATTGTAATGTGTCAAAAGGGGTCACGAGGACTCGTTAGGGGTCCTAGCATGCTTTATCACATGTTAGAACCCCTAGGGAGTCCCCATGACCCCTTTTGACACATTGGAATGTTCAAGTGTTCCTTAAGGTGTCCTACGACCCCTTAAGGTACACTTGAGCATTCCAATGTGTCAAAAGGGGTCACGGGGACTCCCTAGGTGTCCTAACGCATGATAAAGAATACTTGGACCCCTAAGGAGTCCCCGTGACCCTTTTTCAAACATTGGAACACTCAAGTGTGTCTTAAGGGGTCCTACGACCCCTTAAGGCACACTTGATCGTTCCAATGTATCAAAAGGAGTCACGGGGACTCCCTAGGTGTCCTAACGCATGATAAAGCATACTAGGACCCCTAAGGAGTCCCCGTGACCCCTTTTCACACATTGGAACACTCAAGTGTCTCATAAGGGGTCCTACGACCCCTTGAGGCACACTTGAGCATTCCAATGTGTCGAATGGGGTCACAGGGACTCCTTAGGTGTCTTAACACGTGATAAAGCCTACTAGGACCCCTAAGGAGTCCCCGTGACCCCTTTTCACACATTGGAATGCTCAAGTGTGTCTTAAGGGGTCCTACAACCCCTTAAGGCATGCTTGAGCATTCCAATGTGTCAAAAGGGGTTAGGGGGACTCCTTAGGGGTCCTAACACATACTAGGACACCGAGGGAGTCCCCGTGACCCATTTTGATACATTGGAATGCTCAAGTGTGCCTTAAGGGGTCGTAGGACCCCTTAAGGCACACTTGAGTGTTCCAATGTGTCAGAACGGGTCACGAGGACTCACTAGGTGTCCTAATGCGTATGCTTTATCACGCGTTAGGACACCTAGGGAGTCCCCGTGACCCCTTTTGACACATTGGAATGCTCAAGTGTGCCCTAAGGGGTCCTACGACTCCTTAAGGCACACTTGAGCATTCCAATGTGTCAAAAGGGGTCAGGGGGACTCCCTAAGGGTCCTAACATGTACTAGGACACCTCGGGAGTCCTCGTGACCCCTTTTGACAGATTGGAATGCTCTAGTGTGTCTTAACGGGTCATTCAACCCCTTAAGACACACTTGAGTGTTGCAATGTGTCAAAAGGGTTCATGAGGACTCCTTAGGGGTCCTAGTATGCTTTATCACGCATTTGGACACCTAGGGAGTCCCCGTGACTCCTTTTGACACATTGGAATGCTCAAGTGTGCCTTAAGGACCCCTTAAGGCACACTTGAGCATTCCAATGTGTCAAAAGGGGTCATGGGGACTCCCTAGGCGTCCAAACGTGTGATAAAGCATTCTAGGACCCCTAAGGAGTCTCCGTGACCCCTTTTCACACATTGGAATGCTCAAGTGTCTCTTAAGGGGTCCTACGACCCCTTAAGGCACACTTGAGCGTTCTAATGTGTCAAAAGGGGTCACGGGGATTCTCTAGGTGTCCTGACGCGTGATAAAGTGTACTAGGACCCCTAAGGAGTCCCCGTGACCCCTTTTCACACATTGGAATGCTCAAGTGTGTCATAAGGGGTCCTACGACCCCTTAAGGCACTCTTGAGCATTCTAATGTGTCAAAAGGGGTCAGGGGGACTCCTTAGGGGTCCTAACGCGTACTAGGACACCCAGGGAGTCTGGCTGACCCCTTTTGATATATTGGAATGCTCAATTGTGCCTTAATGGGTCGTAGGACCCCTTAAGGCACACTTGAGCATTCCAATTTGTCAAAAGTGGTCACGGAGCCTCCTTAGGGGTCCTATTATTCTTTATCACGTGTTAGGACACCTAGGGAGTCCCCGTGACCCCTTTTGACACATTAGAATGCTCAAGTATGCCTTAAGGGGTCCTACAACCCCTTATGGCACACTTGAGCATTCCAATGTGTCGAAAGGGGTCAGGGGGACTCCCTAAGGGTCCTAACATGTACTAGCACACCTAGGGAGTCCTCGTGACCCCTTTTCACACATTGGAATGCTCTAGTGCGTCTTAAGGTGTCCTACGACCCCTTAAGACACACTAGAGCGTTGCAATGTGTCAAAAGGGGTCACGATGACTCCCTAGGGGTCCTAGTATGCCTTATCACGCATTAGGAACCCTAGGTAGTCAAAAGGACCCCTTAAGACACACTTGAGCATTCCAATGTGTTAAAAGGGGTCACGGGGAGTCCCTAGGGGTCCTAGTACATGTTAGGACCCCTAGGGAGTCCCCCTGACCCCTTTTGACACATTGGAATGCTCAAGTGTGTCTTAAGGGGTTGTAGGACCCCTTAAGGCACACTTGAGCGTTCCAATGTGTCAAAAGGGGTCAGGGGGACTCCCTAGGTTTCCTAACACGTGATAAAGCATACTAGGACCCCTAAGGAGTCCCCATGACCCCATTTGACACATTGGAAAGCTCAAGTGTGTCTTAAGGGGTCCTACGACCCCTTAAGGCACACTTGAGTGTTCCAATGTGTCAAAAGGGGTTAGGGGGACTCCCTAAGGGTCCTAACACGTACTAGGACACCTAGGGAGTCGTCGTGACCTCTTTTGACACATTGGTATGCTCAAGTGTGTCTTAAGGGGTTGTAAAACCCCTTAAGACACAATAGATCATTCCAATGTGTCAAAAGGGGTCATGGGGACTCCCTAGGTGTCCTATCGCGTGATAAAGTGTACTAGGACCCCTAGGGAATCATCGTGACATCTTTTGACACATTGGAATTCTCTAGTGTGTCTTAAGGGGTCGTAGGACCCCTTAAGACACACTTGAGCAATGTGTCAAAAGGGGTGACGGGGACTCCCTAGGGGTCCTAACACGTGATAAAGCATACTAGGACCCCTAGGGATTCATCGTGACCCCTTTTGACACATTGGAACGCTCAAGTGTGTCTTAAGCGGTTGTAGGATCCCTTAAGACACACTTGAGCATTCCAATATGTCAAAAGGGGTCACAATGACTCCCTAAGGGTCCTAGTATGCCTTATCACACATTAGGAACCCTAGGGAGTCAAAAGGACCCCTTAAGACACACTTGAGTGTTTCAATGTGTCAAAAGGCATCACGGGGACTCCCTAGGGGTCCTAGTACACGTTAGGACCCCTAGGGAGTCCCCTTGACCCCTTTTGACCCCTAGGGAGTCCTAATGAATTCCAAAGGGTCATGGTTCCATAGAAGTTTCATTTCAAACCCTAATGACCCCTTAACATGCCTACTGACCCCATTTCTACATGTGGTCTCTCGAGAGCTCCCCATGGACCCCTTTTGCGTTTTCCTAAGAAAAAGTCATCCAAATTTGGTACATAGGTCCTCTTACATGTCTTAATGAATTTGAAAGGGTCACCATTCTATAGAAGTTTCATTTAGAACCCTAATGACCCCTTAACAGGCCTACACACCATGATTCGACATGTGGTCTCCCGAGACCACCCCATAGACCCCTTTTGAGTTCTACTACAAAAAAGTTATCCAAATTTGGTACGTAGGTCCTCTGACATGTCCTAATGCATTGAAAAGGGTCACCATTCCATCAAAGTCACATTTGGAACTCTAATGACCCCTTAACAGGCTTACCGACCCTGATTTGACATATGGTCTCCTCAGAGAACCCCATGGACCCTTTTTGAGTTCTACTAGGAAAAAGTCATACAAATTTGATACATAGGTCCTCTAAGATGTCCTAATGTGCTCCAAAGGGTCACCATTCCATCCAAGTTGCATTTGTAACCCTAATGACCCCTTAACAGGCCTACCGACCCTGTTTCAACATGTGGTCTCCTAAGAGCACCCCATGGACCCCTTTCGAGTTCTACTAGAAAAAAGTCATCCAAATTTGGTATGTAGGTCCTATGACATGTCCTAATGCATTCCAAAGGGTCACCATTCCATCAAAATTTTATTTGGAACCCTAATGACCCCTTAACAGGCCTACCGACCCCATTTCGACACGTGGTCTCCTAAGAGCACACCATGGACCCCTTTCGAGTTTTACTAGGCAAAAGTCATCCAAATTTGGTACATAGTTCCTATGACATATCCTAATGCATTCCAAAGGGTCATCATTTCATCAAAGTTTCATTTGGAACCCTAATGACCTTTTAACAGGCCTACCGACCTCGATTCGACATGTGGTCTCCCAAGAGCACCCCATGGACCCCTTTCAAGTTCTACTAGGAAAATGTTATCCAAATTTGGTACGTAGGTCATTTGATATGTCCTAATGTGTTCCAAAGGATCACCATTCATCGAAAGTTTCATTTGGAACCCCGATGACCCCCTTAAGTCACCTATCAACCTTAAATCGCACAATGGTCTCCCAAGAGCACCCCATGGACCCTTTTCAAGTTTGACTAATCAAAATTCATCTAAATTGTGGAGTTAGGTCCTTTGACATGTCCTAATGCATTCCAAATGGTCACCGTGCATCAAAGGTTGTCTCACGAGCCTTGATGACCCCTTAAGACACCTAGCGACACTGATTGGACATGTGGTCTCCCGAGAGCACCTGATGGACCCTTTTCGAGTTCGACTAGGAAAAAGTCATAAAAATTTGGTACATTGGTCCTTGGACATGCCCTATTGCCTTCCAAATGGTCACTGTACATTCGAAGTTGCCTCACAAACCCTAATTACCCCTTAAGACGTCTAGCGACCCCGATTCGACCTGCTGTCTCATGAGAGGATCTGTTATAACTTAAATTAAATATTAAAATAATATATAAAATATTTGAAAAAATATAATATTTAATAGACTAAATATATAATATATATTATAAGATATATTAGATATTACATTTAATATATATTATCAAATATACAATATACTAATGTCCTATTCATTTTATATATTATATATATTAGACATTATATTATATACGTGCAACAATATATATATATATATATATATATATATATATATATATATATATATATATATATATATATATATATATATATATATATATATATATATATATATATATATATATATATATATATATATATATATATATATATATATATATATATATATATATATATATATATAATGTAACATTTATATTATAATATAAAAATATTGCATTTAATATAAATCTGAACAGACTATATACTTAGGTCATTTAAATTGATATTATCGAATATATAATATAAATAAGTAATATATATAATATATATACTATATAATATAAAATATAAAACATAAAATATAAAACATAAATATAAAATATATAAATTATTGATTGTCAGGGTGAAAGAAAAAAACATCAAAATTAAAGGGAAATAAAAAAAGAGTGGGAGGGGTAAACTTTTCAAAATTCAAATTCAAACAAAATCAGGTACATGAAAAAATTGGGTACCCAATTTTTTCAGGTACCCGATTAGGCTTGGTAATAGCTTTGGAAACCAAAGCCCCATGGTCAACGCTGAAGGTGTGCAAAAAACATATTTTTTCTCTATTTTTCTTATATCGACACTTCGACCATTAGGTTGACGACTTTTTTTCCACCCGATTTTGATAAAATGAAAAGGGTTTCTTCGGATGATTGTCAGCTTTCCATCGATATAAGTGTTGTCAGATTTTGAATTCATTAAGTATTTATTAGTTATTTTCTAGTTCACTTACATCTAAAGTCCTGATTGACATACTGATGGAAAAATAGCTATAACTTTCAAACTGTATAACATTTTTGAAATCTGAAAGACGCGTCACATTCTATGCTTCATCTAGTATAAGAAAAAATTTAAAAAAATTGAATTATGATAAGTTTTCAATGAGTAAAGGTGGTCAGACCCAAGAGTTTTTAAATTCTGAAAGCATTGTAGCAAAAAAATCATAATTAATTATCTGTTTGGAATAAAAATACCAAAAAATATGCGTCACATCTGGGCATGAGTCAGCTACTTATATATAGAATATTATAAAAAAATATTATCATTTTCTTTTGATTAGGGTGGTCAGACATACACATACTTCTTATTTTTTTGCTGAAATATTTGTAGTGCTGCATTGCAATCTATACTTTTTACCAATCATATTAATTTTTTTCAAAAAAGGCTTAGTAGTTTAGAAACTACATTCAATTTCCTACAAATTATGTTGTTACAACTTTTTGATATTAGGTAGATAACTAGTTCATTTTTTCACGTCAAGTTGACTAATCTTGATTTTCTGATTTTTCATTGCCACTTAAGGGCATAGTTTGGCCCCTCACGATCCTGCACATACCCAAAAATCTCTTTTAATTAAATAAAAATCATTTAATTAAATCATCAAGTCATTTATTTTAAATCTCATTTTAATTAAAAGAATAAATCTCTTTTAAATAAATAAATAAAAATTTAATTAAATATTGGAACCCACTTTGCTAAAAATAAATAATAAATAATAAAAAATAAAAATAATAAAGTAAAGTGCACTTTCCTATGAGATAGAATCTTTTGACTTTTTGAAAAAAGTTTTTGCCTCTTAATCTCTTCCACACAACTTTTTGCCTCTTAACCATGTCCATTGATTTTGCCTCTTGAGAATCTTGAGCACATGGATCAACCAAAATTTAATCTCCACCATTGCTCATTTCTTTTTGCCTCTTAATCTTGATCGTCCATTCATTTCTAAAATCCTTTATAAGGAGCCCTCTCCTTCTCATTTAATCATCCATTTTTTGTATTATCCATCTTTTGCATCATCATCTCTTGCATTATCATCCTCTTGGAGTCTTGGCATCTTAGCATCTTGAAATCTTAGAGTCTCTCAATCTTGGCATCTTGGAGCTATGATATTCTTAGATCTCTCATATTGAAGCATTGCATCATCATTTTTATTTTCTTTCTTGCACCTAGCTTAATACATCTAGCTTAGATCTACTTTCATTTTTATTTGCATGCATATTTGATGATCATGGAGACTAGTATTCTTGCTTTTTCTCTTTGAATCTCTCATTTTATGGTGTACTTGTATGGGCACAAACTAGGTCAAATCTGAAGGTCTCCATTACAAACCCTTGCACTCCATGAATAGATAGCTATGAGTCACTATTTGAGATCTCATTCTTGAGAGATCTTGGATGTAATGATTCATAGAAGTGTGACAACATTTTAGCACACATTTTTTTGTGCCCACCGTGGGGCAACCCACTTTTACATGCTTGTTTTGGTTAGTTTTGGAGCTAACCCCCTTGTGCAGATTTGCTTGTAGACTAAAACCCTATATTTTCAAAGATTTGATCATATCTCCCAAATGACTTCATTTTTTCGTCTAAACATTTTTTTACAAGTTGGCGACATATCGGAGAAGCTATAAAAAATTTGGAATTTTTTGAGGTATTTTAGAAATTTTATAATTTTTTCTTGATTTTTCATACAAAATTAATTTTTGGCGCAAATTAGCATATTTTTTAGAAATTTTTATGTTTTCAAAAGGCTCTTCTAATTTCACAAGGGGTCCATTCTTTGTGTTTTAAATTTGGATGCAATATCATAGCTCAAAGAATTGATTTACAAAAAGTGGTATATTTTCATAAAATGGGTCTCTAGGGCACAAAAGAAAAGATTTTTCTAAAATTTTTACATTTTTTGAAAGTTCTCTATTTTTTAGTAGGGGTCTATGTTTTGCATTTCTATTTTTGTAACTGAAATCATATCAAAAAAGTCAGATCTTGTTGACTACGTCAAATGCAAAAAAATAAAATTTTGTGATGAGTATACACTTATTTTTTATAGTTCAATGCATGATATGAGTTGTCATTTGGATTACTTGTTGGCTATTATTGCTCCTAAAATTTTATTTTCAGATGTAACCTTAAGGTTTTCATAAGTTGGATATACATTACATATCTTGTTTATTTGTTTGCTTGTTTACTTGTTGGAGAGTTCATGGCTTGCTTGCACAAAAAAAGCTCAACAAAAATCTACTAAGCACGTTGCTTTGGACTTGAGGTATTTTGTTGCATCTCTATAACATTTAAATTTTGGAAATAAAATAAATCTCTCATGTGTCTAGCTTGAGTGTTTATTACTTTCATCTAGATCACACTTCACTTTGGGGCTCTAAAAAGAACATAGATTTACCTTTTTTGCATATGTGTTTCACATAGTAATTAGGCCCTATGAACACTATTTGTGGTGATCTTGAGATATTAGGTTTCTTTTGAGGCTCTTCTTGACGATAGATCCCCTTATAGGTAGGGAGGATATTGAGATTATCTAGGGTTCCCTTGATTTGTGTCCTCATCTTTTGGTTGATGCATTCTCTCTCCAGAGGGGTTGATAGATCACAAGTTGTTGACACCACAAATCTTGTTGAGGTTAATTTCAGTCTTAGTGTGTCAGATTAATTTTTTTGCTATGTTTGGGTGAAGTGAAGAGGCTAGAGGATTATGCTCTACTCCCTTTTTGGGTAGTATCAGAAACTCAGATCTTTGAATCTAAACTAAGTCCTTATGTGGTCCTTTTTGTGAGTCACCTTGTTAGAGATGGTTAATTATAGTTGACACTCTCTTTATTGGGTAAACCACGTGGATGGAACCTCAAGCAGTAATAGCCATTTTTTCCATGGTAGTGACAACCGCTATATAAATGTCCTTGTGGAAGAAATCTCTATGGGTGTAGTTTTTTGTTGGGCTGTCAGATCTCCTCAACATCTCTGATTGATTAAATTCTCAGAATGTGTCAAAGCCCCAGTGCACTTGGATTGGAGTTCACCCTCTTGAGATTACAAAAATTGTAGAGCCAAACCATTACTAAGAACCATAGTGCAACCAACTTTTTATTTGCTAGGACTATGTGCGTGATTGGCAAAAATATTTTGAGAAAATACACAAGTAGAAACTTTAAGGAGTAGTGTACTAAGTCACTATTCTTGTTCATGTGCAAGGTTTCTTTGTCTCTTGCTCATTGTTTGAAGACAATTTCTTGCTTGAACTCCTTGATTTTTGTCTTGTGTGCTTGATTAATGACGAAAATTTGTTGATGTGTTTACCTGATCTTTTAAAATGAATAAAATCTGAGTTTCCAAGTGATAAAAACTTCAAAGATCTCCCCAAAAGTGATATGACATGTTTCTCAACATCCAAATGAACTTCAATGGTATCAATTTGCACAAAATGACTCCTGGTCTTCTTTCTTCCACATCTCCCATATCTTCCTAGTCTCCCAGTTTCATCCTTTCTCTTATTCTTTCCACGCTTGGTTCCTCCTCTTCTAGAACCATGAGTTTCAACTATCTTGTTGTGGAACCTCTCTTGAAAATGGATGATCTTGATCTCCTTGCTCAATTTGAAGTGTATCATTCCTCAAAACCCCTTATTGATGATAAATTTATGACAAAAATACAAAAGAAAGCAAGTGAATCACCCACCTTTGGTAGAATCATGCTCATGATCCTCTCACAATCTCCTTCTTCCAAACATTCTTCTTCTCCTTCCAAGTCTTATCACGACTCTTCTAAACATTATTCACCTTCGTCATCTTCCAAGTCTTACCATAACTCTTCTAGACATTATTTGAATTCTTCATCTTCCAAGTCTTACCATGACTCTTCTAGATATTATTTGCATTCCTCATTATCCAAGTCTTCTTCCTCCACTAGGTCTTCACTTTCCTCTTCTTCACAATCTCATTCATCTTTTACTTCTCCCAAGAGTCTTACTCCTCAATATGACCAATATAGTAATCCTTCTGATACCTCTCCCACGAAGAGTGACACACCCACCTTTGATGACTATGATGACTATTATGATGGCTATGATGATGAACCATATAGTCATACCTATGAAACCTCTATTCCTAAGAGTCCTCCTCATCGTGTGCTCATGCTTACTAAAGGGTCATCCTATTGGATAGATCGTGATGGTGATCCATATGATTCTGATTTTGAAAAAGACTTTGATGATTTCTGTGAACAATACCTTGATTATGATCCATTTACTACTACTGAGGACTATAAAATGCACCATGCTGATTTGAAACATCAATATTATAAGAATCATTCTTCTAAGAACATTCATGTTGAAAATAAAGATCACACTCTCAAGCAAGATTATGTTAATGATGGACCTTTTTCTTGTGATGGTTCCCTTCCATCCCCTACTTCCTCCAATACTCATATATTTTTTAAAGCTTCCGAGTCTTCCAAATCTTTCACAAATCCTTCATCCAACAAAGATCCTAATACTTTTCATGTGGTTCCCTATATTTATCCTCAAGGGCTACTTCTTAAAGAAACTCAAGATAACCTTCACTTGGCTACAAATACTTTTAATAATGCTAAACCTAAAGAGCCTAAGCCTTTTTGCGCTATAATGCCTACTTCAGCTAGTTCTTCACCATATTTTTCAAAGTCTTCCATACAATTCCAACATGCTTCCTTTTCCTTAGAAGTGGCTCCATGTCAAGAGGGCTCTTAAAATGATAAAGAAAATAACATAAAGAAAGATCAAGATCAAGAACCCTTCATGTCATCCAATTCTTTTCATGATGTCTTTTATCCATTTCATGGTTCTTTTGATCCTCTACACCCTTTCTCATTCATTGCACCATGTCTTAAGTCTTCTCCTAAGAAAGATCAAGCTACTATTTACACCATTGAGCTTATTGGCAATCAAAATAACCTTACTACACTTGCGCTTTCCAAAGATGATACTTCCATTAAAGTTATTAAAAATAGTGTTGCTACTTCCGATGTTAAGCTTATTGAAAATAAAGATAAAAAGGATATGATTATGCTATCCAAAGATCCTTGTCAAGATCAAAGCCTTCCATCTTCTTGTTCTACCATTCCATGTTCGCTTCAACTTTCTACTCTTCCTAAGTCTTTGCAAGCTTTGAACAATCCTATCAAAGAAGTTGCTCCTATTCAAGATGTTCATGATCCTATTGCAAATCCTAATGCTCACTCTAAAGATGCTGATGTCCTTGGTTGTCATATAGATGTTAATGAACTTATTGATTATCTTTTTGTATCTTCCACATCCATCCTTGAACCTCCTCCACCAATACTAAGAGATTCACATCTTCCTTCCATTTTGGGCCCTTATGTCCCTTCACTTTCCTCTCCTAACTCTCCTAATTCATCATCCATCTCGGGTCCTTACGTCCCTCCATCTCCTATCTTTCCTCAAGATCAATATAGATGCATACCCTTGAATCATTTTCATCCACACACCCATCTAAACCAGTCATATCCTCCTTCTTTCACAAGTCCCAAGTCTTTTGGAAGTAACTTGAATGTTCAATACAAGAAAAATAAGAAATACAAGAATCCATCAAAAAAACAAGATCACTGTGTCCCCTCTAATTGACATGGATCCATAAAGTCAAAAGACATATCTAAGAAGAAAACTACAAAACAAGTATGGGTTCCAAAGTCCATCATTGAAGATATTCTCTCTAAATCATCAAAAAAAAATCAAAAGCCTACGACTATATGGATTCCAAAGTCTCTCTTGAAAGAGTCTGATGTTAATAAACAAGTGAAGTTGACATTCAAGCTTCCAAAGGCTTCCACTTCATTTTCTTTCAAAAACATTCTTCCAGTCCATGCTCAGAAACCGCAACCTCTGTTATCTATTCACCATATTCCTTCACGTATTCCTTCATTCATATTTTCTCCATCCTCTCGCCACCCTTCAAGGTGTGTGTTGATGTTGATCTTTCCTTCCTTTCCATCTACCCTTTCACAATCCTTCCATTCATTATCCTTCTACCTTCTATCCTTTTTCCTCACTCGCTTTACATAAAACCTTATCTTCCATTTTTCTCTTCCATCTTCCTTTCCCTATCCACATCTTTGAGAATATCATTTTGAATCCTTGGAATATCATGGTTTATCCTTTCAATGAGCATTATCTAAAAAAATTTCTTTCTTCCAAAAAAAAATAAAAATTTAAAAATAAAAAAATAAAATAAAAAAAAGTGAAAAAATTGAAAATGTTCCTTGGTGGAAACCTGGAAACAGGCACATTGGTAAAAAATTAAAGAGAAATAAATTCTTCCTATGGTGAAAAACACTCTCTTGTGGCACCTTGGATAAGTACCCGTGATGAAAACCTGGCAATCAGACATCATGTGTAGTTCTTCTACATATTTCATCCATTCTATTCCATCTTTGATCTTGGCAATATTGACCTATACACGAATGGTTGGCTATCTTGTGAGCTATCATACGATGATCTTGTTGTCATTCCATTCATTTTTAGTCTTCATATTTATTTTCCTCCATTCATTCTAGTATTTCGCTATCATTTTCCCCTTTGATCTTGATCTAATAAAAAAGAGTAAAACATGATGCTATGAAGTCTCTTGACATGACTACTCCTTTGGACTGTATCCTTTCCTTCTTTTGCATTATGCTTTTGTGACTTATCCTATGCTGGTCTTTCATTGCTTGTCCAAATGTACTTTACATGACAATTTTTCCCTAGCTTGGGTACTCTTGAGGAGTTTGCCCTTAAGGATTTCTTCCCTTCATTCTCCTTCATTCTCTTGTCTTCCATCTCTTCCACCAGCTTGCTAATCCCTCTTTTTCTCCACCTTGCTAGACATTGGGACTACACGATGTGATCTTGCTTGGGAGTTTAATGCCCATTATGTATGGGGGCATCCTTTGTACATATTTATTGATCCTAAAAAAATCTAAAAAAATGGTATATAGTTAAAAATTCTAAAAATTGAAAAATGTCCTGAAAAAATGATCATCTTAGTGAAAATCTAATAATAGATGCTTTGATGTATCTCCAAAAAAATTATATATTCTAAATATACAAAAAAAAATCAAAAAATTCAAAAAATTTTAAAAAATAAAATAGAAAAGTGCCTTGGTGAAAACCTGGAAACGGACGCCTTGGTAGCAAAAATATAAAAAAATTATAAAAAGTCCTAAAATAAAAAATTTGCAATAGGTGAAACCCTGGAAACATGTGCTACTTGAGGCCTTTTCACCCCTGTTTCTTAGAACTTGTCCTCGACACTTAGCCTTTCTCCATCATGGCTTGTCATTGTTGTCTTGGTTTGGAATTAGTCTTTGTCTTTATCTAGGGGCATAACTGTGTTAGCTTTGGTCTCTTGGATGCATTTCTCTTTAGGACACCTCACAAATGGTGTTTTTCAACACCTCCCCAATTGTGTTTTTCAACACACCCCCCAGCATCGAGTGTTTTTCAACACTTCTTGGTTTGGTCTTTCCTAGTTTTGTCATGTGATCTTATCTGCTTGCAAGCATTTGATTCTTATCCTCGGAGCTCAGTATCAGTTAACACACTTAAATATTTAAATGCAACACTTGATGCTTGAGCTATGTCATGATATTTTCTTTGTGTGCTGATTGTTATTGATTTTCGTTGAGTGTCCTTGTCTAATAAGTCTCTCTAGGATGCATAGCTAGAGGACTTGGGGCATGGGGCATGTTTTTATTTTTTTTCTGCTTGTGGGTGTGTTCTTGAAGATCCTGAGTGTCTCTTGTTGTTCCCTTGAAACACTTAGGAGGTTTGAGGCATCATCCTTGACTATTTTTTGCACAACTGTTCTTATAGTCATCCTGGCCTTTATGCCTTGATGCGAGAGTGGTTTTTCTATATTAAATTGGGTAAGCTAACATCGAAGTCATCTTGACCTTTATGTCTTTGATGCTTATGTTAGAATCTTTCCACATTCCAATCCGATATAAATCACATTCATATTTTCATAGTTGCATTTGTGACTAGTGATGATTGTGTGATTTTCTGATGTCCGTTAATAATGGTCCAATGATGAAAATAAGTTCTTTGACATTCTCTAATGAATGATGAACACAAGATCCTACAGTTTCTCTATTGCAAGTACACCTTTGCATTTTCATCATTTGCATGTAGCTTGCATTGTTAGACTTCATGTTAAATTTGCATTTTTAGGCTGCATTATGAGTTTGAGAGGGTTTTCCTTCATCTTTCTTTTGGACACTTAATCAGCTGTGATCACGTTTCGATCTTCATTTCCTTATCTTCTTTCGTGATCTCAATTGAAATTTTCCATCTTCAATAGTTGATTGATTTTTGAGGCGTTCTCTATCTTGAGGCAGATTCTCTTTCTTCTCTCTATTTCTTTTCACGTCTTCCAACCTTCGATCTTCCATTCGCTTTCATCCTACTTTTCTTCTAATTCAACCTTGGGGTATAATCTTTGATGATCTACATTGGTTCTGTGATTCTTGTATCTTTCATCTTACATCAAGAACCTTATCTTTAGTTCAATTTGATCAAATTTATCGATTTACTATTTCTCATCTATCTCATTTCGATTTCAATCATGAGGGGGCAGTGCCTATCAAACTTCAATCTTTGATTCAATTTTATCAATTCAATTCTTGCTTGAGATTCTTATCTCTTACTTGAGACTTGACAATTACCTATTTACAACGGTGTCGGCCTTATCTTTTTCAATCAGCGTATCTTTGTCCTGGCATGTTCCTAGAATGATCACACGTTTGGAATGTTTTGTGATCCCAAATCAACCTCACATTTTAATTTTTCTTTCACCACATGTGTTCCCAGAATGATCAAACATCACCCAAAGAGGGGCAAATGTATACACCCTAAAATGGTTGCATAGACTTTGGGCCCCATTCTTCATTTTATCAATGTTGAAATTATTTTATCAATTTTCTGAATCAATGATTTTTAATATTTTTAATTCAAATCAATTTATTTGATCAAATTGTAATTAATTCAAAAATTTTAATATATTTCCCAAGTTTTATTTAATTGAGAGAACTTGCTCCCTTTTAATTAAATAAAAATCCCTTTTAATTAAATAAAAATCATTTAATAAAAATCTTTTAATTAAATATTAAAACCCACTTTGCTAAAAATAATAAAAAAATAATAAAAAATAAAAATAATAAAGTAAAGTGCACTTTCCTATGAGATAGAATCTTTTGACTTTTTGAAAAAAAATTTTGCCTCTTAATCTCTTCTACACATCTTTTTCCCTCTTAACCATGTCCATTGATTTTGCCTCTTGAGAATCTTGAGCACATAGATCAACCAAGATTTAATCTCCACCATTGCTCATTTCTTTTTGCCTCTTAATCTTGACCGTCCATTCATTTCTAAAATCCTTTATAAGGAGCCCTCTCCTTCTCATTTAATCATCCATTTTTTGCATTATCCATCTTTTGCATCATCATCTCTTGCATTATCATCCTCTTGAAGTCTTGGCATCTTAGCATCTTAGAATCTTAGAGTCTCTCAATCTTGGCATCTTGGAGCTATGGTATTCTTAGATCTCTCATATTGAAGCATTGCATCATCATTTTTATTTTCTTTCTTGCACCTAGCTTAATCCATCTAGCTTAGATCTACTTTCATTTTTATTTGCATGCATATTTGATGATCATGGAGACTAGTATTCTTATTTTTTCTCTTTGAATCTCTCATTTTATGGTGTACTTGCATGGGCATAAACTAGGTCAAATCTGAGGGCCTCCATTACAAACCCTTGCACTCCATGAATAAAGAGGTATGAGTCGCTATTTGAGATCTTATTCTTGAGAGATCTTGGATGTAATGATTCGTAGAAGTGTGACAACATTTTAGCACACACCTGGATGGTTAATAGAGCCTTATGATATTCTGAGTAGTCTTGTCTAATATTATGAGTAGTATGATCTTTTGTGCAGTCTTTTTGTAATCTAAAATGAACTCTTCTATTCTATTCTTACTAAGAAAGAAAATGCAAATATTCTATGTGCTCAGAGAGAATGTTAATGCAACTATTCATAGCTCACAAAGAATGAGATTGTAAATGCAATTATAAAAGAATTCTTTCTCTGTATGCCATATTAATAGATTCTTTTTCCCTCCAAAAATTTGAATTAGAATTTGGCAATTTGATTTTGAATTTGTAATTTGGTTGATCTATGGCTTTCCTTTCAAAATCTACATTTTAAATTTATAATTTGGTTGATCTGTGGCTTTCAAAATTTGTATTTTGGTTGGTTGACAGTTGATGGAAGTGGATTCGAAGAGGAAATTTTAAATTTTATTGCATTAACTATTTGATTTGAATGGAATGGTGAGCTCACACCTGTCCATATGTATGATGCATGTACTCAAAATTTGGTTGTCAAAGTCTCCAATTTTAGATCGATAGAATGAGTGATAGAATGAATGTTTATTTATTTATATCTAGGATGAGACTGAAAATTGAAAAATTATACACTATTCATTACTTATGAAGCAAGTAATGAGTTTTGTCTTGTCCATGTGTTTGGACAACTATTTTGTAAAAGTGTACAATTTAAAATATAGTATCTTATACATATTTTTTATATTATTTATAGAGTAATTTAAATTATGAAAAGTAACATTTTATATTTTTTGATATGAAACATACAATAAATGTACCTTGTCTAGTACTTGTATCAGTTTTAGTATATCAATGATAAATGCAATATAAAATTTTAATGATTTAGTTTATTGTAATTATCAATAAATAAATACATGAAAATCAATATCTTCTTGCTTAATCAATAAGCTATATTAGTACCATAATTGGATAAAAAAATGTCAACAACTCTCACAACAATTGATACACCTTCAAGTACTCAGTGCTCTCCCCTATCTATAACTAACGAAAAACTATCAAGTTGGGTTGGAGTTTACAACATGTGATTTGATTGAAGAGGAGATCTTGCATACCTTGAAAATGATTTCCTTTGAATATATTAAAAGTCATACCTTTCTCTATTCCATCAATTCAACATAAGGGCCAGTGTTGGGCATTCTAAATGATGACTATCTATGAAATGAAGTGATAACTTATTGATGTAGGAGCATCCTGGGTGTAAGAGCAATCTTGCATCACCCAAAAATATTTCTGTTTGCTTTTCAAGAAGGGCTATCATGTGTAGAGCTACTATTTTTGGAAATTTACTATTTTTAGTAAGTTTTTCATATGATCTCGGAATGTTCTAATTTCACAGGTGGAGGTTCATTTTAGTCATATTAGCCTGTCGGTAAAGTTTCATTACCGAATCAACTCTAGTCTTGAAGATATTGAAAATTTTTGGTATTGAAAACAGGGTACAAAAATTTTGAGCTCGATTTTGAAGGCTTTAGAGGCCCCGGATGAGGTCAAAACTTTGACTGAATGAAGCTTACTTATTTAAACATTGTAGACTGCTTCATGCCCTTTCCAAAATGGGGTCATAATAGTCAATCGGGTCAACGAGTGATGACTTATGGTCTCCAGAAGTTGGGCCACTTGAAATGGCGACAAATAATTTTTCTTCAAAATTTCTGTTTGGGTTTCCAAAGTGGTTTTGAGCTGAATCTGATGTAATAAATTGAAAAATAAAATAATTCTATGTTTGGTCAGCCTTATTGGCTAAAATTCTGGAACCTTCCCAGGCGGTGAAAAATTGCCTATATAAGGAAGGTTGTAGTGTTGTCTTAGGCAGTTCGGGCAATTCTGGGTAGATCTGGGTATTGATTCGAGGCTTTTTCCTACAAAATATTCTAAGGGAATGCCCATGTGGCTTTGCATATTGTAATTTTGAAAGTTTGAAATTCCACATTTGTGGAGATAATAAGAAGCCCATTTTCTGTTCTTGCAAATTATTGTGGTTTCTCTGTTTCTGTTATGTGTTTGTGGGATTAAGGGCAGCACCCTTCATCACTTATGATATGGAATGGATGGTACATGGTGCATGCAAACAACTAATTAATGTCATGAACAATAAAGAAAAATGCACAAACATGATGATCTCAATCGTCTTGCATGCCTAAGAAGCAATATCAGTCATCCACTGCTCAACTCAGGTTGTTTATTTCATATAGGAAATGCCTTCGACGTAATTACTTTGTTATAATTAAAAATAAGAATTCATGTTCTTAAAAAGTAGAATATTGAAATATATTACTAACATTTTGAATTAGAGAGTCATGTATGTTAACATAATATAAGACACATGATGATTGTTTGAACTGGATTTTTATCAAATTATCATTAAGGTTCTGGTTTATTTTACATTAGCCTAATGTATAGTGTGATTGGATATAATTTGTACACTTGTCTTGTCTTTTAGCTAAATAAATCATTCCTTGAAAGAACTCCCTTTGATTTTTTTTCAAAATTCTAGCTAAAATATAAGCAATGTTCTCTCTAGAACAAAGAAGGAAACATTTTTTGAAGACTTTATTCAAATGCTATGTTGACCAACTTTCTTCTTTTTTGAATGCTCCTTTTGACCTATTGGAAGATCAAATGTAAGTCATAAAACAATCAATACAATTGATTCTCTCATTGCCTCTAGTTTACTTATTGAGATAAAATTGAATTTTCTTTTTGAATAATTTTTTTTTATAAGACATTAGTATTGTTCAAATGACAACTAACTTTAGTGGAAAGCTCTTTAAATAATAAGGAAAATGTTTTTTATTGCATAACATAAAATTATTACACGAAAATAAATTAAAGAGGGATTAGGAAAATGTTTCATAACTCATTTTAGAGAATGCAAATTGAAAAAATAAGTATGTGAAGTTGCACTCTCCATTGAGCTATGTAAGGATGAATTTTTTCATATATTTTTAGTGTATTATGATAGTTTTTTTTTTTAAAATATAGAAGAAAGATTTGTTAATGTTGTTTTATGAGTTGCGATTTTAATATAACTTAACATCAAAAGATGAAGATTGAATACGGAATACAAATATTTCACAATCTACACAAGTGCACACCCTTGATGAACATGAATGTATATGTGAAGGAGTGTTGTTTATTTTATATTGATATTTTTGTCTATGTACCATAGGCATTTAGATAGCACTTTAAAAATAAAAATTTTTTAAAAAAAAAAATCATGGCAAGGTTTTAGTTAAGGAGATGACATGACTTGCCTAATAGGAAGGAAAACCTCCATGATTTATCAAAAGTGTTGTTCACGGAATGTACATTATTAAAATATCAAGTAAGTTGTCAATGAATGAATAAGATTTATAGGGGTGGTTAAAGTTATGTGGCTTTATCTTATGGGTGGCCAATTGAAAATCATGGACATTGAGAGTAGTTCATGAGAAATGACTTTACCAATTAAAGAACAACCCTAAGATGATACCATAAATCAATTGAGTTTTTTAATGATCTATTTTCCTATCTAATAAAGCGTGACTTGCAAAGCGGAGTCAGAGCCAATCAATGGTTCTAGAGGGTTTTAATTATTCTATGAATTTAAAGGAAAATAAACCCTCACAATTGGCCTAGCACTTCCGTCTTGGCATCCAAATACTTATATTTTATGTTTACCTAAAACATATTTCAAGGTAAATGCTAAGAGAAGACACCGATACAACTCTATTAATATTTTTAACTCAATGTACATTAGGAATTTAGTATATGAGAGTAGCCAAGTAGTTATTTGAATACTATGTTTACTTCAAACAAAATATTTATTTGTGCCTCGACAACCAATCTGACTTAATCTTGTGTATATAAAATAAGATATCCCGCTATTGAATTCTTTGTACCAAGCATAAGTAGATCATACATGGAAATACTAGACAAACTAAAGGAATTCTTTAATTACCACCTAAAGAGACGTGTTTATCTTTTGAATTATTTAGAGTAGTGAAGTAAAAGGTGCAAGAGAGAAAGAATCACTAGACCATCACATTAAGAACATTAAAAATTCAACGTTGGCTATCTTTTCTTCTATTGTATAGTTCTATTTATTAGAAATGTCCTTAAGAGTGACATGGAACTCATGCCAAAATGACAAGTTAGATCTTAGGGGAAGAAGAAACCCATATATGTATAAAGTTGTGGATTTTAATTATCAATGTAAAATATAATGATTGAGTATAAAAAAGAGTTATGTAATGTCTAAGAAATAAGTAAACCAAAAAGAAATTAGATTCTTGTGAGAAGCTTGGAAATTTTGTGAGTGTTTAACCAAAAGAGGAAAGAATAAGAATAATTATATAAGGTTGAACACCAATGAAGTTAAAGTAGGAACACAAAAATAAAAATAAATCATTCAGAGGTACATGAAGTATTAAGATAATGTAAAAGTTATATCATTTACACTCATTCCATTTGAAAGGCTCCCAAGGCATTCATTATAATATATAATATCTCCTATCATGGATAAATTAAAATATTTAGTTCATCCCATAGTGTGTTCCAATTATGTGGTAGTATTGTTGTTGTGAACACTAAGGTTCAAGCCACTACTAGACTATTAAAATCAAAGGCTTGTGCTTTCGATGATCCACTATGCTTGTAGGTTTAAGCCATAGCATTAATAATTTGGGATCAAGCCCATTTTTTGTGACTTCATCAACTCATAGCCTCGTGTCAAAAGTGTTTCACGTGGTTTTGGAGGGTATGTCGTGCCAATATCATTGGTCATATTAAAATTTTTACCTAACATTTAAAATAAATAATTAAAAACATTTAAAAGTTATTATTTATCCAAGATAAAATTTAACACCTCCTCAAACATTTGATTTTGCTATCTTTTGCATATCCTCTACAAAAGTGTTCAAATTTGTGTAAGAAGTCCCTCCTTCCATGATTGCCTTACTTGCTACCTTCTTCAACCTTGCAACATTTTCTCGCAATTCCTTTCCAATAGAACCTTCCATTAAATTTCTGATTGTGCTCTCTACCACCTCTTTTGTTACCAATTTGAATTCATCTACATCAACACCCTCAAAATCTAAGCCAATTTTCCAAATGTCTCTTGCAAATCGACAATCAAAAAATTGATCACCAAAATTAGGCCATCCAATTAGAAAAACTCCCATACTAATTGCCTCCAAAATAGAGTTCCACCCACTATGCATGAGAAATCCTCCTATAGATTGGTGAGAAAGCACCTACGAACATTAAAAACACAAAAAAAAACTCAATTTAAAAATAAATTTGAGAATCTTATAGCTTTGTGTCTATACCCTAGAAAATGTAGCCGGCTAATTAGGTAATTCAGCATATCTTTTTACAAAAAAGTAACAGCGCGTAAAAAACGCCTTACCTTCAATTGCTCCGTCCAACTAACAATCAAGGTTCTATCCTTTGTCCGATCCTTGAAACCCTCTGGTAATTCCATGGGCTTACCTTCTGCTATATCTGATCTCAGCACCCACAGGAACGGATACCCACAAGCTTCTAGTCCAAGAGCCAGTTCATGCAATTGCCTTTCAGATTTTACAGCGATGCTACCAAAGGAAACATATAACACATATTGCTTTGGTTGAGCATCTAGCCATTGGATGCAGGTTTTATCCTCTTCCCACATGCTGCACATTGAATTCCTACCTTCCAAGAAATTTGGAAGAGACACAGGGCCTATTGCCAGAGCAGGGCACCCATTAACGCTGAGACCCATTTGTGCTTCTTTGCCTCCTTCCAACTCCTCGAAAGTGTTAACCAGCACGTAGTCTGCAATACTTTGGAAGCGAGATCCGTAAAGAAAGAGCTCGTAAGTGATTTCAGAGGCATATTTCTCGCGGAAGAAGGAGACGATGTCAGTTGACCTGATAGGTGGGATTTTTCCGGGAAGGCATGTGATGACTTTCTCTTGTGATTTCAAGTCCTCCTCTGCAATAAAAATGTTAGTCATTTTGGAAGACATTGGAATGAGGAATTGTACGAGAAACAAAACTAACGAAACTAAGCTCAATTAAACATATCACAGTGCTACTGAAACAAGTAAAACACGAAACAAAAAAGAAATGAATGATACAGGCAAACAGAGCAACACAGGGCATTGATAATAGCTCTTTAGGTGCCAAGCAAATGTGACATGGGACATGAGTTAATAAACACCACAAAAAGGGAAAAATGAAAGAAGTTAGAAGATTAATACCTTTGACAGGGATATGACCCAGAGATTGAAGAAAGTAAGCGTTTTTGTGAATAATGGAATTTGCAGAACAAGTAGGCCAGAAGATAACTCTCGGGACCCCAAGATTTTTAGTTACCTCTGCCGTGCAGGATAAAAAGCTTTCCGAAACAATGCAAGTGATTGGTGGCACAGATTCGTGTGATGCAGTCAACACACTTTCCAAAGCAGGGCCTGATCTTTGTAGCGCAACCAAAAGCTCACCAAACTCACTAGTTTGGCCATGTTCAGGCGGTAAGCCATCTGGGAAAGTCAAAAACCGAAATTTGAAGCCCCTCTCTTGAATCTCACGGTCACGTGTCGCTGCGTCTTTGGAAGCTGCTTTTAAAAGCCGCTGATCCATCCATTCAGTAGTAACAAAGGTTATGAAGAAACCTCGCATGGCAAGCAGCTCTGCAAGATTCATCAGCGGATTGTAATGGCCTAGTGCAGGACACGACACGATTACTGCGTGCGAAGGAGCGGCCATTTGTCCTTTACTATGCACTATACTGCCCTCTCTTCCCTTATTGTCTATGAAACGATTTTGTATAACTCTGACATAATTTAAAGACAGCGGTTCAGCATAACTTTTGGTATGAGACCACCGAGAGATCAGTTTACAACCTGTGAAGTACTTCACCTCAAATGTCCTGTCAAACTCTCAATAGTTTTTGTACTTATGGCTGCGGCTAAATAGCCGAATATTTGCACCGGATGATGGAGCCGGTGCCTGCCAAACCGTATTCCTGCAGAACCGACCGTATTCTTGCAGAACCGTATTCCTCCAGATATCGTGGACAACACAGCCGTCACTATCACTTTTAATTAAAAATTATTTTTATTAAAAAATAATCCAGTCCCATCGTTTAAAGGTATTCAATAAATCGTAAACTAAAACGTAAAACATATAAAGGAAGTTTGATAAGAGTTGAAAAAAAAACTAAGTGTCCCCCTTCTTAAGATATTTACCAGGGGATACTTCAATATTTTTTAAAATTTTCTTTATATTTTAAAATTTCCTTGATAGTTTACTTACTATTGAAATAATTAATTAATTAATTAATTTATAAATTAATTATTAAAGATATATTAATTAATTAATTTTACTATTAAAAAATTAATATATCTTTACTAATTAACATATTTTTAGTAATTAATTTATACATTAATAAATTAATTATTAAAGATATATAAATTAGTTAATTTTACTATTAAAAAATTAATACACATGTTCAATATATATATGTAAATATATACTTATAATTAAAATAAAATTTAATTTAATATAAATGATTGCAAATATATCTTTGTGAATCATAAATATATACAATTAAACTTTCTATACAAAGCAATATATCAAAATGTTAAGAAATAATTAATTAAAATATTAAAAGTTAAAAATAGTTTTTAAAATAATAGTAAAAAATATTATATATAAAATTATTTCTATAAGAACAAAATAAGCTTAAAAATTACAAAAACTTGTATATAATATGAATTTATAGTAATTTAATAATATATTTATATTAATAATATTGAAAAGAGTTGAAAAAAAAACTAAGTGTCCCCCTTTCGTAAAATATTTACTAGGGGATACTTAGTATTTTTAAAAATTTTCTTTATATTTTAAAATTTCGTTTGAAATAATTAATTAATTTATTAATTTAGAAATAATTAATTATTAAAGATATATTAATTAATTAATTTTACTATTAAAAAATCAATATATCTTTACTAATTAACATATCTTTAGTAATTAATTTATAAATCTATAAATTAATTATTAAAGATATATAAATTAGTTAATTTTACTATTAAAAAATTAATACACATGATCAATATATATATGCAAATATATACTTATAATTAAAAAAAATTAAATTTAAATATTTTAAAATCTTAAATACTATATGTATATTTTTTTTGTTTTTCCTATTAACTTGTATGCTTGTGTAAAGAAGAAATTTTAATGGAATGGTCATTGTATTCAACCAAAGAGTATTATTGTGTAATAAAAGAGTAAAATATCTTATATGGATTTTATTTACTACTGGAACTATTGAAAAATTAAGTTAATGCAAAAGAATTGAAACTTATTTTCTACTTAGAAAAGAATACACATTTGTGGTTTATTCTTATTTGTGCCTTTCTAAAATAGATTGTTGGAATTCTATTCTATTCTTTTGAATTGAGAGAATTGTGGCTAGATAAAAGTTTTCTTTGGTATGGTGCAACATTCCTACATATATTTTTCATTCTTCAATCCATGCAATTAAAAGCTCTCAATTTTATGCTCTCACATGTTATAATAAATATTAATAAAAATAAATATAAATATATTTATAGATTTTTATTTATATTATTAATATAAATATATTTACTAAATTACTATAAATCTATATTCTATACAAGCTTTTGTAATTTGTAAGTTTATTTTGTTCTTATAGAAATAATTTTTTATATAATGTTTTTTACTACTATTTTAAAAACTATTTTTAACTTTTAATATTTTAATTAATTATTTCTTAACATTTTGATATATTGCTCTATATAGAAATGTTTAATTGTATATATTTATGATTCACAAAGATATATTTGCAATCTTTTATATTGATATATGAATATATACATATAGTATTTAAGATTTTAAAATATTTAAATTTAATTTTTTTTTAATTATAAATATATATTTACATATATATATTGAACATGTGTATTAATTTTTTAATAGTAAAATTGACTAATTTATATATCTTTAATAATTAGTTTATTAATCTATAAATTAATTACTAAAAATATGTTAATTAGTAAAGATATATTAATTTTTTAATAGTAAAATTAACTAATTAATATATCTTCAATAATTAATTTATAAATTAATAAACTAATTAATTATTTCAATAAACTATCAAACAAAATTTTAAAATGTAAAGAAAATTTTTAAAAATACTAAAGTATCCCCTGGTAAATATCTTAAGAAGGGGGACACTTAGTTTTTTTAGTTTTTTTTTCAACTCTTTTCAAATAAAAATAAATTTTAATCAAAAGTGATAGTGACGGCCATGTTGTCCACGATATCTGTAACAATACGGTTCTACAGAATACGGTCGGTTCTACAGGAATACAATTTGGAAGGCACCGACTCCATCATCGGATGCAAATATTCAGCTATTTAGCTACGGCCCTTCACAAGGATCCAACACTCATTGCATCTAGGTGATGTTCATAAAGGTGATGTGTCGGGAGGCCTCCCATTCCAATACTACTCCAGTTCAAGCACACTTAACTTCAGAGTTTCTTCCAAGGTGAAGCCCACATTGCTTGCAACCCCATTTGCAAAACCTTCAACAAGTGTTGTACCTTATGAATCATTCATTATAAAGTCCACTTATCCTTCGAGGAAATTCCCTGGTTAAGCAGGCTTGAGCTGGAGTATCCCATGAAGTCCCCATGCTTCACCGCTGTGAGCATCACCTAAATTTAATGACTGTTAAGTGTTTCATTCATTCTAGTTAATAGAGATGGGTTCTTGCAAACTACTACTCACGAAACATGGGTCATGTAATTTAACCATGATAGAAATATCACAATTTGACTTATTGGAGAGAATATCTCCTACTTATCAATGATTCCCTTATGCTAAAACAAAATTATAAAAGTAAATTATATAAATCTAAATCCTTATTATTTTTATTTAAAGAAGAAACATTTAGAAAAAAAATAATGTTATAGCTCTTTGTGGAATACAATTATTTTTCACATAAAATCGTACAAATGTGTATGAAGCCTTAGTTAGATTATTATCTATACAAGAATTAAAAATAATTCTTGCTATAAGATAATTGAAACATTGCAAAGATTAGTTTACAAAGATTAAAAATAATTCTTGCTATAAGATAGACGTAATATTAGAAAGATTAATTTATAGAACTTCAAGTATCTCCATCAATTTCTCAATAATTTTGTAAAAATGAACTTGCATTTGCAAATAATTCTCCCATGTTAAGAAAGAGAGTTAAAAAAGTAAAACTGTACAAATCTGAACTCTTTTTATCTAAGGAAGAAACAATTAAAAAGCAAATTCCTGCCCAGTTCTTTGAGTGGATCAGTTTGTGATGATTTGGTGCGTGGACGATAGTGATAAAGGTAAGATAGTGCTGAAAAACTCACTTTCTTTTCCTTTTCTTCAGGACTTTATATATGTAATGATTTGGGTAGATGTGACGACTTTACTTTTTTTTTCAGGTTATTTTAAAATTTATAATTTAAATGCTGTTAAGAGAATATTCATTTTGATATTAGTTTGGAATAAAAATAATTTTAAAAGTTAAAAATATATAAGAGAATGTTTGTTTCATATTTAAAAAAAGCTATTGTGCTATTACTAGTCTACATTATTGTTTTATAATTAAAAACATAACTGAAAATTTTATGAAGTAGTATAATTACTTTAGTATAACTAGACATAATAATTCATATATTAGAAACTCTTAAAGAGTATAAATTGTTATATATGAATAATATTTTGAGATAGCAATTCTTACATTCTAACATAAAAATAAAATATATGATGGTTGTTCTAATTAGACTTTTATCAACTTTTTATAAGGTGTGTAGTATACTATAAGGTTTTGGTTTATTTACATTAGTCTAATATAGAGTGTGGTTGGATATAATTTGTATTATGCTCTTATCTTTTATCTAATAGGTCATTCCTCGAAATAACTCCTTTTGAAATTTCAAATTCCTTGTCACTAAAAAAAATAAATCATTTTTCTATCCAAAATTATAACTTTAGTTAGAAAAAAGTGTTTATTTTATTTAGTTCGGATGCTATTAATTGAAAACTACAATAACATCAATAAATCTATGCCTTTTTAATTTCATGAAGGAAATACTCCACAATTTGGCATTTCATTCCATAAAATGAATTATACCATCACTTAGCACTATTGTTATCAATTGTCATGGCTCCTATAGATTTGGACTATAAAGAGATATAACGAAAACAAGGGTTTTCTACCAATGTATCAAACTCTCATCATTGAAAAAGGGTTTTGTTTGTTGGATGAGGGGTTTTCCTTGGTCAAACCCTAGTTTTGGAATTAACATTGAAATATAATTGAATTTGCAGCAATAAACAAAGTAAATGGAACAATTCACCTTGCTTATGTTGAAACCCTTGTGGAGGATTCAAATCCTTGAATCCACAAGTATGGATTCTCCAAATGAATGTAGAATTGTATGTAGGATGTCTCAAATCAATTGCATTAGATCTTCAACACCAATCTTGAATGGATCTTGGAATGGAAGAGGCTTGAATGAATGTGGATGGATAAATCTTCTACAAACGGGCTCCATAGAGATTGAATCCTTTAGTGGCTACCAATGGATCTCCTTGATGAATTGGATCTTGAATGCTTGAATGCTTGAGGATGAATGAATGCTTGAATTCTTTCCTTCTACTTCTTGCTTGCTTGATGATTGCTTGATCACTTTATTTTTCTTTATGCTTGAATTCAATGGATTATGGATAGTGGATATGAGAATGAGAGAGGAAGGCTTCTTTTCATACAAGTTAGGGCACAAACTTCTAGAAAGACCTACATAGGAGAATTAATTTCTAATTTAATTATTTAGTCTTGGAAGTGGACCCAATTTGAATATCATTTAAGAGTTTACCATTTCGAAGCCCGAAACAGGTGACTCAGAAGCAGGAAATAAAACTTTTCGAAACCCAACATCTAGAAACTTTCGGGACTTGAAATCTGGACCCAGGGTCAAGGTCGAGGTCGACTCTGACCTAGGTTAGGATTGAGGTTGACCTTGACCCAGAAGTTTGACCTTGACCCTAAGGTCAAGAATCTCAAATGCTCAGGATAAGGTTCTAGAAATAGGCTGAAAAAAGGTGGAAAGAGAAGATCAGAATAGGGGGAAAAAGCCAGATCCTAGTCAAAGACCCATTCAAGGTGTTTAACATAACCCCAGACCACTTGCTCAGAGGGCTAAACTGGTCCTAAATGGAAGTGCTTCCATTTTCTGATGATATTGTTGGCAAGTTGACTATACTAGTGTATATGACTTAGATTAGTATTCTCATTATGGCAACAAAGTCATATGAAGTTTTGGAGTCAGCGCACAACTTAGAAGATCAGGAAAATGGCTAAGTATGAAAGACTAGACATATGGTGAAGCACATAAGGTACAGAGCATTAGCGCATGTGCGTATGACCGATTTTTGGTATGCGCCCTTGAAGATAAGATTTTGAATATGATATTGAGCTATGGTTAAGAGCGCAAGATCAGATGAGTCAGTATGATGAAGATACAACGAGTTGAAGTGACACAAAAAGTGAGCGATAGAACAGAACAGAGCATGGAGCTGACTGTTAGTATTTTGGTTAGCAGTTATAATATTGTTTTGTAAAGGCTATGTACCTATTATATTTGTGTTGTAAACTTGTTAATATCATTGTATGTAAACACGCTTGACCCAATTCATTTGGAAGCATTGTATGTAATTAGTTATAGGCTGACTTGGTGAATAGTTTTGTTTGCGCATATAAATAAGACACACACCTTTGTATTTATGAATGGTATGATAGATAGAGTTGATATAAGAAGAGTAGAATTATGCCAAGAGTAGTTAGTATGAGATAGAGCTTTACAACAGGCTAAAGCATCAACGCACATAAGGAACTGATCAGACAAGCAGTGTTATAGCAGCAGTTCACCACTACAGATATAGTGTGTATCTGATACTCAGAAGGTTCTAACCTTCACCACTTGAGCAATGAGCACTAGGATAGTGTGTCGTCACCGCTAATAGGGTTAATTTTAAAAGAATCCTAATAGGGTCTGACCCTTAACAAAGTCATTGTACTTATGCATTGTAATGACAGCTCCTAACAGGGCTAAGGAACATTAACAAGTTCATAATACACAAGTACAATTATAAGTGGGTAATAATTCCCACCAGGGTTTTTCCTTTGGCCAAGGTTCCCCCATAATCATATCTGGTGTTATGTGTTCATTACTTTACTTGCTTTGATATTTAGTTCAACAATTAAGATATTGAGTTAAGTTTCAAGTACAAACAAGTAATTGTATAGAACATTGATTCACCCCCCACCCCTGTCAGTGTTCCCATTCCTAACAATTGGTATCATAGCTTTGGTCCTCTGAAGAAAAGTTTAACCACTTGAGGAGATAATGGGTTTGAAAGAAGTGAAACATCTGAAGAAGAATCTTGAAGCATCTCTTGAAGACCTTGACAGATTTGAGAAAGAAATTGAAGAACTGAAACTAAAGGTTAGTGGTTCTCAAGTATTCATCAAGAAATTGAGAAAAGATTTGAAAGATCATTCTACAAGTGATTTAGGGAAAATGGTCAAAAAGTTGAATGAGGGAAAAACATATCTAAAGGAATAGATTGAGGAATTGGATGATAAGTTGATCAATAATCAAGAAGCCTATGAAGAACATGTCAAAGAAAACAAGTTGTTGGATGAAGAAATGAGACAAGAAAACATGAAAATCTTGGAATTAGCAAATATTTTAAGAAACAGATGGAATTTGAATTGACTGAAACAAAGACTCATATTGACAAGTTGAACACAAGAAAGGATCTAATATGGTCACAATTGCATGCTCAGAAGCTAAAGGGAGATAACACTGGTATTGGATTCAATGAAGCCCAAGTTCATATTGATGTTATGTGAGATAGAATGAAATCTCCTAAAGAACCTACAGAAGCTAAGAAGACTAAAGATCATACTGAAGCTAAAGAAGAACCTTCTAAAGATGAGCGCAAACTAGTAAACAAAACTTGTTATGCTTATAACAAGAATGGAGACATAGAAAGAGATTGTAAAGAGGTAAGACCTTTCAATGGTTACTATTATTCATGCAATAAGTTTGGTCATAGAGAGCTATGAACTATAGATCAAATCAAAGAAATCAAAATCAGTAAAGTTAGAGAAATCATCCTTAGCAAAATGTTAGAAGTCCTCAGAATATTACATGTCAGATATGTAATTATAATGGTCATATAGCTAGACAGTGCAAATTGGTAACTCACATCAATGCACCAAGGAATATAAGGCCTCTAATCATTTATCACTCTTATAACAAAGCTGGACACATCTCAAAGTTTTACAGATCAAAAGCGCAAAGACAAGAAATCCCTAATAAGTCACATAAGTCAATTCTGGATGAATCTAGAGAAGTCAAGTTTGTGAAAGCTATAGAAGATGCAAGCTTGATTTGGAAGGAAGCAAATAAGGATAATGTTTATGAGTATGTATTGTATGTATCCATAATGGACGCACCCTCTACTTTTGGATGAATGACTGTCATGGTCATAGGGGGAGCTAGATTATCTCTAGACCCCTGCATGGCTAGTATACTCACCCTCTGAGTATGCACCTTTGGTTATGACTATTTGGAGACTATTTGATACTATATGTAAGAGTGCACTACCTGATTGATAGTAGAAATGGAGATTTAAATTCTCTGTTGCATTCTATTTTTACGCGGCAAGAATTAATGGCAGAAAGTTTTTTTAAAGTCACCGAAGATCCATCATTCACACATTTACATTCAATTTCAAGCCTTTGGAGAGAATAGGAGATCAAAGCAGTTTGTGTTGGGTGATTGCAGTTGGTTTATCAACGAAGAAGTTTGAAAGTTTTTTGTGAAGCCCTAGTTCAGACACGATGATTCATAAACCCTTGGAAACCTATTTGAAGTGATTAACCAAGTAAGTTATGGATAATCTAGTTGTTTTCAATGTTGTTGAAAGGAAGAGATACATTTTTAAGAAGCACCCTTTCAAGTCAGTCCTAGATGACCTAGAGGGAGCATTCTCTAGGACTTATGCACGTAGCAGACATACTTGCATATATTTATTGCAAGAAGGAGCCTATTGGATTGGATAGAATCAGGTCACACATAGAAATCATGATGAATCTAGATAAAACATTCATGGATGAGTCCGTGCACTTAGAGAATAACCCTATCATTCAGTATGTGACTGCATATGAGTTTTACAAATCCAAATGGATAAAGATATTATTAAGCAGAATTCATGATGACTTATTTTCGATAGGAGAAGTTCCAGTTCATATAACTAATGATCTCATTCATGAGATGACAGGACTACCTAAGACTGGCACCATTCTTCCCACTGGAAAGGATGTAAGGAAAGTAGTGGAACAAGCTTGTAAGTGATGCAGTGATAAGTGCGGGATAACCATAGAGCCAATTGAGGAGAAGGACATAAAGCTAATGTCTATGATACTGGGTTACAATTTTCAACATGCAAACAGGGTAAATAATGTTTCTACAACCACTATTTTAGTAGCCATCAGAATTGTGAAAGAAAATGGAGACTTCAACTTGTGTGAGATCTTGCGCACATAGTTGATGGATAACATAAAGGCTATCAACCATGATAAGAGTAAGATATTCAGGTTTGGGTCACTTATCATCTATATATACTTTCATATAGTCGCTAAAGTCTCTGATCTATATCTTGACAAGAGTCTACCCACAATGCCTCAAATATCATTCAAGGCATCATTAGAGAGTACCTTGAAGGACTACATAGAATTGGAGATCAAGACATTCAAAAAAAAAATGCAGAGAAGGTTTAGGATACCTGAGAGCATAGTAGAGAAGTACAAGGACACCATTAGTTTCATGGTTGAGAATAATATAACATGCATGTAAGTTGTAGAGCCTAGGACTAAGTGGATCCATCCACTTGGTTATGAAGTAGAATAACATATTCTGGAAGCATATGTGCAAGTCCTACTCTCAGCACCCAAGGATCCTAATGAGCCAAGATGGGGAAATTATGAGGAAAAGACAAGACAAGTAGACACAGTCTTGTACAGTGTTGCAACCAAGATGAAAGCATCTAAAATCACCTCTGAGATACTAAAGATTCATGGTGTCACTCAAGCTGACCTAGATAAGGCAAGGGAAGCCAAGATTGCAATGCAACTTGAGAGTGCACTCTCTTCAGAAGTGAACATAGAGAAGTCTGATGACCCTAAGGAGAAGAGGATAAAAATGGAAGAAAACACTCCTGCGCTCACTCCTATTGTTGATCTGGAGTCCACTCAAGAAACTTCTGAGCCAAGTAAGTTGCCTAAGAGGAAGAAGCAGATAGTCACAAGCCATCCATCCTCAAGATCCACAAGAAGCTGAGGCAGAAATGTTCAACCACCTCCTGAGGTAGGATTCCTACCAAGTCTAGAAGTATTGAGATCAAGAGTAGTTGATGAAGGCAAAATTGATCAAATAGCTAAGTTCTATGAAAAATACCATGAGATAGATAAATTTAAGATCCATGGTATGATTATAAAACACATGATCAAGTTTAAAAAGACAGTTTTGGAACTCAAGACACTCATTCCAGACAATGTATGGAACATTATGGATTCCTTGAAAAGACAAGCCATAGAAGAAGATTTTAGAATAAGGGAAAAGACCTTAGATGATAATCGTCCTATTTGATCAGTTGAAGAAAAAACCTTTTTTCTGAATTTGTTGAAGCCTCACCTTAGAACCAAATTGAGAACTTTACAGATTATGAATAAAGAATATGAGTTGATTGCAAAGGAGACTAAAAAAGCATTTGAGAAGGCATTCTTATAAATACACATGTATCCTCCTACTGCACCTACAACATAAGTTCCCTCTAAACAAGCCAAGGAGTCAAAGAACCCAAATGTGCCTATGACAGGTCCACAGGAGTCTGCGCCCATATCCAAAGCAATGGATGACACTATTATGATAGATAATGTAGAGATATCAATGGAGGCCATAGACAAAGGCTTGGATAAGTTTGAGGAAGCATTTGTGAGCATATAATAAGTGGAAATTCTTTGCGCTGATAATTCACCCAAGCAGCAAGAAGAAGTTCACATTGAAGACATAACTGGACAAGAAGAAGAAGAGGAGAAAGAAGAAGAAAGGGAGAAAGAAGAAGAGGAGAAAGAAGAAGAGGAGAAAGAGGAAGAAAAGGAGAAAGAATAAGAAAAGGAGAAGGAAGAAGAAGAAAAGGAAGATGAACCTGCAGAAGAGCCCTCTATTGGAATGCCTGTGAAGGTAAAGATTGAAGTGATGGACAGTTCACTACTTTCACCTAAACCATCATTTTCATTGTTGTCAAGTTTGACTCCTGACACAACAAGTCTAGAATCATGGGGAGAAGAAGACCTGATAAAGATCAATGTGCTAGAAATGGAGAAGGCAAAGGAGAAACAAGTAATGAGAAATCCATTGTTTGTTGAATCAGTCAACATTCTGAATAGCCTATTGCCTAAGGACAAGAAAGTGTCTAGTTTACATTCAGTGGATGATGTCAACAACATCATGACATGCTTCAAAGAAAACTTCTCAACCTTAGAAGAGTCAGCATCCAAAATTGCAGAAGAAAAATATCTTAAGAAAAGATTGAATGAACTGACAACAAACTTTGCACTTGACCTCAGTTCACTAAAGGTTTTTCAGGCTATGTTGAAAGAAATTGCAGCCAAGGGAAGAAAGATAATAGTTGATTGTATGGATAAAGATAAACTTACATCAGATCTTTCTAAGAAGATTCGGGAACCTAATGTTAGAATAATTGAGAGGGGGGGTGAATCAGTTAGATTAGTTATCCCATAGTCCCAAATACAAAGATGTAACACTTAAAAAAATTTCAACAAATTCTCCAACTCGGTAACATAAACTGTTAAACTGTCTATGCCTTTTACCGATTACTAATTAATTAACTTCCTACGATTACTAACTAAATCAAATATGCAGCATGTAAAGTATGACAATAAAACAATCATCACAGAAATACATAACACAATGATTTAACATGGAAACCCTGCTAAGCGAAAAACCACCTCGGACTGGTAACCCAAAATAATTTTCACTCTTCTGAAGTGAGCTTAGTGAAGAGCCAACCCTGTTAAAGGTTACAAACACACTATTAGGTGTCACCTTGTTAGAGGATTTAAGAATAATAGTTAACTTTCTACCAGCATTCACTATGGGGTCAATAAGATAACAATGTACATTCCTTGAATGACATAGGGGCATAACATAAGATGGTTAAGTCCACTCGGTTAGGAGATTTTTTGTATCAATGGTTAAACTGAAACAGTAGTTGATCTGATTAAAATACAACTCAATTTTGTAGATGTTCAGATCTATTCTAAGCCCATACAAATATTTTGATCAATATATCAATTCACTTCCTCAACTTACTTTCACTCGGTAATAGATCTCTGACGCTCGGTACTGTTCTGTAGTTCGGTTCTTCTTCAACCAGTTTGATCAGGCATGCATGAAACTATGTTCATGTGAGATCTCTGTAGTCTTCTTTCTTCTGGCATGTTTCAATAAAGAAACTTATATCTCTTATATAGACAGATAAATCATTTTCATATCAACCATAAGATTTTGCCACTTATTCATCTTCATTGATTTTGCCTCTTAAACTTTTCTTGGAAGTTGTGTTAGAAAGACATTTCAATTTTATCCTTTAGATATTCTTCAAATCTTGTCAGTCATGGATCTCATAAAAAACTTTATCCTTAATCTTGAAATCATAACAATTTCCAGCTCATCATTTTCTATCGGCTAAACTTAAGGATTTAATACTTTCATCCATACTCCGTTAACAAAGAAACGTGTCGGTCAATATAAGCTTGGTTTATACTGTCGCTCGGTATACACAACACTGGCTCAGTGCATACTGAAGTTCTTCATTTACTGACCACATTGCCTTGTACAATTTTGCTTCCTCCTTCATAATAGATTAATGCAACATAATCAAGTCAATAATATGAAATCATAGACTCATCAATAACTTACCCAAAGTATTCATTATCCTCATCTATCATATCCATCTTTCTCCATATAGATATCTAAGTTCTTCATCTTTTCTCTCATTTTCCAGATGTTTGTAACCAGCATGATAAGTACTGTCAAAACTCGTTGACATCAATGACAACATAATGACTGATTTAATTATCTTACATAACATTTTAGTAACTCGGTGATCTCTAATCACTGATCTTCAAGTTTTTCAGGTATTCAATCGGTTATAGTTCATCAGCTGAATCCATGATGGAAGCTATGAGCAAGTCAGTGCTAGATCCCTCATCTAATATAAATATGTGCAATAATGTCTACCAAGGACAATTGGATAAAATTGAAAAGGTACAACAAGAAATGGTTAAGATAAGGGCTAGGCAAGCATAGTTGAGACATGCACTTGCGCCCTCTTTAGATGTGATGAATCAGAATATCGAGGAGATCGATGCCACTATTTTGACATATGATCAAGGTCCATGTATAGATTTGGAGAAGATGGAGAAACTGACTTATGCACTATGCGCCCATCTCCAGACAATAGATGCACTTAAGGAATTTTGGTAGCAAGAAATTGTAAACCTTCAGACTACATACCATGATGTACTATCCATGTAAGTACTTGAAGTTCTATTTTTGTGCACCTTTTTCATTAATGTCAAAGGGGGACTAGAGTATATAGTAGAAAGAAGAATATGGAGTTATGTATGTTGGTACTAAAAAATGCAACATGGGTTTTGAGTACCATGTTAAAATTTTGCAATTTGAAGCTCTTTAAATCATTTTTATGCATATGTACCCAAATGTCATTTTGAAGATTATGAGGTGTTCTAGGTGTTGATCACACTTCATTCAGCATGTGCATGCATTCTATGATGTTATTTTGTCATCCTGAATCATTCGGTGAAGTCCCATTTTGAGCAAGTGTCAAATTGCACAATTTTGCTTAAATGTCAAATCACTGTCGGAGGCCCTGTTCATTTGATTGTATCTTTCTCTACGAGATTGATCATAATGTTTAAATGGTTGCATCATATTTTAGACATGAGAATGAGTCATCATGCCAATTTTCAGCTCTCCATGTGCCCGTTTAGTCACTTTTCTGGAGCCTTTCCATTTGCAGAATGTCAATGTTTTCTGAGTGTGCATTATTCAGATTTCCAGCCATGTTTTTTTATCATAACTCAAAAAATAAAAACTGGGTTGGGCTAAATTTTACATATGTTTGAGATGACTATGTGTGTGTTCTACATAAACTTTTTAAGAAAAACCAAGTTTGAAAATCAAAAGTTATGGTTCTCTGAGTGCTGGCAGCCATAAAAAATCAGCATTTTCTTCATAAAGTTTTATCCCACATTGCTCCCAATTTCAAAATTTGAAGTGTTTATATGCAAATCTACAAACATATAAAGTAAATCAAATGGAGAAGGCTATGCTTGTCCATGCTTGTGCATCCACCTTGGTTTCCGTGCTAGTGGGCCCAGAAGAAATTTTGTTGAAAAAATGTTGGCAAAAAATGTTAGTCTCCAAATCTCCAAATGCTAGTGGTTAAGTCACTAACATTCAAAGATCTAGAGACTAAATAGTCTCCAAATCTCCAAGTCTCTAGATCTCCAAATAGAGTTAGTCTCCAGATCTCCAAATGAAAAATAAAGAGAGGAATCATTCTAAGATTTGGAGACTAGTTTCCAAATCTCTAAATTGCCAGATCTCCAAGTCTCCAGATCTCCAAATGAAATTAGTCTCCAAATCTCACAAAAAAGAAAGTACATCATGAGATTTGAAGACTAGTCTCCAAATCTCCAGATAATTATTCAGAGATCTAGAGACTAAAGTTAGTCTCCAAATCTCATAATGAGAAAAAGTGATTATGAGATCTAGAGACTAGTCTCCAAATCTCCAAATACCTATTGTGAGATCTAGAGGCTAAAGTTAGTCTCCAAATCTCATAAAGAAAAGTAAAGAGAGGAAATGATTGTGAGATCTAGAGACTAAAGTTAGTCTCCAAATCTCATAAAGAAAAGTAAAGAGAGGAAATGATAATGAGATTTAGAGACTAAAGGGATGAGAAGATGACAGGGGGCAAGTTTTGGTGGCATGTGCATATTTTAAAGAAAATAAAAGATTTAAAAAGTTATAAAGTTCAGACTTTGGAGAATTTTAAAATTTTTTAATGACAGAGCTGTTCACGGGAAAATGTCTAGGAGATTCATTTTTTATCAGAATATGACAGTATAATATATTTTCGGAAACACCAGAAGAAGATGGATGCAATGATGAAAGTTAAAACCAAATCAGATCAAGTTGTTGAGAGTAGTAAAGGCTTTTAACCCGCGACCAGATTTTGGGGAGATATTTCTTCTTCCAAAATTGATTGATTTTGCAAATCCGGTGGGAAGAATGATTCAGATTTTCAGTGGATGAAAAGATCAGAGGGTACAAAGGATTGAATTTCAAGGAAGAGTAAAGGACAAATTAATTAGATTTCCAGTAGATGAGCAGATTTTATGGAAAAAAAGACAAATTTATCAGATTTTGAAGATGCCCGGAAAGATCAAATTTTCAGAGAAACAAGAAGAATAAATGAGATTAGATTGCAGAATGGACAAGTGTTAGTCAAGTACAGATTTTAGGTTTTCTCTCTCAGTCTATTTATTCTTTTCTCTTCTCAGTTGTAAGGGTTCATGTTCCTGTTTCTTCTTCTGTTCTGTTGAAGGGTTTCAAATAGGTTCTGCCCTCTCACTCAGAAGATTTTACAGCAAGCTTCTAGATGGTTATTTGAATGTATTTCTGCAAGACACATTTCTCAATCTTGTCTATGCTTTGAGTTTTCTGTTATTAATGTATTGAAGCAAGAATATATCAATAAAATACAGTGCAGTCCCTATTCTCTATTGTTATGTCTCTTTGCATTTTGTTGATGCTCTTGTATGTTTTATTTGTAAGGCGTTTGAAAACATACCAACTACAAGGTAGTTTGTTCAATTATTTGTGAGTTTCTCTCAAGGAGATAATTAAATTTCATAAATGGTTTTAGAGAGCAGGCATTATTGAAGGATTTGATGCAACAATTTGGAAGTGAGAGGATAGTTTGTAAGGCACTTTGTCTGGATTGCATATAGTCTGTTAGGCATTCTGTAGTATTTTGTTTGATTTATAACCTGTGGATTACATCTTTTGATTCCTTGCCCAAGAATAGGCACTAGTTGGTTGTTTGTAATGTAGTTATCTTTAAGTCATGAAACATAAAATTTCATTACCAATTCTTTTCTATTTCTAATTTCAAGCACATTGTGAAAGGACTATATCCAGGTGATATAGTTCAGATTGTTGATTCCTTGGAGAGAGAATCAGAGGTTAACCTTCCTTGAGTTTTACTCACAAAAAGAAGAAGGATTCACATCCTTATTCCATTGTCTATGCTATCACATTCATAGTTTCTACTGCTATCCTCTGTATCAGAATGATTCTCAGCTGTCTACAGAGTGATCTTTTGTTTAAAGTAATTTGAAGCCTAGATAGCATGACAGTGAAGATCAAATCCACTAATCAAAATCTTACTTGAAATATAGTAACCTATTTATAGGCAATACCCACCTGAGTCCTATGGAGCTCGAAGCAGAAGGAGGATCTTATCCAATCCTCATTAATTAGGCTTTTCTTGCAAACTTAGAGTCCCTTTTAACTGAGAATCAAGCCCATATCTTGCCAAGTTTAACCCCACAAGAAAAATCCCTAACAATGTATATGATGTAAAGGGGAGTAGAGTATATAGTACAAGGGAGATATAAGATAAAGTATATGTTAGAAGTTTTTGTGTAAAATACATTTTAGTAACTTTGCCATATTCCTTTGTTGCCATTAATGACAAAGGGGGAGATTGTTGGAAAGTTGACTATACTAGTTTATAAGAATTATATTAGTGTTTTCATTTGGAAACAAAGTCATATGAAGTTTTGGAGTCAGCGCATAACTTAGAAGATCAGGAAAATGGCTAAGTATGAAAGACTGGATAGACAATGAAGCACCTAAGGTACAAAGCATCAACACATGTGCATATGACTGAGTTTTGGTATGCACCCTTGAAGATGAACTTTTGAATATGCCATTGAGCTATGGTCAAGAGCGCAAGATCAAATGAGTCAGTATGATGAAGATACATCGAGTTGAAGTGACACAAATAGTGAGCGGTAGAACATAATAGAGCATGGAGACAACTGTTAGTATTTTGGTTAGCAATTATAATATTGTTTTGTAAAGGCTATCCACCTATTGTATTTGTGTTGTAAACTTGTTAATATCATTGTATGTAAACAATATTGAGCCAATTTATTTGGAAGTGTTGTATGTAATTATTTATAAGCCGACTTGGTGAATAGTTTTGTTTGCGCATATAAATAAGACATGCACCTTTGTATTTATGAATGGTATGAGAGATAGAGTTGATAGATGTAGAGAAGAAGTATGCAAAGAGTAGTAAGTATGAGATAGATCTTTACAAGAGGCTAAAGCATCATTACGCATAAGGAACTGATCAGACAAGCAGTGTCATAGCAGAAGTTCACCACTATAGATATAGTGTGTATCTGATGCTTAGAAGGTTGTAGCCTTCACCACTTGAGTAGTGACCTCTAGGATAGTGTGTCCTCACCCCTAATAGGGTTAATTGTAAAAGACTCCTAATACGGTCTGACCCTTGAAAAGGTCATTGTACTTATGCATTGTAATGACAGCTCCTAATAGGGCTAAGGAACATTAAAAGGTTCATAATACACAAGTACAATTATAAGTGGGTAATAATTCCCACTGGGATTTTTCCTTTGGCCAAGGTTTCCCTGTAATCATATCTGGTGTTATGTGTTTTGTGTTGATTACTTTGCATGCTTTAATATTCAGTTCAACGATTAAGATATTGAGTTAAGTTTCAAGTACAAGCAAGTAATTGTATAGAACATTGATTCACCCCCCCTCTCAGTATTCCCATTCCTAATAGATACAGCTATGAAGATAGGAATTAGAAAGGATCATGTGAGAGAAGTAAGGACAAAGATGATAGAAGGATCCTTTATCTTGGAAATTGAGGCACCTCCTCCTTCTGAAGCTGAAAAGACAATAAGTCCTACTCCTGATATAATTGATTTATTAGTTACACATGAGAAGATTGCATAAGAGGTTGCACCTGCAAGCACACCTAGGAGATCTACACAATCTAATAAACCAAGAAGCCCTAAGAAACGAAAGGTAGAAGTAGAAACAAAGAAGAAAGAGGACAAGGTGATTGAGAAGAAAGAAGAAAAAGAAGAACAGAAGAGGCCACAAGATCTGTGGAAGCCAGATGTTCAGATGTTACAAAAGAGAGTGATAAGACACGCAAATATGAAGACAGTAAATAGATACTATGAAAGGTATGATTCTAATCTTTTTTCCTAGGTGTCATTTTAGTTTAATGCAGAGGACTGACATTTTGAGGATGGCAGCTAGGGTATGATGGATGTCAGTGTTTTCCATACCCTGGTACATGCAAGTTTGTTGTGATGGTTCTGGCATCAAATTGTTGTCATCTGATAATGGTAGTTGGCCTATGATGATAAAACCAAAATTATAAATCAGATTTGATCTAATCCTTCACAGGTTTTCAAGCTTTCCTTCCTACTTTAATTTCTTGTTGTTGCGGGTTTTTGAGGTTGTTGGAAAACCTAATTTTTCCCTAAATGATCCTAAGCTTATTGCAGTCCTTTATAAGGATTTCCAAGGTCATTTAGGAAGGGTCTTTTTTGCAGTTTTTGTTTGAGGTCTTGTAATAAGTCTCTTCCTAGTTGCAGAAAATTGGCTGATAATTTTCTCCCAGTCTAGGGTGTAACAGATTTATATCTGACTGTATTATTGTATGAAAATAAAAATTATGGTCATTGGCTATTATTGGAGTAGTTGTATCTTGAAACAAAGTTAACATAAGGACATGATTCATTGAAAGTAATACAAACATCTTAGGTTTAGTTCTCTCCTTCTGTGTCTATCTGGTGAGTTTTAGATTTTCTGGTCCATTGCATGGTGTTTACCCATGTGTATGTTTCTATTCCTTAGATTTTGATCTAGGATCAAATTAAAATTTCTTTAGATAGGGCATAGATTCATTTGGTTTACACAAGGATATTTGTAAGTAGTGTGGATCATGATATACAGATAAATACTATCATTAAGTGATAATATTAACAGTCTTGAATCATTGACAGTAGCTGGTCTTTGCATGCTACTTTGTGTTTAGATATTTCCTAGAGGATAAGGCACTGGTCAAGAATAAGTATCTTCTATAGTGATATGTTTTTTATGTGGTCTGGTTATATCCCTTTAGTTTGAAACATAACCAATCCAAACTCTTTAGAAATTTAGATGTTATAGGGTCATATGTTCATTATGGTGCTTGAGAATCAATAAATTACCAGTTATCATTTAGTATTTTCTCACCATATCATCTGTTATATAAATCCAAAGAAGGTTGTGAAGTATAGATTATTGAGCTAGATTACGTGTACCTGCCTTTGTTTTGTAGAACCAAAAGTGTAGAGGGTAGTCTTTTCCCTATAGTTGGTCCACTTACCTGCAGATCTCCCCGCATTTGGAACTAACCCCTCCTTAAAATCTGTCTTAGGTATATTGGTGTCTCTTTGAGTGTACAATTTTTTTCAGGAACCAACAGTCTGTTCATTACCACTGAGGATCAAACTCTCGCTAGTCCATGTGGTAATCACAGGATTGTGCTTTTTCTAATCTAATGTGTTTGTAGATTTAAGCATCACATGAATTTATAATTTTGGATCTTAGAATTTTATTTTTCTATATTTAGCATATCCTCCACAAAAATGTTCAAATTTGTATAGGAAGTCCCTCCTTCCATCAATGTCTTACTTGCTACCGTCTTCAACCTCAAAAAAAAATTTCAAAACTCTTTTCCGATACAACCTTCCATTAGATTTCTATGTATACTCTCTACCTCTTTCTTTTTCACCAATTTGAATTCATCTACATCAATGATTTAAAATTAGATAAGATAACTTTCCAAAAGTCCTTTACAAATCGACAATCTATAAATTGATCACCATGATAAGGCCATCCAATTAAAGGAATTCCCATACTATTTGCCTTCAAAGTATAATTCCACCCACTGTGCATAAGGAATGCTCCAAGAGAAAGGTGAGAAAGAACCTACAAACCTAAAAGCAAAAAAATTAAATATCAGAGAAAAATGGAGGAACTATTCAAGATGTAGTCATTTAAACGAGAGAATTTATAGTTTTATTTCTATATCATAGAAACTCTAGAAACCTTTGAATTAGGGAAACTGACACTAAATGTAACAACAAGTAAAAAATGTCTTACCTTTAGCTTATTCATTTCACCAACAATAATTTCTCTATCCTTGCTTCAATCCTTGAAACCCTCTGGTAATTCCATTTTCTTACCTTCTACTATATCTAATCTCAACACCCACGCATGAATGGGTACCAACAAGCTTCTAGTCCAAGAGCCAGTTCATGCAATTGCCTTTCAGTTTTTGTAGCGACGCTTTGTCAATGGATCAATTGGTGATAATTTTGTGTGTGGAAGAGGTAGGATAATATTGACAACCCTAGGCCTTGACCATAGTTGGTGAATGATTTAATGTGAAAGTCACTTTCCTTTCCTTTTCTTTTTTACCTTTCTTTATAAGATATAATTATTGAGGTCTTCACTTTTTTCCTTTTGGGGTAAAGGCAATTTTCAAATTTAAAAATATATAAGAAAAAGTTTATTTCATATTTGAATTAAAAAAATCTATAGTGTTATTATTAGTCTACATAAGAAATTATCTGAAAAAATGAATAATTACAGAGTAATATAATTATTTTGTTATAATTAAAAATAAGAATTCATGTTCTTAAAAAGTAGAATATTGAAATATATTAATAAAATTTTGAATTAGAGAGTCTTGTATGTTAACATAATATAAGACACATGATGATTGTTTGAATTAGATTTTTATCAAATTGTCATACAATGACTGAAATACTATAAGCTTCTGGTTTATTTTACATTATCATAATGTAGAGTGTGATTGGATATAATTTGTGCAATTGTCTTATCTTTTAGCTAATAAATACTTCCTTGAAAGAACTCCCTTTGAATTTTGTTCAAAATTCTAGTTGAAATATAAGCAATGTTTTCTCTATGTAGAATTAAATGGTGGGACAAAGAAGGAAACATTTTTTTAAGACTTTATTCACATGCTATGTTGATCAACTTTCTTCTTTTTGGAATGTTCTTTTTGACTTATTGGAAGAGCAAATGCAAGTCGTAAAACATTCAATTAATACAATTGATTCTCCCATTTCCCATAGTTTACTTATTGAGATAAAATCGAATTTACTTTTTGAATAAAATTGATTTTCTTTAAGACTTTAGTATTGTTCAAATGACAACTAACATTAGTGGAGAGCTCTTTAAATAATAAGGAAAAGGTTTTTTTATTTCATGAAGTATGAAAATAAATTGAAGAGGGATTACGAAAATGTTTATATAGCTCATTTTAGAGAATACAAATTGAAAAAATAAATTTTTGAAATTGTACTCTCCATTGAGCCATGCAAGAATGAATTTTTTCATATATTTGTAATGGATTATGATAGTTTTTTTTTAAATTTTAGAAGAAATATTTGTTAATGTTGTTTTATGAGTTGCGATTTTAATATAACTTAATATCAAAAGATGAAGATTGAACATAGCATACAAATTTTCAACAATCTATACAAGTGTACACCCTTGATGAACATGAATGTATATGTGAAGGAGTGTTGTTTATTTTATATAGATATTTTTGTCAATGTAGGCATTTAGATAAAACTTTAAAAATAGAGATTTTAAATTTTTAAAATTATGGTAGGGTTTTAGTTAAGGAGATGACATGACTTGGCTAATAGGAAGGAAAACCTAGAAAGGAAAACCTCCATGATTTATCAAAAGTGTTATTCATGTACTGTACATTATTAAAATTGTAAGTTGTCAATGATTGAATAAGCTTTATAGGGGTGGGTAAAGTTATGTGGCCTTATCTTATGGATGGCCAATTGAAAATCATGGTGCTTGAGAGTAGTGCATGAGAAATGACTTTACCAATTAAAGAACAACCCTAAGATGATACCATAAATTAATTAAGTTATTTTTTATGATATTTTCCCATTTAATAAAGCATGACTTTCAAAGTGGATTCCGCACCAATCAATGGTTCTAGAGGGTTTTAATTATTCTATGAATCTAAAGGAAAATAAACCCTCACAATTGGCCTAAAACTTCCATCTTGGCATCCAAATACTTATATTTTATGTTAAAACCTAAAACATATTTCAAGGTAAAGACTAGGAGAAGACATTGATGCAACTCCATTGACTTTTTTAACTCAATGTGCATTAGGAATTTAAGATATGAGAGTAGCCAAGTAGTTATTTGAATACTATTTTTACTTCAAACAAAATATTTAAGCACGCCTTCACAACCAATCTCACTTAATCTTGTGTATATAAAATAAGATATATCGCTATTGAATTCTTGGTACTAAGCATAAGTAGATCATACATGGAAATACTAGACAAACTACAAGAATTATTTAATTACCACGTACAGAGACACGAGCTTATCTTTTACATTATTTAGATTGGTGAAGTAAAAGGTGCAAGAGAGAAAGAACGACGAGACCATCAAGTTAAGAACATTAAAAATTCAACATTGGTTATCTTTTTTCTATTGTGTGGTTATATTTATTATAAATGTCCTTGAGAGTGACATGGAACTCATGTCAAAATGACAAGTTAGATCTTAGAGGAAGAACCCCATATATGTATAAAGTTGTGGATTTTAATTATCGATGTAAAATATAATGATTGAGTATACAAGATAGTTATGTAATGTTTAAGAAAGAATTACACCAAAAAAAATTAGAGTCAAGTGAGAAGCTTGGAAATTTTGTGAGTGTTTAAACAAAAGAGGAAAGAATAAGCATAAGTCCATAAGGTTAAACATCAATGAAACTAAAGTAAGAACACAAAATAAAAATAAATCATTTAGAGGTACATGAAGTAGTAAGATAATGTAAAAGTTATATCATTATTTACATTCATTCCATTTGAAAATCTCTCAAATTATTCATTATAATAAATAATATCTCTTATCATGGACAAATTAATATATTGAGTTCATCCCATAGTGAGGTCCAATTATGTGGTAGTATTGTTGTTGTGAACACTATGGTTCAAGTCATTGGATAAAATTAGACTCAAGTAAGAAGCTTGGAAATTTTGTGAGTGTTTAAACAAAAGAGGAAAGAATAAGCATAACTCTATAAGGTTGAACATCAATGAAGCTAAAGTAGGAACACAAAATAAAAATAAATCATTTAGAGGTACATGAAGTAGTAAGATAATGTAAATGTTATATCACTTACATTCATTCCATTTGAAAAGCTCCCAAATCATTCATTATAATAAATAATATCTCTTATCATGGATAAATTAAAATATTGAGTTCATCCCATAGTGTGTTCCAATTAAGTGGTAGTATTGTTGTTGTGAACACTATGGTTAAAGCCATTGCTAGACTATTAAAATCATAGGCTTGTGCTTTCGATGATCCAATGTGATTGTAGGTTTAAGCCTTAGCATTAATAATTTGGGATCAAGTCCCTTGTTTGTGACTTCATCGACTCGTACCTCGGGTCAAAAGTGTTTCACATTGTTTTGGAGGGTATGTCGTGCCAATATCATTGGTCATGTTAAAAAGTTTAACCAACATTTAAAATAAACAATAAGAAAATGTTAAAAGTTATTATTTATACAAGATAAAATTCAACACCTCCTCAAACATTTGATTTTTCTATCTTTTGCATATCCTCTACAAAAGTGTTCAAATTTGTGTAAGAAGTCCCTCCTTCCATGATTGCCTTACTTGCTACCTTCTTCAACCTCACAACATTTTCTCATAATTCTATAAGGTTGAACATCAATGAAGACAGACTATTAAAATCATAGGCTTGTGCTTTCGATGATCCAGTGTGTTTGTAGGTTTAAGCCTTAGCATTAATAATTTGGGATCAAGTCCCTTTTCTGTGACTTCATCAACTCATAGCCCTGGGTCAAAAGTGTTTCACATGGTTTTGGAAGGTATGACATGCCAATATCATTGGTCATATTAAAAATTTTACCCAACATTTAAAATAAATAATTAAAAAAAGTTAAAAGTTATTATTTATACAAGATAAAACTCAACACCTCCTCAAACATTTGATTTTGCTATGTTTTGCATATCCTCTACAAAAGTGTTCAAATTTGTGTAAGAAGTCCCTCCTTCCATGATTGCCTTACTTGCTGCCTTCTTCAACCTCGCAACATTTTCTCGCAATTCCTTTCCAATAGAACCTTCCATTAAATTTCTGATTGTGCTCTCTACCACCTCTTTTGTTACCAATTTGAATTCATCTACATCAACACCCTCAAAATCTAAACCAATTTTCCAAATCTCTCTTGCAAATCGACAATCAAGAAATTGATCAAAGAAATAAGGCCATCCAATTAAAGGAACTCCCATACTAATTGCCTCCAAAGTAGAGTTCCACCCACTGTGCGTGAGAAATCCTCCAATAGAAGGGTGAGAAAGCACCTACAAACATTAAAAACACAAAAAAAACTTATTATCAAAGTAAATTTGGGAATCTTATAGCTCTATGTGTATACCCTAGAAAATGTAGCACGCTAGTTACGGAATTCAGCATATCTTTGTACAAAAAAGTAACAGCGCGTAAAAAACACTTTACCTTCAATTGCTCCGTCCAACTAACAATCAGGACTCGATCCTTTGTCCGATCCTTGAAACCCTCTGGTAATTCCATGGGCTTACCTTCTGTTATATCTGATCTCAGCACCCACAGGAACGGATACCCACAATCTTCTAGTCCAAGAGCCAGTTCATGCAATTGCCTTTCAGATTTTACAGCGATGCTACCAAAGGAAATATACAACACAGATTGTTTTGCTTGTGCGTCCAGCCATTGGATGCAGGTTTTATCCTCTTCCCACATGCTGCACATAGAATTCCTACCTTCCAAGAAATTTGGAAGAGACACAGGGCCTATTGCCAGAGCAGGGCACCCATTAACGCTGAGACCCATTTGTGCTTCTTTGCCTCCTTCCAACTCCTCGAAAGTGTTAACCAGCACGTAGTCTGCAATATTTTGGAAGCGAGATGTGTAAAGAAAGAGCTCGTAAGTGATTTCAGAGGCATATTTCTCGCGGAAGAAGGAGACGATGTCAGTTGGCCTGATAGGTGGGATTTTCCCGGGAAGGCATGTGATGAGTTTCTCTTGTGATTTCAAGTCCTCCTCTGCAATAAAAATGTTCGTCATTTTGGAAGGCATTAATGGAATGAGGAATTGTACCTCAAAGATTGGACGAGAAAGAAAACTAGCGAAACTAAGCTCAATGTAACATATCACAGTGCTACTGAAACAAGTATAACAAGAAACAAAAAAGAAATGAATGATACAGGCAAACAGAGCAACACAGGGCATTAATAATAGATCTTTAGGGCCAAGCAAATGTGAAACATGGTACATGAGTTAATAAACACCACAAAAAGGGAAAAATGAAAGAAGTTAGAAGATAAATACCTTTGACAGGGATATGGCCCAGAGATTGAAGAAAGTAAGCGTTTTTGTGAATAATTGAATTTGCAGAACAAGTAGGCCAGAAGATAACTCTCGGGACCCCAAGATTTTTAGTTACCTCTGCCGTGCAGGATAAAAAGCTATCCGAAACAATGCAAGTGATTGGTGGCACAGATTCGTGTGATGCAGTCAACACACTTTCCAAAGCAGGACCTGATCTTTGCAGCGCAACCGAAAGCTCACCCAAGTCACTAGTTTGGCCATGTTCAGGCGGTAAGCCGTCTGGGAAAGTCAAAAACCGAAATTTGAAGCCCCTCTCTTGAATCTCACGGTCACGTGCAGCTGCGTCTTTGGAAGCTGCTATTAAAAGCCGCTGATCCATCCATTCAGTAGTAACAAAGGTTATGAAGAAACCTCGCATGGCAAGCAGCTCTGCAAGATTCATCAGTGGATTGTAATGGCCTTGTGCAGGACCCGACACGATTACTGCGTGCAAAGGAGCGGCCATTTGTCCTTCACTATGCACTATACTGCCCTCTCTTCCCTTATTGTCTATGAAATGATTCAATATAACTCTGATATAATTTAGACGCAGTGGTTGAACATAACTTTTGGTATGAGACCACCGAGAGATCAGTTCACAACCTGTGAAGTACTTCACCTCAAATGCCCTGTCAAACTCTCAATAATTTTTGTACTCAACTTATTTGTCAGGATTTTATTATTATTATTAGGATTCAACTGTGCAGTTTTTGAGTTAAATTTATTGAGTCATATTCAACAAATAATGTTTCGCAAGGATCCAACACTCATTGCATCTAGGTGATGCTCATAAAGGTGATGCACCGGGAGGCCACCCATTCCAATACTACTCCAGTTCAAGCACACTTAATTACAGAGTTTCTTCCAAGGTGAAGCCCACATTGCTTGCAACCCCATTTGCAAAACCTTCAACAAGTGTTGTACCTTATGAATCATTCATTATAAAGTCCACTTATGCTTCGACGAAATTCTCTGGTTAAGCAGGCTTGAGATGGAGTATCCCATGAAGTTCCCATGCTTCACCACTGTGAGCATCACCTAGATTTAATGACTGTTAAGTGTTCCATTCATTCTAGTCAATAGAAATGGGTTCTTGCAAACTACTACTCACTAGAAACATGGGTCAATTAATTTAACCATGATAGAAATATCACAATTTGACTTATTGTAGAGAATATCTCCTACTTATCAATGATTCCCTTATGCTAAAATGAAATTATATAAGTAAATTATATAAATCCAAATTCTTATTATTTTTATTTAAAGAAGAAACATTTAAAAAAAAAAAATCTTATAGCTATTTGTGGAATGTAACTATTTTTCACATAAAATCGTACAAATGTGTATGAAGCCTCAGTTAGATTATTATCTATACAAGGATTAAAAATAATTCTTGCTATAAGATAATCGTAACATTAGAAAGATTAGTTTAGAGAACTTCAAGTACCTCCATCAATCTTTCAATAATTTTGTAAAAATGAACTTGCATTTGCAAATAATTTTCCGATGTTAAGAAAGACAGTTAAAAAAGTAAAATTATATAAATCTGAACTCCTTTTATCTAAGGAAGAAACAATTAAAAAGCAAATTCCCACACAGTTCTTTGAGTGGATCAGTTTGTGATGATTTGGTGCGTGGGCGATAGTGATAAAGGTAAGATAGTGCCGAAAAACTCACTTTCTTTTCCTTTTCTTCATGACTTTATATATGTAATGATTTGGGTAGATGTGACGACTTTATTTATTTATTTTTTTACAGTTAATTTTAAAATTTATAATTTAAATGTTGTTAAGAGAATATTCATTTTGATATTAGTTTGGGATAAAAGTAATTTTAAAAGTTAAAAATATATAAGATAACGTTTGTTTTATATTTAAAAAAAGCTGTTGTGTTATTACTAGTCTACATTATTGTTTTATAATTAAAAATATAACTGAAAATTTAATGAGAGTATAACTAGACATAATAATTCATATATTAGAAACTTTTAAAGAGTATAAATTGTTATATATGAATAATGTTTTGAGATAGCAATTCTTACATTCTAACATAAAAATAAAATATATGATGGTTGTTCTAATTAGACTTTTGTCAACTTTTCATAAGGTGTCTAGTATATTATAAGGTTTTGGTTTATTTACATTAGTCTAATGTAGAGTGTGGTTGGATATAATTTGTATTATGCTCTTATCTTTTATCTAATAGGTCATTCCTCGAAATAACTCCCTTTGAAAATTTCAAATTCCCTGTCACTAAAAAAAACTAAAAAAATTTCTATCCAAAATTATAACTTTAGTTAGAAAAAAGTGTTTATTTTATTTAGTTCGAATGCTATTAATTGAAAACTACAATAACATCAATAAATCTATGCATTTTTAATTTCATGAAGGAAATACTCCACAATGGCATTTCATTCCATAAAAAGAATTATACCATCACTTAGCACTATTGTTATCAATTGTCATGGCTCCTATAGATTTGGACTATAAAGAGATAAAACCAAAACAAGGGTTTTCTACCAATGTATCAAACTCTCATCATTGAAATTATATTTCTCATATAAAGAAAAGCGATCCAACCAAATAAGTGTTTCATATCATGCTTTTAAATTTTTATCATTAAATTTATGCTTCTCTCATTGAGGATAAAGAAAATCTAGCATTGCTGAAAAATTGTAGCTAGGTCATCTTAATTAGGGTAAGAAAATTGTACCTAGATCTTCAATCCCTCTTATTTAGGTTGTTACTACTATTTTGGGTCATTATCTTATAAATTAAGGACTCTAAAAAGTATGAAAATGTAGAGATAAAGGAGAAGAAAAATGAGAACTCTAGATCTAAGGGTTGTAAACTCATTTTTAGAAGATGGGTGAAAGGCTAATTTACAAAGAAAAAAACTTATTAAAATATAAGATCTTTATAATACTTCTAAAGATAGGGTTGAAAGAGATTAAAAAAAATGAACTTGCATTTGCCAATAATTCTTCAATGTTAAAAAAGAGAGTTAAAAAAGTAAAATTAGATAAATATAAACTCTTTTTATCTAAGGAAGAAACAATTAAAAAGAAAATTCCTGTAGCTCTATGAGTGGATTAGTTTGTGATGATTTGGTGTGTGGACGACAATGAAAAAGGTAGGATAGTGTTGAAAAAGTCATTTTGTTTTCCTTTTCTTTATGACTTTATAGATGTAATGATTTGGATAGGTGTGAAGACTTTACTTTTTTTTCCTTTTTTTGTATAGATAATTTTAAAATTTATAATTTAAATGTTGTTAAGAGAATATTCTTTTTGATATTAGTTTGGGATAAAAATAATTTTAAAAATTAAAAATATATAAGAGAATATTTGTTTCATATTTAAAATAGCTATTGTGTTATTACTAGTCTACATTATTATTTTATAATTAAAAACTTAATTGAAAATTTTAATAAATATGAAGTAGTATAATTACTTTAGTATAACTAGACATAATAATTCATATATTAGAAATTCTTAAAGAGTAAAAATTGTTATATATGAATAATATTTTGAGGTAGCAATTCTTACATTCTAACATAATATAAAATATATGGTGGTTGTTCTAATTAGACTTTTGTCAACTTGTCATAAGGTGTCTAGTATACTGTAAGGTTTTGGTTTATTTACAATAGTCTAATGTAGAGTTTGGTTGGATATATTTTGTAGTATGTGTTGATCCCTAAGTTTTGTTGCCCATTAGTGTCTAGCACTTAGTCATTTTGTAGGCAATTTTTGTCGGTCATCATTGTGACCAAGTAGTCTTGTAAAGGCCAAGTTATCTCTAAACAGTTATTTTCTAGGCAATGTTGGTTGGTCATCACTGTGACCGAGCCATCTTGTAAAGGCCGAGTTATGTCTAGACTTGTATTTTTTAAAGTTACCAAATAGTTGTTAGGAATAGTCCCAAGAGATGACTGAGAAGAGGGGGTGAATTAGTTATCGACAAAATTCAATTCTTTATCCAATTAATTATAGAAGAACATTAAGCATAAGCACAATAAGATAACACTTAACACAACACCATAATTTTGGTTATGAAGAAACCCAAAATAGGTTAAAACCCCGGTGGGAATTAGCACCCACTATAAACTGCACTAGAGTATTATGATCCATGTTAGAAGATCTTACAACCCTGTTAGGAGTTGTTCATTACAATGCATTAAGTATAGTGACATGGTCAAGGGTCGGACCCTGTTAGGAGTCTTTTATAATTAACCCTGTTAGGGCTGAGGAAACACTATCTAGGAGCACACAGCTCAAAGGGGTGAAGGCTAAAACCTTCTATTTAACAAATCTACACACTATATTTGGATCTTGGTGAACTGTGAGTTAGACATATTGTCTGAATCAGTTCCAATGAATAGAATACACTCTTGTCTTTATCACATAGACCTTCTACTGATGGCTCATAACTTTGCACCTTCTACTCTACTCTTCTCTTTCAACAATCTGCCATGTTTAGCAATCATAAATGACTGCCTATAAATATCTTCCTCTAAAATATATAATCAAGTCATCCTATTAGAACCATCTTGAAATCATATTAGAGAAACAATAAAAATCTCTAATAACATCTCAATCAGCTATACTAAGCACGCAACACAAATTAGGACTCCATATGAGTAGACGTGTCTCTTCACATTGCCAGCACCACCAAATTAACTAATACTTTTTTCTCATGTTTAATTAAATCATGCGCTCTTAACCAAATATTCTTAACTCTTCTCAAAATATTAATCCAAGAACACATATACAAATGATAGGTGCACCTACTATAACAACAAAAACAATGTCGGCTCCATCTGATAAACTCTAGAAACTATAACTGGCAACTGGAGAACTCATAACTCACCCTATACTATACAACTAACTTTGCATCCATGAACATAGCTTCACTAACATATCTACAACATAAATATAAATGCACAAGGCCTCATTACAATGATACTGTAAATCACATATAGAACTCTTCCTGGGACCTATCAGGAACACTCACTGATATAGATAACTGTATTAATTTCTTCACTCAGAATAAACCTCTATGTCTATGATATCATGCTAATAATATATCTAAAAACCATATACTTAAGGCTCTCTCCATCAAGCTTCCACACATGTTTATTATCAGATGTTGTCATCAATAACAAACATACAGTTAGCACTGGCTTGCTGGAAAATCTCCAACAATCTCCCCCTTTGGCATTGATGGAAACAAAAGGAATGAAAAACATTACCAATCCAAATGTATAATTATTTTCTAATATTCTCCATTTCCTCAACAAAAATCCCCCAAGAATGAATCAACCATCTCTTACTATTTTGTTTATTCTTGCTAAATACTCACTCCCCCTTTCTACAATTCTTTTATAACATTCTCCATTTCATCAACAAAGCTTCCTCAAGGATGAATCCTCCATATACTGATAAATTCTTTGAATGTCAATTGTTGTATCCTCTTACTATTTTGTTTTTCATGACTATATACTTACTCCCCCTTTGACATTAATGGAAAAGGGTGCCAATCAATTAAGCACCCTGGTACTACTCCTAAAGTAGAGTAGTCAACCATTCATCAGTCACTAAGGATTGATGCACTCCTAAAAAATTTAATCAAATTTAGGGAAGGGAATTACTCCTATCTTCTCCCTGAGATACTCAAATGTATCCTTAGGTAAAGGATTTGTGAATATGTTTGTTAGTTGATCTTTTGTGCTCACATAGTCCAATTTTACTTATTTCTCTGTAACTTTCTCTTAGGAAGTGATATTTTATCTCAATGTGTTTTGTCTTAGCATGCATCATAAGGTTCTTTGACTTATTGATAGTGCTAGTGTTATCACAATGAATAATAATAGGATAATCAATCTGAATTCCAAAATTTGTTATCATCTGCTTGATCCACACAATTGTAGAGCAATTTAATGCTACTGCAACATACTCAGCTTCTGTTGTGGACTGAGAAATACAATTTTGCTTCTTACGTGTCCAAGTAACAAGTCTATCTCCAAGAAATACTACTCCTCCTGAGGTACTCATTCTGTCATCTATGCAACCTACCCAATTTGCATCTGTATATACATGAACTTCTACATTTTTTGAATTAGGATACCATAAACCATAGTCTATAGTTTCTCTCAAGTATTTGAATATCCTCTTTACTACCACAAGATGACTTTGTTTAGGATCTGCTTTAAATCTTCCAACAATACCAACTGCATTGGAAATATCAGGTCTAGATTGAGTAAGATAGATTAGGTTACCAATCATAGACTTATACAAGGTCATGTCCACTACTATTGAATCATCTTCTTTTGAAAGCTTTCATCTTGTTCTCATTGGGGTACTTACTAGTTTGCAATCATCTATCTTTAACTTCTTCAATATCTCTTTCACATATTTAGATTGATTAATGAAAATACCTTTGTCTCTCCACTACACATTTAGTCCCAAAAAGTACTTGATAGGTCCAATCATGCTCATTTAAAATTTTCTCTACATCTTAGAAAATTCAACACTAAGCTTGTCATTACCACCAAAGATAATGTCATCAACAAATATAGCAAATAATAATAGTTCATTAGGTGTTTCTCTTATGAATAAATTACAATTTGTTTCTCCTTTCTTGAATCCAATCTTAGTCAAGTATTCATCAAGTCTTTCATACCATGCTCTAGGGGCTTGCTTAAGTATATAAAGGTCTTTCTTCAATTTACATACCATATCAGGTATGTGTGATAAGGTAAATCCTTCAGGCCAGTCTATGTATACTTCTTCCTTCAACTCTCCATTCAAGAATGTTGACTTGACATCCATCTAGTATACCTTAAATTATTTGAATGTAGTATAGGCTAGAAACAACTTTATGGCATCCAATATGCTTACAGGGGAAAAAGTATCTAAATAATCAATTCCTTCTCTTTGTGCATATCCTTTACATACTAGTCTTGCTTTGTTTCTTACTAATGTTCCATCTTCATTCATCTTAGTTCTGAATATCCACTTGGTTCCAATCACATTCTTATCACTAGGCCTAGGTACAAGTTTGCATGTATCATTCTTAATTATCTGATCTAACTCTTCTTTCATTGCTTCATCCTAATCTAAATCATTACATGCATCCTCAACACTTAAAGGTTCAATCTGTGAAAGTAAACATACCTCTTTATTTTCTATTAAAATTTTTGCTTTTGATCTTGTCATGAATTTACTATTCTAATCTCCAATGATGTCTTCCTTTGAATGATATATAGATGTGAATTCCGAAACATTAGGTGTGACTCTCTCATCTGACTTCTATGATTCTTCTTCACTAGTTTTAGGGTCATTGAATAATACATCAATGTTGTCAAACATTTCATCAAAAATTGTTTCTCTAGTGGTAGGTCTAGGTTCTTCTTCAATCATAAGTGCATAATCATGATATCTTTCTCGAATCATAAAATTCCCATCAATCTTAACATGAGAAATTTTAATGATCTTCTTCAACATTAAATTAAAACATCTATAAGCTTTTCTTTTAGCAGAGTAACCAAGACAAATAGCTTCCTCACTTCTTGCATCAAACTTTCCTATAGCTTCATGTCTCTTGATGTAGCACTTTCTTCCAAAGATTCTGAATTATTTGATTGTAGGTACATTCCCAAACCATATCTCATAAGGTGTCTTGTCTGTGCATGGCCTTAATTAAGTTATTTTGATAGTATAGACTACATTATTCACTGCATCTCTCCAATAGGTGTGTGTGACATTTCCTTCAATCATGATGGTGCACGATGTGTCAAGTATGATCCTATTCTTTCTTTCTACAATTCCATTGTGTTGAGGGGTTCTTGGAGGACTTAGCTATCTCTTTATCCCATGTTCTTCTCAATACTCATAAAATCTACCAGAGGTGAATTCTCCTCCTTTATTTGATCTCAGACATTTAATCTTCAATCCAGACTCATTTTCAACCTTAGCTTTGAATATTTTGAACTTCTCAAATGTTTCTAATTTGTCTTTTAAGAACACAACCCACATCATTCTAGAATAATCATCAACAAACAAAATAAAATACCTTTGACCATTGTATGATCTTGTTTGATTTGGTCCACATAGGTCTATATGCGCTAGATCCAATTTGTTCTCTGCCGAATTATACTTTCTTCTGAATGAATTCTATTATAGTAGCTATTTATCTTCACTTATTAATTAGATCATGTTGATTTAATTATTAAGTTGTCTATGTACTCTATTTTCACTTAAGCTATCTCTTAGGTGCATATAATTAATATTTTATATTAATTATATTGCGCAACCTAGCTTTTTCCTTTTAGGGTTTTGTTCACCTTATAGGTTGAACTCTTGTAATTATTTTTCATTATCTTAGAATACAATTTCTCTCACATTGCTAAAATTTTCCAAGCCTTTGCTTTTGTCTCTTTGGTTTCCTTTCAGCAACGGGTTATTTGCTCGCAGGTGTTCTTGGCAAACTGTGAAGTTGGATTTCTCAACTTCTACATGGTATCAGAGCTCCCCTGCTCCTGCTTGTTCTGGTAGTTTTGAAGTAGTTTTTTGAAATTAAGGGTTTCAAGTTTCTTCAGATCTAGCATTCTCTACAAGATGTTATTTTTTGTTTCCTTTTTGCCTAAAAAAAACAAAAACAATTTGGCACTTTCCAAGGTGTTGTAGTTCTTTTAGTGTTTTTTATTGGATCTGGGGGGTCTCTTTTTTTTGGAGCACTTTGGGTAAAAACCAACCTCACGGTTGCTTCCAAAACGCCCAAAAGACCCTATTTCCATATGAAACTTAACCTATTTGGCCTCTAGGGCATCTGGGAGAAAAAATTTGCCCTAATAGGGTCATACGACATGCAAATCAAAAATTTTAAATTTTTTTTGCAAAAATCACCGCAACGCCCCTTTTCAGAGTGCGCCGCCGCTGCACCACACTAGTGCCACCTCCGCACCGCCTGCCAGCCACCTCCGCACTGCCTGCCGGCCTCTTGTCGCCCACTGGCCACCTCTGCTAGCATCTCTCCACTCAAAAATCGCAAGTGATGTCACCCTAACATCACTTGTCAAAAAAATTTGTCAGCGGTCCTTTTTTTATTTTTTTTGACAGCTTTCATTTTTTCGGTGACCAGATTTATTTTCCAGCGACCGGAATTTTTTTTGTGGACCAGATTTGTTTTCCGGCCAACAGTCATTTAATGATCATATGGCTGTCAAAATTTTTGCCATGACTGGTTTTTTCTAGAGAGCTCATTTTCAGAGGTGCAGTTGGTTTTTTGGTTGTAACTTGTGCATACGGTGTCTGATTTCACAAAACGAAATATCATCGAAAAGCTCTTTCTGAGCCAGAGACAATGGTGCTGGTTTGATTTTTTTATTTGATCATTTGAGTTCCTATTTTTGGCATCAAAGTAGAGGCTTTTGTTTCCTCCATCTCTACATCTGGCATCTAGGTTTTCTCCTCATTTTTTGTGCTTTTAGTAATTATTTCTTTGTTGTATGGGTGATAGAATTATATATTGTGGGGGGGTGCAATTTGCTTTCTATAATTTACTTCAAAAAAGACCCTTTTACTTCCGTCTACTTCTTCTCTCAATGTCAGACCCCTATGTGGCCCGACTGACACCTCACAATTATCACACCTGGAAAGCACACATGACCAGGCTACTTATGTCACGTGGCTTATGGTCATGTCTGGATGAACGCCAACCTATCCTGCAGCATCCCTTTGAGATTCTTTAGCACAAAAACAAAATGGATGAAGCGATGGGTTTGATTACACTGAACATATCTGATAGTCTTATGTTTCACCTGGATGGTTTGGCCACTCCTAGGGCTATTTGGGGCAAGTTCTTAGCCTTGTTTGGTACCGTGAATGCATTCTAGAAGTTTTAGCTTGATGCGGAGTTGACCTCTTTGATTCCTACTGATTTCCCCACTATAGAGGACTTCCTGATGAAGTTCAAGTCTCTACGTATAGGTTTGCAGGGATGTGGAAAAAACAAGATAGATGATGAGTGTATCTATCTGATACTCTCAAAGTTGCAAGGACAGTTTCAGATCTTTTCTTCCACTTTCTACTCCACCATGGATGCTTTGGGTCCCAGACACACCATGCCTTCATTTGAGACATTCTATGATCAGTTGACATAGGAACAAGCAAAGATCCAATAGATGGATGCTTCTGGCTCTTCAAGCCAAGCATTGGTTTCTCAGTCTTCATAGGGAAAACCAAAACAAAAAGCCAAACCGAAGAAAGATTCAGTAGGCAATGAGTCTTCCTCCAAGCCTACATAGAAAACTGATTCTAAACCTCTAGCCAACCCTTCAAAGGGTAAATCTTCTTCTAAGTCTACTGAGTCTACCTCCAAGACTAAGAAGAAATCAGTTGAGACCTGTAGCTTTTGTGGAAAGGATGGACATCCCATTTCTAGGTGTTGGAAATGTTTGGAGGCTTTAGAGGAAGCCATGTAGGAGCATCACATTTCAGCCCCTCAGTCCACATCCTCCCCTGTAGGGAAAGGTCATGCTCTTACTACATGAGCAACGACCTCTGGGCCCACTTGGATTCTTGATTTCGGTGCCTCTCACCATGTGACTCACACTTAGCAGTTGGTTACCTCACTTGATCCTTGTGCTACTTCACAGATTGCTGTTGGGAACTCATCTCATTTTTCTATTTTGGGTTCTGGTTCTATTGCATTAGCTAGGGGTTCTCTTCAGGATGTTCTTTTAGTTCCTGACATTTCGACGAACCTATTGTCTATCTATCATATTTTCCACTCTGACTCTAGTAAGACAGTTGAGTTATCACCACATGATGTGGTTATTCAAGACTTACATGATTCTGATATTATTATGGCTACTGGGAGTGTTGACACTGCATTTTGCCTATATAGATTTGATGGATTTGAGTCTTTTGATGCCATAGGTTCCTGTCTTATAGCGCCTACAGATTCAATGAGCAGACTTTGGCATGAGTGTTTAGGCCATGTAATTATAGATATCTTTAGCAGATGAGCACACATGCACTTGTTCTTGGCCTTCCACAGATTACTTGCACTAATGGGGTTTGCCAGGGTTGTGTTCGTAGCAAACAAAATAGGGATCCTTTTCCTCATGGATGAGCTACTCGTGCTTTGGCACCATTGGAGTTGATTCATAGTGACCTCATGTCATTTCCTACTCCTTTTTTTGGTGCCAGATATGTGCTTACTTTCATTGATGACTTCTCCAGGTGCACATGGGTGTACTTTTTGAAGTACAAGTCTGATGTCTTTGATTCATTTCAAGTCTTTAAGACATTTGTGGAGAAGCAATCTAGTCTTTCTATTCAGCGACTATGCACAGATAATGGGGGGGTATGTGAACCAAGCTTTCAGGGATTTTTGCTCTAAACATGGTCTTCAGCATCAGTTTTTAGTGCCCTATACCCCTCAGCAAAATGGTGTGGTAGAGAGAAAGAACATAACACTTCGGGAGATGGCTAATTGTATGATATAGTCCAAGTCCATGGATTCATCTTTTTGGGTAGAGGCAGTCAATTGTGCCAACTATATTCAGAATCAGATGCCTCATAAGGCAGTTTGACATATGACTCCTAAGGAGGCTTGGTCTCATGTAAAGCCTGATGTATCTTCATTTTGAGTTTTTGGTAGTGAAGCATGGGAATTTATGCTTGATGCTCAGAGGAGAGTGATGGAGTAGAAGAGCCGAAACCTCATTTTTGTTAGCTACCACGAGGATGTTAAGGCATATAGGTTTTTTGATCCTAACTCCAGAGAGGTCCTATTTCGACAGGATGTCCAATTTGATGAGTGCCTTCCTGCAATAGATACCCAGCTCCCAGAGTCTACTTCACTTACCACTACTCCCTCATCTCGTCTAGTTTCTTTGCAGGATGATGAGGATGATGATCTTGGTGATCCCCATTTACCTCCACCACAGGATCCTCCACATATGCCTAGATGGGCTCATGTTATTATTGATGTTGTAGGATCTCTAGCTGGTGACCCTTCCACTTTTCGTCGTACCTGGTCTCATACTGCGGGCTCTAGTCTTTTGAGTCATGCCATTTGTGATGATCCTCAGACATTTGCAACAGTGACAAGACATACTGAGTGGGACAATGCTATGGAGGAGTATTCTTCTTTGATGAAGAATCACACTTGGGATCTTTGTTCTCTTCCTAAGGGAAGAAAACTAGTGCAATGCAAGTGGTTGTATCATACTAAGTTTGTTGTTGATGGTTCTATTAATAAGTACAAGGCATGTCTTGTTGCAAAGATTTTTCATAGGTTGAGGGTATTGATTACACTGAGACATTTTCCCCTATCACCAAGATGAATTCTATCTGCCTTGTCTTATCCCTCGCAGCTTCTCAGGGATGGCTCATTTTTCAGATGGATGTGAAGAGTGCATTCTTGCATGGTGATCTCATTGAGGAGATTTACATGGAGCAGCCTTTAGGATTTGTGCAGGATTCCTCCTTGGTTTGCAGACTTCGACATTCTTTGTATGGTCTCAAATAGGCCCCTTGGGCTTGGTATGAGAAGATGGACTCCTTCTTTCTTTCCACAGGATTCACCCAATGCCATTCTGATCCTACAGTCTACATTTAGCATCTTGAGGATGAGGTTGTGATCTTGGTGCTCTATGTTGATGATCTTCTCATCACAAGTAGGTCATCTTCTATGATTCGGGATGTTCAGTGAGCATAAATGGTGCAGTTTGAGATGACTGATCTTGGTCTGTTACACTAGTTCCTTGGTCTTTAGATTGTTTAGTCCTCTGCTAGGATCTTTGTTTACCAACAGAAGTATGCTCTTGACATGCTTTGGCTCTTTGATATGCTTGATTGCAAGCTTGCTCCCACACCTTTTCAGTTTGGTGTTACTTTATCTACCTCTTGTAGTTGGTTGGTAGTTTGTTGTAGGTGACTCACACACATCTTGATCTCTCATGAGCCTCATGAGACTCATTGGCAAGTAGGCAAGCATATTTTAAGATACATTCAGGGCACACTTATGTATGGCATTCATTACACATCAAGGGTTCCTCACATTCTTGTCTTCATTGACTCAGATTGGGTTGGTGATGTTGATGATCGAAAGTCTACTTCTGGCTTTGTCTTTTGTCTTGGCTCTGGTCCTATCACATGGTCGTGCAAGAAGTAGCATGCTCATGCACTTTCATCTATTGAGGATGAGTACATAGTAGTAGTGCATGCTAGCCAGGAGATTTTATGGCTTCGACAGATGATGATTGAGTTTGGGTTTCCTCCTGATCATCCCACGGTTCTGTGGTGTGATAATCAGAGTGCTATTCACATTTCCCATAACCCGATGGAGCATCAGCACACTAAACACATTGAGCTTCATATGCATTTCATCCACAGTAGATTCAGGATGGTGTTCTCTCTTTGGAGTACATTCCCACTAACACACAGGTTGCTGACATCTTCACCAAACCTTTTGCATCTCTGTGCTATCTTCAGTTGCATTCTATGCTTGGGGTGATAGAAGTTGTCCTTGGGGGGTCTTGTTGAGGCCTTCCTTCCTTCATGTTTTTCAACATGTTTGTTCTATCTCTTTTTGGAGAGGGGTTTTTCCCACTAGGTTTTCTCCTTTGTCTCTGGTTTACAGAGATTTTCTTGTACTGGGTACCTGATCAGGCCTTGTTGCTAGGACCCATTCCCTGCTTTCATAGCTATGCTAGGTTAGCTTACCTCCTAAGCTTCTCTTAAGGGGGTGTGTTAGATTATCTATTTATCTTCACTTATTAATTAGATCATGTTGATTTAATTATTAAGGTGTCTATGTACTCTATTTTCACTTAAGCTATCTCTTAGGTGCATATAATTAATATTTTATATTAATTATATTGTGCAACCTAGATTTTTCCTTTTAGGGTTTTGTTCACCTTATAGGTTGAACTCTTGTAATTATTTTTCATTATCTTGGAATACAATTTCTCTCACACCACTGAGATTTTCCAAGCCTTTGCTTTTGTCTCTTTGGTTTCCTTTCAACAATAGGTTATTTGTATGCAGGTGTTCTTGGCGAACTGTAAAGTTGGATTTCTCAACTTCTACAAATTCCTCACATGCTTTCCCATTTCACATTCCCTACATATTGTATCAATTGGTTTTGCAATCCTAGGATGGTCTCTTACTATGTTTACATTGCTTATCTTTATTATGTTGTCAAAATTGATATGACATAGTCTTTGAACCTGATGCAATCATTTATCCTTCCTTGTTATTAATGATGCACTTTTTGTCTTTGAATTCCAACTGGTATCCTTTATCAAGAAACTACCCAACACTTAGTAGGTTATGTTGTAAACCATCAACATAAAGAACATCATCAATGTTGTTCTTTCCATCCAAGGTGATAGCTCCTCTACCTATGATGTGTTTAGGAGTGTTGTCTCCAAATATAACCATGTCACCTTTGTATCTATCTAGATGTACAAATCTATCCTTGTCTCTTGTCATGTGATGTGAGCAACTATTGTCAATGATCCAATATTTCTTGATGTCAGCTTGTGAAATTAGTGCTAACTCTTGTGCTTTCTTTTCATCTTCAAGGTCCATTTCATCAAACATTTTCTCCATGTCTTTGAGAGAAATGAATCCAATTTCATCTTCTATTGAATCTTCATTTGATACTCCATCACCAGCATAGTAACATTCTTTCGTATACTTAGGCTTGTAGTTAGTTTTGAACTTCTTCACTCTTGTAGGACACTTAGATGCAAAGTGACCAATCTTGTTACATGAAAAGCATATGAATGGTAACTAACCTTCATATTTCTATTTTCCTTTCCATTATTTCTTAGCAATCAAAGCAATGAAATCATCTAGTTCTTTCTCTTCATCATCATCAAAATTACTAGAAGTGTTCAAGGATTTCTTACCATGGACTAAGGCTTTGAAGGTTGTTTCACTTTTAGGCTCTGTCTTCAAACTTGATATCTCAAATGCTAAAATCTTGTTGATTAATGTCTCTCTTTTGAAGTCTTTTAAAAATTGCATAGTCTCATCTAGGATGTGTATCTTGCTATCATATTCTGGTGTCAAAGTAGTCATCAACTTATCCATTATGTCTTCTTCAAAATTCTCTCCACCATTATTTTTGATTCCTACAACTACTTCATTAATCCTTTGATTGTAGGCTCTAATGTTCTCTTCAGGTAGCATCTCCAATGTATTGTACTTTTTCTTTCATTTCTTTCTGCACACATTCTTGGCTTGGATGTCTCCTTCAAACATGTCTTCTAGATACTTCCATGTCTTGTAGGCTTTATCAACTTTCTTGATCTCTAAAAAATCATTGTTAGAAAGTGTGATGATAAGGGCTTCTTTGGCAATAGCATTTTGAGTGAAAATCTCCTTCTGCTTAAGAGTTGCATCTTCCTTTGCAAGATCTACTAGAGAGAGAATTTGAACTTCTTTGGTAGCTACTTCAAAAATCTCAAAGGCAATGCACTGCAAATATGTTATCATTTTCTTCTTCTAGTCTAGATAGTTCTCTCCATAAAACTTAGGACTTTCTTTTGTAAAGAATGCCATCTGATCAACGTCAAGTTGTTAAAATTTCTATCTGAGCCACTTGGCTCTAATACCAATTGTTAGTAATAGTCCCAAGAGATAATTGAGAGGCGGGTGGATTAGTTATCTACAAGATTCAATTCTTTATCAAATTAAGTATAGAAGAACATTAAGCATAAACACAATAAGATAACACTTAACACAACACCACAATATTGGTTAATGGGAAACCCAAAATAGGTAAAAACCCTAGTGGGAATTAGTACCCACTATAAACTGCACTAGAGTATTATGATACATGTTAGAAGATCTTACAACCCTATTAGGAGTTGTTCTTTACAATGCATTAAGTCCAGTTACCTAGTCAAGGGTCAGAACCTATTGGTGTAATTAAATATTCCAAATTACACTTAACTTAATCTTACTTAGGATAATGCATTGCATAGTAGTTAGTGATTGAGACACCTAGGAGTGTGCACATCTATTAAGCACATGGTGTAGGAGAAATTCCACTTTAGGTGTGATAGTTGTCTTCACATACCTCATTGTGTGTGAGATCCACCTTTCATGCTCTTATCACATTATCATCCTAATCCAATGCACATACTTTATTGCATATTGGAGGATGATCCACATTTGGTGGACATGTGATTACACCTAGCATAGGAGATAGCTTATTAGCTCCTTATCATTCTCTCATATCACCTTTCCTATATAAGGAGGCCTATTATGTAATCATTTCACTCATTGAGCATTGAGCAATTCATTGGATCTATTCAATCCATCCTTGCATTCATATTTTCTCTCTTGTACTTTTCTTCAACCTCTAGATCCTTGGTTCAATATTTTCTATTTGCAAATTCTTACATGGTATTAGAGCCATTGGAGTGTTTAGATCAGCCGATTTGAAGAGAGCTTGATGCAAACTTTAAAGGTCTAAATCTCAGATCTAACAACTAGCATGTGATAGAGGCGTCTTGGAGTAGATCTAAACTCACCATTGCATCCAGGAGGTTGTTTCAGTTAAAATCAACTATAAATTCACCCATATTTGGTGAAAGTCTAATTCGAGGCAAATTTTTTTTACAAATCGGACCTTAGGCCTAATCTGCACCTCTGCGGTATGATTTCAGTTAAAATAATATTTTTTCTATAATTTTGCAATTTTTTGGAAATTATTTTTCCTCTACAATTTTTCAGAAATTATTTTTCCTCTGCAAAATTACTATTCTCGGGCAAGGTACAACCCTGTGGCAAAGAATATTCTCTCTGTACAAGCATCACCAGGACATCATCAAACTAGCAGTCAGCGGGCCCACACCCCGCGCTCAAGCCCGAAGGTGAGCGAAGGCCAAGGCCACCTTTTCTTTTTGGTTTATCATGTGGGGCCTTTGCATTTAAAAGGGTTTAAAACCCCATATCACAGTGAATATGGGATTTTAAATCCCACCGCCACTGCTAGCCTGCCCCGCTCACCGCTCCTCTTCAAACGTGCAACCCCCATGCTCCACCAGCAGAAAACACAACACCACCCTCTCGATCCCCCGCCGATGGCTAGATCTCCTCACGGTGACCAACTCTCATGCTCCCCCTCTCTGTTCTCCATCTACAGACCACTGATGAGATGCCTCCAGCGGCGGCCTCCGCGCCTAGCTCCCGTGGTGCCACCTCAATCACCTCTACCTGTGGAGGCTCTTACAAAACCCTCATGATAGGCAAAGATCCCTCCATGCAGGCCCCTACCCCACCCCATCATCAACGATCGTGCCACTCGGTAGCCCATGTGGCAGGCTCCACTGCCACCACCTCTGTAGTCCACGAGGATCTCAAACTACACAGTTAGCGCCATGTAGTACACAGCTTAGCCAATAGCAAACTACCATGTGGCAATAAAGACACATCATTATCCATACAGTACGTCCATACATGCCAGCTGCCACATCAGTAGATGGTCTAATTTTTTTGCTTGCATCAACAATCCATGCGATTAAAATTGACAGCCGTCTAGCCATCATAGCAGAGCGAAATTGGGTTTTTTTTAATAGCCGTATGACTATCAAATTTAACCCAGTGTTTTGTTGACATTATTTGGGTTTGGAAATTCTCTACCTTCACCATATGCAGTTTTGATTTGGCAGTCCAACTTTGAGAGGCCATAACTTGGTCATCTAGGCTCCAAATCGAGTGCAATTTTTTTTGAAATTGGGTAGAATTTCTTGAATTTTCTAGTGGTGGTGTTGATTTTGAATTTTGGTGGCCTCATTTGCTAGAAATTGTAGATCTTGTTGACTATTCCTATTTGTTCCTAATTTCTGCAACTTCTAGGGCTTTGTTTGGGAACATACAGTAACATTTTGAGGTGAAATATTTTTTGAAAGTGCATGATTTTTTGTCTACTTTCTAGATCTATACTCAAATTTGAGTGATTTTGGGTAGACATATCACTTTCAGCAATAGGCCATTTTGAAGCTATAATTACACTTGGTTAATCCTTGGATTTCAGTTTTTTGATTTGCATCAGTTATTTGAAGGAGTTATCAATAGTTATCAATCATTATTTGGTTGCAATATAGATAATTCAAAGGTTAAAATCCTCACTTCATATAACTACCATGAATGGAAAGTATCTTTAAGTGATCATTTGTTGAGTCTTGGATTGCTTAGAATGACTCTTGGGCAGGATCAAGAACCTTAAGCAGGTGCTATAGAAAGGAGAAAATGGTTTGATAGAAGAGATAACGCACTTGGCTCTCTTATATCATCCATCTCTCATGACTTGCACTTTCATATTACATCTTGCACACATCCTCATGATGCTTGGATCACATTGGAGGGACTCTTTGGTAAACCTGATAGAATGAGAAAATTCATATTAGAGAATGATCTCATAGGTCTCAATCCTAGGGATTTTGACAATATTCAAGATTTCTTCTCTAAGTTCAATACTATTAGATTGGAGCTTTCTTCATGTGGCATTGTTAAAGGGGATGAACAATTGATCTTTTCTATTCTTACCAAGCTTGGTCCTGATTATTCTATCTTTGTTTCTACAATCTATGCTACTATGGATGCTCTTGGTAGTGCATACAAATTGCCCTCTCTTGATGAATTTGTAGCACAGCTCACAAGGGAACAAGCAAAGTTGGCTGCAAGTGAGTCTACTTCAAAGGCTTCTAATAGAAAAGGAAAGAAACACAATAAGGATCCTAAACCTCATGACAAAGGTAATGAATCTTCTTCACCAAAAAGTACTAAATCCAAGTCCTCTTCAAGAGAAGAATCATCTAGAAGAAAGAGAGATAAATGTGCATATTGTCAAAAGTTAGGACATGATGAGCATAAGTGTTTTCAAAAGAAGATTGATGAGCTAACTTACATTATTCAGAAACACAATATTAAGTTTCCCTCATTAGTGTCTGCTCCTTCTTCTACACATTCGGTAGCTTCTACATCTTCATCATCATCCAAAGATAAAGGTAAAGGACAAGCACTCATGGCTTCCACACATCCTGAGAAAGGAAAATGGCTTCTTGATTCAGGTACATCACATCATATGGCATCTTCTATGGATATGTTTTCTTCTATTGAGCCTTGTAATTCTCCTAATATTTTGATGGGTAACAACACATTCATGAGAGTTTGTGGGAAATGTTCTATTCCTATGGGAGAGGGGACATTTAATGATGTTCTTTGTGTACCATCCTTGACCACTAATCTTCTTTCTATTTACCAAATTACACATGGGGCACAAGGTAAAATTGTTGAGTTCACTCCTGATTATGTCTACATTAGGGACATGGAGACTAGAGATGTCATAGCTATGGGAGTTTTTTATCATACACCACGATTGTATTCTTTTTCCACTTTTGTTGATAATGATGATGATATTCATGATGTACCCATCCCTTTGCCAAGGGATAATTATGAGGAGAAATTTGGGCACTTGAATCATTTTGTTGAGACAAGTGTTGATCTTCCTACTTCTCCACTTCCTACTTCTTTAGACATGGGCTCTACTATTTAGCAGGATGATCATAGTGTTGGAAATATAGATGCAGTAACTGAGAGGGGGGGGTGAATCAGTTAACCACAAAAATATTACCACTGATCCCTTAAATATATTTACAAATTATTTATTGTGCCACTCGGTAAATATACAGAGAAATGCTAAAAACTTGATCCTTGAAGTGTGTAATAATTAAACTGTTCTTAAGCATTCATCACTGATTAACTTACATGAATAAAGAAAATAAAATGAACACAAGAGACACCAGATTTACCGTGGAAACCCAATATGGGAAAAACCACCAATGTAACTAGTTACTATTTTTCACTCTTCTGAAGTGATGCCCGATTAGAAGCCAACCTGGTAAAAAGTTACAAAACACACTGTTAGGTGTGACCTTGTTAGAGGATTTAATCACCCTGCTAGGAGTGGCCTTGTAAGAGGTCTTGAAATAATTCAATAGAACTGTTACCTTGTTAGAGGATTTACAAAATGGTTGTTAAACCAACTCGGTTAAGAGATTTTGATATCACTGCTACAATTGTTAGAGAGTAACAATGAAATGACTTGCAACTGAATTGCTGAATATAGATCTCTATTCTGTTTCACTAGATCCTTATTGATCAATTAAATCTTTTCTGTTCCTTAAGGATATCTGACCATCCTTCAAAATTCACACACCTTTCTTCAAAATGATTTCTGCATGTTGTATGTCTTTTATTCACCACTTGACCTTCTATATATATATGCCATTTCATAGTCATTTAGATTGTCAAGTCGGCACTAATAATTATTATAACAGTTGGCTGGGATAAACAAACTGTAATAACAAAATTCTTTGAAAGGGCTGACCTTGCTCGGTAAACATTAATCCTGAAAAGATTTCTTTCGGTGACCGAGAGAACTCGGTAACCACAGTGAATTCTACAACATCCTTTGGAGACCGAGAGAGCTCGGTAACCACTAATTTTCCTTTGATAACCGAGGAGGCTCGGTTAACACTGTTACCCTATCATGATTCCTTTAGACACCTGAGAGAACTCGATAGACACTAAAAACCACCTAGCTGACCGACTGAGCTCGGTAGATACTGAGAACCGCTTAGCTGACTGACTGAACTCGATAGATACTAAGAACGATAATTGATATGACATTTGTGTGACATCAAAGACAACACATAGCTAATCCAACAATGTCCTTCAGATAATTGTATCCAACAATCTCCCTCTTTGGCATTGATGGCAACAAAACATGTCATAGCACAATGAAATTTCATAGAGAAACCAAGAGTAAGAAACATATCCTTAGTTTCATTCTGATTCCCATCATCTTCAACCTTCTTTCTCTAATTGAGAACTCTCCCTCTTAACTTCTCAAAATATTCTTCTTAGAAATTTCTTGAAATGACAGCAAACTCTCCCTCTTTGGCAACACATGCCAAAGACAACTTACACAGTTTCGGTAAATATCAATGTACCTTATGTACTGATTCATATGCAATGATTCCTTGACTATGCTGCATCAACTGATTGATCTTCAACATGTTCTAGTTGATGCATCACTAAAACTTTATTTAGTGAACCTCGGATAGGGGAGTGACCCCTAACTTGCCTCTTAGATACAAGAATGCATCCTTAGGTAGTGGCTTGGTGAAGATATCTGCAATTTGTTCTTTTGTATGAATATATTCCAATCTGATTTCCTTGTCCTGCACCAATTCTCTGACAAAGTGATATTTAATTGCAATGTGCTTGGTTTTGGAATGCATTACTCGATTCTTTGAAATATTTATTGCACTTGTATTATCACAAAACATAAGAACTGGTTCTTTGATCTCAACCTTCATGCCTTCCAAAAGCTGTTTAAACCATATAATATTAGAGTAGTTTACTGCTGCAGCAACATATTCTACTTCTGTTGTGGATTGGGATGTGCAATTTTGCTTTTTACTAGTCCAAGATACTAACCTCTTGCCAAGAAAGAATGCTCCACCACTTGTACTCTTTCTATCATCAATGTTTCCTGCCCAATCAGCATCAGTAAACACTTTTAAATCCAGATTGCCTCCAAATTTATACCACAAGCCATAATCTTCAGTTCCCCTTAAATATCTCAAGATTATTTTGATTGCCATCATGTGATTTTCTCTAGGTTTAGCCGAGAATCTTGCCACTATTCCAACTGCTAAGGCAATATCAGGCCTTGTGTGTACTACATACTATAATTTTCCAATCATTGATCTGTATAAGGTTTGATCTACTTCTTTTAAATCATCATCTTTGGTAAGCTTCAGTCCAGTATACATGGGTGTACCAACTGGTTTTGAATCTTCCATACCAAATTTCTTAAGTATTTCCCTGATATATTTAGACTGAGTAATGTAGATACCATTTTTGTTCTGCTGAATCTGAAGTCCAACAAAGAATTTTATTTGACCAAAGATAGACATTTCAAATTCTTTGTTCATAAGCTCTAAAAATTCTTTGCACTGATCATCATTTCCTATAAACACAGTATCATCCAAAAATATTTCTGCCAAAACAATTTTGTTATCTGATCCTTCTTTGATGTATAAATTGTTGTTGTCATTAGCCCTTTTGAAATCAATTTGAGTAAGATAGTTATGTAATCTTTCATACCATGCTCTAGGAGCTTATTTCATACCATACAATGCTTTGTGTAATTTGCAGACCATATCCCTTTTGTCTGGATCGATAAAACCTTCAGGTTGTTCAATGTAGACTTCTTCCTCAAGAATACCATTGAGAAAAGTAGATTTGATATCCATCTGATATACCTTAAATCTTTTATGTGCTGCATATGCAAGTAAAGTCCTCACACCTTCTAATCTTGCAATAGGAGCAAAAGTCTCTCCATAATCTATTCCTTCTTCTTGAGAATATCCTTTACATACCAATCTTGCTTTGTTTCTTGATACTTGACCATCTTTATTCAACTTATTTCTGAATACCCATTTTGTCCCAATTACATTTTTATCTTTAGGCCTAGGTACAAGAGTCCATGTCTTATTTTTCTCTATTTTCTCTATTTCTTCATTCATAGCCTCAATCCATCTTTCATTTTCTAATGCATCTTTGATATTTTTAGGTTCAAAATCAGCAAATAAACATGTACCTTTTAGTTTACTTCTTGTCATAGTACCATCTGATTTGTTTCCAATAATTTGATCTGGTTTATGATTCTTTTTGATGTACTTGGCTAATATAGGTTCCTTGCTTCCTGAATGAGTTACATTATCATCTTCTTCATCTTTAGGTTCAGATTGCTCGGGCTCAGTAGATACTTTCTTGATAGCTTCAGACTGAGACTCGGTACTTTGTGACTCAGTCTGAACTTCTTCTTGTGACTCGGTTACTATACTACGCTCGGTAGATGTAGTCTCCTTACATGTGTCTGGCAATGTATCAAGTTTGATGTAAACAAATTTTCTGTAGTCCTCTCGTTCCTTTTTGCTTTCTTCTTCAATCTTTTCTGCAAACTCATCAATTCTCACATGTGCACTTTCTATGATTTTGTGAGTAGACAAATTTAGACATCTATATGCCTTACTTTTGCAAGAATATCCCAAAAATATTCCTTCATCACTTTTTACATCAAATTTTCCTTTTCTAGATTCTTTTAAGATGTAACATTTACTACCAAATACTTTTAGGTAACTTACATTTGGTTTGTACCCATACCATAGCTCATATGGAGTCTTGAATGTGTCTTTTCTCAGTTGTACTCGGTTCAAGGTATGAACTACAGTGCTAATAGCTTCCTTCTAGTATTTCATAGTAATGTTCTTTTCAATCATTAGAGTCCTTGCACAGTCCATGATAGATCTGTTCCTTCTTTCAGCTATTCCATTCTGCTCAGGAGTTCTCGGGGCTGATACCTATCTTTTGATTCCTCTTTCAATGTAGAAATTATTGAATTCATGGGAGATGAATTCACCACCTCTGTCTGATCTCAAGGATTTTATTCTTTTTCCTATTTCCTTTTCTACTCTTGCTAAATACCATTTGAACTTCTCAAATGCTTCAGATTTTTCTCTTAAATACATAACAGTCATCATTCTAGAATAATCATCAACAAAGAGAATAAAGAATTTTTCTCTGGTATAGCTCTCAATTCCAATAGGTCCACATAAATCAGTATGCACAATTTCTAAAATATCTTCAGACTGATAGTTTTTACTTTTGAAACTAGACTTTCCCATTTTACCAATTTGACAATTCTTGCATAGACCAACATTAGGTTTCTTCAAAGTAGGAATACCTCTTACTTTCTTGAATTTTCTTATTTTCATCATATTTTTAAAATTTACATGACATAACCTTTTGTGCCATAACCAACTTTCTTCAATTTGAGCAATAAAACATGAGTAATCACCAAGATCAAGATAAAACAGGTTACCTTTGGTTTGTTTGCCTGATCCTATCAGTTTTCCTTTGTCATCCAGTAGTCTTGCTTTGCCATTCATGAATTCAACCTTGAATCCAATGTTGATTAGCTATGCTACACTTAGAAGATTATGCTTTAGTTCTTCGACCCAATATGCATTATCACATATTAGTTCTTTGGTTAATGAAATTCGTCCCTTTCCTTTTATACAACAGGGTTCATTGTTTCCAAACCTTACATTACCACCATCAAAGTTTTCAAAGTGTTCAAACTTGGTCCTGTCACCAGTCATATGATGTGAACATCCACTATCTATAATCCATGTATCATTCTTGCTTATATGAGAGATAAGTGCCATCTCATCTTCATCATTATCAGATTCATCTTTTACAGCAATGAAAACAATTTCTTCTTCATCATCCGAATCTTTAGCTAAAAAACATGTTTTCTTACCTTTATCCTTGAATGATTTGAAATTTTTCTTGCCATTGTACTTGTAATTTTTCTTCTCATCGTTTCTTTGCTTGTTTGGACACCTAGCTGCAATATGACCAATTTCTTCACATGAAAAATAGATTAAGGGAGTTTTACCTTTGTATTTTCCTCTGCCTCTTGAATACTTCTTTGCAAGTAATGCTTCAATAACTTCAAGATCGCTATCAGAACTTTCCTCTGATTCTTCTTCACTTTCTAATTGGATTTTCTTCCCTTTCTTGAGTGAAAGTTTGGCCTCAAAAGCTGATTCAATATTTTTAGAAGTTGGAACATAGTTGTCATAGTTATCCAGTTCAAAGGCTGTCAATCTTCCAACTAAGGCATCCAAAGTTATATTGTGATTTTCTTCTCATCTTCTTTCTTGAATAGCAGAAACTCTTATTGCATAAATAGGGAGTAATGTTCTAAGAACCTTACTTATAACCATTTCATCATCAATTTTTCCTCCAGAAGTTCTGATTGCACTAACACTTGTCTTGATCCTTTCAACATATTTTGCAATGTTTTCTTCTTCTCTCATTTTCATTTGATCAAACTGTCCTCTTAGGCTCTCTTCTTTGGCTCTCTTCACATTGTCATCACCACCATAGATTTTCTTCAGCTTGTTCCACATTTCATGAGCAGTTGTGGAGTCTTTGATTTCATCAAATTATTCATAGCTAAGAGCTGATGCAATGTCTATCATCATAGTGTTATGGTTCTTTTTCTCTGCAATGTCTTCAACAGTTAATGTGCTAGTAGGAATTATGTATTCTTGATCAATATATTTGCATCCTGAATCACCAATGGAAGCCAGATGTAATCTCATGAGACCTTTCCATGCTAAAAAGTTATTTCTATTAAGCCTTGGAATTTTTTTTTGTAAGACATCCTGATCTTTAGCTTAGGTCCTTGAAACCCTTCCTGCAAGCACCAAAATCTCTGATACCAATTGTTGGAAATATAGATGCAGTAACTGAGAGGGGGGAGTGAATTAGTTAACCACAAAAATATTACCACTGATCCCTTAAATATCTTAACAAATTATTTACTGTGCCACTCGGTAAATATACAGAGAAGTGCTAAAAACTTGATCCTTGAAGTGTGTAATAATTAAACTGTTCTTAAGCATTCATCACTAATTAACTTACATGAATAAAGAAAATAACATGAACACAAGAGACACCAGATTTACCGTGGAAACCCAATATGGGAAAAACCACCAATGTAACTAGTTACTATTTTTCACTCTTCTGAAGTGATGCCCGGTTAGAAGCCAACCCGGTAAAAGGTTACAAAACACACTGTTAGGTGTGACCTTGTTAGAGGATTTAATCACCCTGCTAGGAGTGGCCTTGTAAGAGGTCTTGAAATAATTCAATAGAACTATTACCTTGTTAGAGGATTTAGAAAATGGTTGTTAAACCAACTCGGTTAAGAGATTTTGATATCACTGCTACAATTGTTAGAGAGTAACAATGAAATGACCTGCACTGAATTGCTGAATATAGATCTCTGTTCTATTTCACTAGATCCTTACTAATCAATTAAATCTTTGCTATTTCTTAAAGATATCTGACCATCCTTCAAAATTCACACACACCTTTCTTCAAAATGATTTCTGAATGCTGTATGTCTTTTATTCACCACTTGACCTTCTATATATATATGCCATTTCATAATCATTTAGATTGTCAAGTCGGCACTAATAATTATTATAACAGTCAGCTGGGATAAACAAACTGTAATAAAAAAATTCTTTGAAAGGGCCGACCTTGCTTGGTAAACATTAATCCTTAAAAGATTTCCTTCGGTGACTGAGAGAACTTGGTAACCACAACAAATTCTGCAACATCCTTTGGAGACCGAGAGAGCTTGGTAACCACTAATTTTCCTTCAATAACTGAGGAGGCTCGGTTAAGACTGTTACCCTGTCATGATTCCTTTAGACACCTGAGAGAACTCAGTAGACACTAAAAACCACCTAGCTGACCGACCAAGCTTGGTAGATATCAAGAACCGCTTAGCTGACTGACTAAACTCAGTAGATACTGAGAATGATAATTGATATGACATTTGTGTGACATCAAAGACAACACATAGCTAATCCAACAATGTCCTTTAGACAATTGTATCCAACACATAGTGTTTCAGATCTTGTAGAATGTGATGACTTCTTGGATGCATCTTCAGCATTTGTTGATTCTCATGATGCAGATTTGGAAGACATACATGAGGGGGTTTCTCTTTCCCTTGATGATAGTTTCATCATAGATGGGGACACTTCTTCACCTTCTTTGGAGATTGGTGTACTTGATTCTTCTCCTTCTTCACTTGATTTGTCACATGAAGTGATTGATTCTTTGAGCTTGGAGATTCCTACTCAGTTTTTAGAGATTCATGCATGGAGACCTACATCCTCTTCCTCCTTCCATTTGCACATAGATTGGCTTCTTCATTATTTGATGTATCTATTTCTTCCCAAGGGGAGACATGTTTCTTGTAAGCATTGGTTGAACTATTGTTTGCAGGTACTCTTCATCAACATGGGAGCTTCTACATTATGGGGGGGATATCATGTCTCCAACTATCCTTCTTATGGGGGGATACTTCTTTGTATATACATGATGTATGTAGTTCTTGGGGGGTCTTGAGCACTCCATCCATCCATGCATCTTGTTTTCTTCTCTCTTTTTGGGGGAGGGTTTTTCCCATGAGGTTTTCCCTCTTTCTCCACTTTATGAGAGTTATGCATTTCATGTCTTTCATTTTGTACATGGGTACCTAACATGGCCTAGTAGTCGGGACCCATCTTGCATTGTGAGTTTAAGTGCTTTCCCCTAAGTTGCACTTAAGGGGGCATGTTGGTGTAATTAAATATTCCTAATTACACTTAACTTAATCTTACTTAGGATAATGCATTGCATAGTAGTTAGTGATTGAGACACCTAGGAGTGTGCACATCTATTAAGCACATGGTGTAGGAGAAATTCCACTTTAGGTGTGATAGTTGTCTTCACATACCTCATTGTGTGTGAGATCCACCTTTCATGCTCTTATCACATTATCATCCTAATCCAATGCACATACTTTATTGCATATTGGAGGATGATCCACATTTGGTGGACATGTGATTACACCTAGCATAGGAGATAGCTTATAAACTCCTTATCATTCTATCATATCACCTTTCCTATATAAGGAGGCCTATTATGTAATCATTTCACTCATTGAGCATTGATTAATTCATTGGATCTATTCAATCCATCCTTCCATTCATATTTTCTCTCATGATTTTCTTCATCCTCTAGATCCTTGGTTCAATATTTTCTATTTGCAAATTCTTACAGAACCTATTAGGAGTCTTTTAAAATTAACCCTATTAGGGGTAAGGACACACTATCTGGGAGCACACTGCTCAAAGGGGTGAAGGTTGTAACCTTCTCCTTAACAGATACACATTATATCTAGATCTTGGTGAACTACAAGTTACACCTGTTGGTTTCCCTTCTCTTTCTACTTGCAGGCTTACACTATGATTGACAACTTAATGTCACTGACTCTATCACCACTCTAAAGTCTGCAAGGAAAAGGGCCAATTAACAAAGATCAAAGAGATCCTCCTACACTTTGAGCCTAGATGCTCAGGTGGGTGTACCCTTGATTCACTTCTTGAAAGGAACCACTAAATATTATACATTTATACCCTTTACTACTTGACTTAAAGATTTTATCATTTATATTTGTGATTGATGATGATGAATTGCTTCTAGAAAATGGATTAGTACCTTAACCTAGGGCATAGAGTCACTCAATAACATATATCAACTAAAAACCCTAACTCAAACACTCTTGTATTTAGAATAAGTGCTTTTCCTATTATCCTTCTCACTCCCAAACTTGATCATCAAATTCCTATCCAACCATGAACTCATTGAAACTACCTTAAAGGCTTTAATCCTAACTTTTTCAGGAACTCAAAGATAATCTCACAATATACTTTGTATACCATATGCTAACTCACTTTGTGACATTAACATATATGAGCCCAAGATCAAAACAAGAATACAAATAGAGATCTGAGATTGGAATTCAAGTGTATTCTCATTAAAAATTTGTAGAATCAATACATTATCAAGACAACAGAATGCTAGGAAACAATCCCTAAATCTAGGCTCTCCTTATTCAGTCTTTTACATTGACTATCAACATAAACTATCAACCCCACAAAAATAAAAATGCATTCAATATATACCACTAGTCATCTTGGAATCCCAAAAATCAAGATGCAACAAGCTTTAGATGACTAGGGCAAGGGTTAGGGTTTTCACCCACCAAACCAACCAGATTTAGTTAGGAATTTATTACAGGGGAGAAAACCCAAGCAACCAGATCCAAGAATGATCTTCATTAATGACAAATCTCTGAGCAATGTACCGAAGATCATGAGTTCACCATGTTTATCAATCTGATCACCTCACCTGCAACATGCCTCAAGCAATTCCTTACCCATTTCTTCACGGTACAATCCTCTGCAATCAATCATCATAGCCTCTGGACCATGTCGTGGCAGTTGACAAAATCACATCTACCAGATTTAGCCACTTCAACATTAAAAACTAGTCCTTTAGTTGCTGAAAAACCCTTAAAATATGTCAAATTCCTGATATCAATGGTTAACCAGATAAAATTAAAACATGGTCGTCAATTTTACTTCTTCCCGGCAGATCGAGCGGTCTTCATTAATCTTATAATATTCAATAAGTGCTTTGAAAAGTCTCTGGCCTTGTCATCAATCTCTTAGCCAATGGGAAACAAACACATCAGCAACACCTGGCAGTGGACCCATGCATATTTCTTTATTTACCCACGACAAGCACTTAACTCTTAAGCATTCAGTGAACATGTGACTGAAGGCATTCTCCAAGTCATGAAAAACTTTACTTAAGCATGGTCTAGTCTAGAGATCATGCGAATGAAACATTTTCCAAGTCTCGAAACATCTCTCTTAACCCTGGTTAAATTTTGAGAGCACAAGAAAACCATATTCGCCAAGTCACCAAATAAATTTCTAACCCTGAGTTAGATCCGGAGACTAAATTCTAATCATTGATCCTTAACTTTTTCTTATGGCCATCGACGGTCCTCTCTCAATCTCAGAATGTTAGAAGACTTAACTATTGAATTATGAGATTGGGTGACTAAAGAAATTCATAACCACCCGTTAAGTCGCTGAGTGTTTAATACTTAACGGCTAAATTCAAGAGATTGTGAGACAACCCTCAATCGCTGAATCACCAAGTCTTTTATAAACTCTAAGCACACTAACATTCTACCACATCACTACTCTATGAACCAATAAAAATCAAACACCTCAGCTCCATCTGACATCAAATCCACCTATGCCATTCCTTATGATGTGGGCCTACCATCTCGTGATTCAGTGACAAAGAGAAAATACAAGTTGTTCATGGAGTCACTGAATGCCTGGGAATTAACTGCTAAAATCAAGAGATTACATGACCAATGTAGTCACCCAATCACTGAATAAAAAGATGTAACCACCAGGATCCTAGAGATCTAGCAACCACATAGTCGCTAGATTGTTGAATGAGAAAGATAACCGCCAGGCCCAAACACAATGTTAACCTTGACCCAACCTGCACCCATCTAGAGATTACACAACTGAAGACATCTCTGAGTCACTTAATCATTTTCTTAACTGGGGTCAAGTCCTGAGAATACATGACTGAGGCAATCTCCAAGTCGCTTGACTTTTCCTTGACTCCTAGTTACTTTCAGAGATTACATGCCGACTGTCGATCTTGCATCCATCCTGTGGCCACTGCTGAATCTCAGAACCTTCATAATAACTTTGATTTTGTCTCGAGAATGCGTGACTGAAGGGAGAGAAAACCATATTCACCAGGTCGCTTAATGTTAACTTGAAACTGCCAGGAAACAAGTGAATAAGAGACTACACAGTCATTGAATCATTGGATGAAAACTTAACCATGACAATGAAATGGGGGATTCAGTGATGTAAGAGAAACATGACCTAGGGATACACAGTTGCCAGTTCACTAAAAAACTTAATAGTTAAGGAAACACATTATATGATTCAGCAAAGACTGGAATATGACCACGTGCAGAAAGGGGACTTAAGTGACTTGAAAAAGTAACAAAGAAATAGACCAAGGCTAGGATAGATTATGGTTTTTCCCTCCAATGGCTAGAAATATGAAACTAGACCTAGGGTTTCAAGCCAAAGACAAGGAAAAACAATACAGGGACTAGAGAGGAAAATATATAGCCATGAAAATTTTGCAGGTGCTAACAAGACCTACTATCTGAATCAATTCCAATGAATAGCATACACTCTCTTCTTTGTCACATAGACCTTCTACTGATGGGTCATAACTTCACACCTTTTTTTAGGAATGAATTCTAAATCTTTGGCAGTAATTCTATAGCAGTGGTTGTTGCATTCATGGCTATGATTGTCATTGATGTCAACATAGTGTTATTATGGAGATTAGCAGAGAATCAGGCACAGTTTTGTTTTTCACACATGTTATATTGAAAATTGAGTTATGCACAATTGATGGTATGTTCTTTGGTGTGTTATTAGCCTATGGTTAAGAGCGCAAAAGAAAATTCATTTATTCATGAAAGTTATAAGCATTTTGGTGGAAGCAGTATTTTGGCAGTGTTCCTGAGTAGCAGTTTTTGGTAATCAGAGGATATCTCCTAATCAGGATGGAATCTGATTCTACACAGTTAAAGGCAAGTTTGAGACTCATTGGTGGTGATGTGGTTCATAGTGAAAACTTTAAGGTCACATGAGTGGAAAGTTACAATATCTGGAAGCTGACAGTTTTATGTAATTTTGGTGTAGCATGTTGAAATTATTATTTTGTATTTGCATGCCAACTCATTTGTAATTATTTGAGTGTGGTATAAAGGAAGGAATTTTTTCCTTTTTTTAGAAGGGGATTTTAATAGTTTTGATATGAAATTGTGAAAGTTGTGATGCGAATATATGCATGAGGTGAAGAATAGAGCTAATTTAGTGATGAAGGAAGACTTGTGAAGTACAAAGATCTAGATTTGTGATCTTGTGTAGCAGAGAGTGTGGTTTTGTCATAGTGTGAAGGAGGTAACATATTTCATATTATTCTATTGAATAATCCTAAGATCTGTTGGACAGTGTGTTTAGAGATCTTGCCTTGAAGCTGCTTGGGCAGTGGGTCCTTCTGTCTTCCATAACTCCTAACAGGGTTAGAATCTTTTAACAGGGATTCAAAATCTCCTAACAGGGATTCATATTTACTGAATGTATTTCATAAGACTCCTAATAGGTTCCATCCTCTCACAAGGAACTTTCATATTAGTACATCATTTTGTGGGCATCATTCCCACTGGGGTTTATTCTTTGATCAAGAGGTTCCCTAGTTAACATATCTTGTGTTATTGTGTCATTGTGTATGATTATCTTTCTATGGTTGGTTACTATATTGATTATATGGTTTGAAGTAGTTGAAGTTGATATTGAAGTTGATAAATGGTTTAATTATCAGATAACTGATTCACCCCCCCCACCCCTCTCAATTATCCTAGAGATCTTTTCTTTCTAACACCTTCTACTCTGCTCTTCTCTTTCAACAATCTGCCATGCTTAGCAATCACAAATGGTTGTCTATAAATATCTTCCTCTAAATGATATAATCAAGTCAGCCTGTTAGAACCATCTTGAAATCATATTAGAGAAACATTACAGATCTCTAATAACATCTTAGTCGGCTATACTAGGATCGCAACACAAATTAAGACCACATAACTCCATATGAGTAGACACATCACTTCACACTGTCAGATCCACCAAATTAATTAATACATTTTTCTCATGCTGAATTACATCATGCACTCTTAGCCAAACATCCTTAACTCTTCTCCAAATATTAATCCAAGAACGCATATCCAAATGATAGGTGCAACTACTATAACAACAAAAACAATTTCAGCTCCGTCTGATAAACTCTGGAAACTGTAACTGGCAACTGGAGACTTCATAACTCACCCTGTACTATACAAATAACTCTACATCCATGAACATAGATTCATTGACATATCTACAACATAAATATAAACATGCAAGGTTTCATTAAAATCATACTGTAAATCACATACAAAACTCTTCCTGGGACCTGTCAGGAACACTCATTGATATAGACAACTGTATTAGTGTCTTTAATCAGAATCAACCTCTATGTCTATGATATCATGATGATAAAATATATCAGAACCATATACTCAAGGCTCTCTCCATCAGGATTCAACACAGGCTTCTTACCATATGTTGTCATCAATGACAAATATATAGTAAAAAATGGCTTGCTGGAAAATCTCCAACAACAGTAGTTACTATCGAGCAAGTGAGAGGTCATCGAGTGCTTCATTAGTCACCAAGAGGTTTATGCCAAGTTTTATAGAAGAGTTAGTGTGGAACACCATTATATGAAGAACAATAAATGCCAAGTGTCATAGACTTCATATGCTGAGCAAACCAGGTCTGACATATGTGTTTGTAATGACACAAACACTTAGGTAAACCATTTTGGCTGACATCTATACAATATTTATTTTTTGTTGATGGAATCAAGGAGTTGATTACACCTTGTATTTATAATCACTAATCTCTATGTAAGCTATGTAACCTATCAAAATAATGGAATGCTTAAGCGCGGCATAAGTAGAGAATCTAGATCATTGATCTTGATCTAGGAGGTTTATTTGTTGTCTATATAAGATGAGATCTTAACTCTCAATTGATGTATGTGTATGGATGTAATAAAGGTGTTCTCATATACATAGAACATAGAAGTATTTTGATATAGGAAGAGATCAATCAGAATGATCGAGCAAAGAAGTGAAGGACAACATATCTATATTTGATTGAGGAGATGAAACAAGTATTGGAAGGAGAAGCTCTGTTATTAGCATCATAGTGTAAACCAAAGGATCAGGTACTCATACATTTTAGCAAGTGAATTAGGGTAAATCTCTTAACAGAGTGGTCCCCATAGGCCTATGTAAATCTATTAAGCGAGTGCTTACTTTTTTATAAGTTTTAAATCCTTTAAGAAAGGTACATTGTATAAGTTTGCAAACTCTTAACAGGGCCAACCCCTCATAGTGTAGATCATTAGTTTATGTTCAAATTTTGTAGCCCTAATAGGAAAAATTTAATACTACAATAGGGAAGATTTTTGGGTGTCATCCCCACCCGATTTTTAACTTTCAAGGGTTTTTGGGTAACCAAAATATTTGTATTATCTATTTCATTTCATGCATGAAGTTAGATTGTTATATCTCTTTCAATATTGAGTTTCATGTTTATGATAAGTAAGTTGAATTTATATCAAAGTTGAATTAATAGTGGATATCTGATTCACCCTCCTATTAGCATCTCACTTTCCCATATTATATTTCCAACAATTGGTATCAGAGCTAAATCTCTTAAAGAAGTCTTATCACTTGTGAGTTAAAATCTTGGAGATAGAGGTTTATAAGTTGGGAAAGATCATAGAGAATCAGAAGATTGGCATTCATCTTGCACTGCACTAGCTTGAAGCAGGTAGAGGAGAATTGAAGAAATCCTTAAGTAGAGGGAAAGAGTTGACAAACCAACTAAATTATGACACACAATATCAAGAAGAGGATACTAAAGGTCTATTCAACAATGGGAATTCTATTGAAAGTGATAAAGTTATTAAAAAAATTGTTAGAAAGAAATAACATACTAAATGTAGATATCAAAAATTTGAAGAGAGAATAGGAAATTCAATTAGTAATATTATGTGAAGTAAATGAATAGAAAAATAAAGTTGAAGAAGAAAAGACAATGGTTGAAGAAGACAAAAAATGAATGTCTATAAGACTTGATGAAAGGACATGTGATATGCAAAGGTTGAAAAACAATCAATTGGACATGGTAAATCAACTATTACTTTCCAATCAAGAGTTGAGTAGAAAAGATATGGAAATAAAAAATCTAAGATCAGAGAATAGTCAACTAAAGAATGAATTGAGATAAAAAAGGAACTCAATGAAAGGATGAACAAACCAAATGAAGCTTTGAAATACTTTAAAGAACTATTGAGGTTACCAAGAAGATCCAATGATACTTCTGGACTTGGACACAATGAGCACCTATCATCCACTAAAGAAGTAGAATCATCAAAGAGTGGAGAAGAAAGGAATGCAAAGTCAAAGAACAACAAACCTACATGCCATCATTTTGGAAAACTAGGACACATAGAAAACATCTGTAGAAGAAAGAGTGGTAAGTCTAATCCTAAATCAAAGTTTAATGGATGTCATTTTAATTGTAAGAAATATGGACATCAGGCACATGAATGTAGGTCAAAGGTCATTAATCTACCTACTACACCTAGATTTCAAGGAAATTTCTTTAACTATCATAAATATAGTCATAGAGAACAAGAATGTAGATCCAAAGCTAATTGAACATCCAATTGTAGATCTCTAAAAATTTTGTTAACTATTAGTGACTTACACTTTTTCATTTATCTAGGCAATGATGGTCGGTCATCACTGTGACCGAGTCATTATGTAAAGGCCGAGCTATGTAATGTATACTTATCGAGCAGTAGTACTACTGAGTAAATCCTAGTCACTATATTAGTCGAGCTATGTATGAAAATGATTGTTGAGTGACAGAGATATCAAAATATGCCGAGTACAGTGAGTTCTGAGTATCAGGAACAACATTTGCCAAGTTTTCCAAGAATGACATATGAGTTTGTTATGGCACAATGATCAAGGTAAATCCTTTTGGCTGACATTCATGTTTTGTATTTTTTTTGTTGAGGTAATTACAAAGGTAATTACACATCTATTTTGCAATCATTGATCCCTATGTAATACTTAGAGCCAATAAAAAATTAGTAAGGCTTAAGTGGTAAAAGGAGTTAATATAAACCATAGATCTTGAATCATGAAGATGTTTTGTTGTGTATATATGTATAAGATCTAAACCCTAAAAAAAAAATATGAGAGGATGCGAAGGGTATGAAGGAATGATCAGAGAAGCACATTCAGATTAGTAAAGGAATTCAGATAGATTTTAGTGACCGATCTAAGAAATGAAAGGGCAGAATAGAGATAAAATTGATAGAAGAGATCAAAACAATACTATAAGGAGAATATTTGTTATCAGCATATAGTGAAAACTAAAGGATCAAGTACTGAGACATTCTAACCAGTGTATTAGGGTAAATCTCTTAACCGAGTGGTCCTAACAGACCTATTGTAATCTCTTAACTGAGTGCTTACTTAGTTGTAAGTTTTAAATCCTTTAACAAGGTAGACTATATAAGTCTTTGAGCTCTTAACATGGTAGACCCCTCATAGGGTAGATCATACTTTGATCAAATTTTGTAAGCCCTAATAGGCATACTTATTACTGCAGTAGTGAAGATTTTTGGGTGTCATCCCCACCCCAATTTTACCTTTCAAGGGTTTCTGGATAACCAAAATTACTGTGTTATGAGTACTTATGTGCATGCTACTTATTATGTTAGTTACTTTGTTTTGATGAAGTATTATTGATGCCAAGAAAATTTTTTAAGTAATGTTAAATGGATTAGTAGGTGATATCTGATTCACACCCCCCCCCCCTCCCACCCTCTCAGTATCACTTTCCCAACTATATTTCCAACAATTAGTATCAAAGCTACAATGTTTCTCATTAGAAATTATAACCACTTGAGGAAAAAGATGTTGAGATGGAAGTCTACAAGCTGGGAAAGGTCATAGAGAGTCAGAAGATTGATGTGCAGCTAGCATTACAACAATTGGAAGTAGCTAGAGGTGAACTGAAGAAATCCTTGAGCAAGAGAAGAAAAATTTCTATTCAAAAAAATGACTTACATTATCAAGAAGAAGATACCACTAGACTATTTGACAATGGGAACTCTATAGAAAGTGACAAAGCCATAAAAGAGCTACTGTCTAGAAAAATACCATACTTAATGATGATATCAAAAGTCTTAAGAGGGAACAAGAAATTTAATCAGTCAAACTCTGTGAAGTAGTTGAATAGAAAAAGAAAGCTAAAGATGACAAGGCAATGGCTAAAGAAGATAAAAGACAAATATCAATGAGACTTGATGAAAGGACAAATGACATAAAAAGGTTGACTAACAATCAACTAGACATGGTAAATTAGCTTCTACTGGAAAATCAAGAATTGGGCAAAAAAGATATGGATATCAACCAACTAAGGTCTAAAAATGATCAATTAAGGAATGAACTAAGATATGAGAAGGAAATCAATGAAAGGATGAACAAACCAAATGAAGCTGCAAAATATTTTGAAGAATTGTTAAGATCACCTAGAAGATCTGGTGATAGATCTAGACTTGGACTAAATGAGTATTCATCATCCTTTGAAGAAGGAGAATCATCAAAGAGTGGAGAACAAAAGAATGAAAAACCAAAGAACAACAAGCCCACATGCCATCACTGTGGAAAGCCAGGGCATACATCTAACATATGCAGGAGCAAAAATGGTAAGTCTAATCTTAAACCTAAGTTTAATGGACATTGCTTTAATTATAAGAAACATGGACGTTAGGCACATGAATGCGGGTCTAAGGTCAGTAATCCACCTATGTCACCAAAATTTCAAGGACACTATTTTAATTGTCATAAATATGGGCATAGAGCATTTGAATGTAGATCCAAACCTAAATGGTCATCAAATGAGCAGGCCAAGTTACCTATGAAAAACAATTAATACAATTGGGATTATAACACTAGGTACAATTGTCATTACTGTAACAAATATGGACACATTGGAGAAAATTGTATGAAGACTCACTTCAGATGCAAATCTAAAAGTTGGATGAATGGAAGTATGATGTGTTATAAATGTTACAAGATAGATCATCTTAAGAGAGACTATAGATCACCTATGCCGAGCAATGATCAAAATCAAAATGAAGATATTCGTGAGACATTGAGAAATCAAATGAACAAGACATGGAAGAAAAAGGAAGAAGAAAACACAACTGAAGCTAGCACTTTTAAGGTCACCCAATCTGATGGATTAGCTAATCACACTTCTTCTAACTAAGAAAAGAAGGTATGTTTGGAACTAAATCCTATAAATGCTTTATGCTACATCAGTTCCTAACATTAGTTGAGAAAAAGTCCATATCTGCATAAGCTAAAGATGCATTTGGACATGTCTGAGCAAAATAGAGTTATTTTATTTTTGATGCCGAGCGTTAGTGTCTTGACTAAGTTGTCAATGTTTGTCGAGCACCTATGGTAGCTGAGATACAATGTACACCGAGTTGTGTATTAATGGTTATATTAACCAAGCTTGTGTTAGCTGAGGTTAACATGAGTTTTTTGAGATAACTGTATTCCACTTAGAATTTTGTATGGAGCATTTATGAGGCCCTAATTCAAATTTTTAGAGTCTATAAAGAAAAAAATTGTCACTCATGTCATTTCACCAAGCGAATTGAGATTTCTTTGAGTGATTTAGAGTGCAAGCAATCAGTTTGTCAAAAGCGATTCCAAATTCTCTCACTGTGCCGTTAGCAAAAATCATCAAAAGGACACTTATGAGAAATGGTACATTACTGAGCAAAACATCCCTTTTCAAAAATTTCAAATTAAAATTGCATCATCATCATCTGCTGCAATGAAGAAATAAGGGATGGAAGTTTTCAATGCACAATTGGTAAGAAATGAAGTCTACAAGCCGCAAAAATTTAGGGCAATTACGGAAACTGCAATTAAAGGAGATCTTACCGGTGCCCTATCATCAATTCTAGAGAATGTGTTGATAATGAACAACATTAGGTCTTGTTACATGTGCAAGATCAAGAAAATTAGAGAATACGAGATCAGGGAGGCATATGACAAATTATGTGATAATGGAGTATTGAAGCCAGAGTTTAAGACAATTACTGAACAAGGGTTAGTGCATGCCCTAGATTTCTTGCAAAATTTTAAAGTTGAATGGATAAAAATAGTGTTAATTCAAGTGCATGATATGCATTTGTGGCTAGAAGATGGACTTGTGAAAATTACGAAGGAAATGATCCACCAAGTAACTAGATACCCTACAATTCAAGGGAAAATGACAATGAAGTATTCTAGCAAAGAAGAAATTTAGGCAAACACACAGGCAGTATGGAACAAGCGAGGAATGACAATTTCCACCATCACTAATCCAGAAATTGACTTTGCAGTTCAGGTTCTCTCATACAAATTCTACCAATCCAGTCGGTTGGACAACATCCCCTATATCGTAGTGGACCAGGCATGGAAAATCATCAGGAAAGGGAACACTTATGATCATTCTGAGCTCTAGCTGACACAGCTTGCCAAGAACTTGAACTCAATTAAGACTATAAAGAATTCCATGTGTAAGTTTGATTCTTTTCTAGTATGTCTATTCTTTTATGTACAAAAGTGTTTTCCTACAGTTGGAGGTGCGATATGGGATAAGTCAAAACCCATTACTGTTTAAATCAATGAGTATATAGGTCAAATAGGAGATAGTTTTAATGGTGTAATGGATAACTATTTTGTTGAAATCAAGAATAAAATGAGGAAGAGGAGTAGAATTCATGTGTCACTAGTTGAGAAGTATAGCAAGGATATATGTTTTCTGGTTAACATAGACTTTACTTATGGACAAGCAATCCTTCATAGGGTTTCATGGATAATGCCATTACCCTATGAGGTAAACATAAATGAGACCACTTTTTCTATTACAACCCTCTTAGTTGAATAAATTGATAGGAAGTCACCCTACTTTCGAACATACAATGAAGCCAAATCTAAAATCACTATGGGTTTAATGGCTACAACTATAGAAAGAAAGAGAAAGAAAATAGTAAAGAATCTGGAGAAATATGTTGAAGAAGTTGAGAAAAATGCACCACTTGAATTAACCCAAGGATTGGAAGAGGATGAACCAAGTGACTCTAGTGACAATGAAGAAGAAGAAGAAGTTCAAGTAGTAAAGAAGAAGGGTAAGAAGCCTATACTTGTCAAGCCCCCAACTAAAAGAAGGATACTAAAACCTGAAGTGTCTTTGACACCTGTGCTTAGGCCTAGAACAAGGGGAGCAGCTGTCGAGACACCAAATAAATCCCCTGCATCAGGTAAATGAAAATTTTTTCAACCTAAGGTAGTGTCGAGAAAGGCTAACAAAAGGCCTAGGAGGAAACTTGTTTTGGAGAAAGAAGATGATGAGGAAACCTATTGTGGATGAAATATGCCATAAAATCACAAGCACTATAGGAGTAGAATTGAAAGGACTAAAATTTGGAAGCATGAGTATAGGAGAAAAGGAAAAGGTTAAAGATGCTATTCTTGAAATGCTTTTCACTTTCAAGATATTACCTATTCAGTTAGAGAACTGAATTCCTAAGGAGTTGAACAATAGGGTAGCACAGAAATGGGAATATGCTCTTCTTAAAGAAAAATAAATAAGGGAAGGCACCCTAGCATAAGTTGAATCAAGTCTAACCCCTGCAAACATTAGACAAATTATGGAACAACACCGAGCAAAATTTGATCCTAAGCTTAGAGCTTATTCAATCCTTCAACACAATGTTGAGGATGTTGTGCAGGAAAGTCTAAAGATCTAGAAGATAGTATTTGGATTATTAATTGACAAGGATGCAGATAAAGGTACTAGTACATCTAAGGATGTTGAGCTTGACATAGAATAGAATGCAATGGAGATACCTATTATAGAGACTGAAGCTCCTAAGGTGGAAGAAATTCAGTAGATATCAGAAGTAAAAATTATTGATATAATAGAGGATACCCAAATAAAGACTTAGGTATTGACTGAGGAGGATATACAGGCCGTGAAAGAAAAAGACACATCTTTTCCCAACAACAATACTATACTTTTACAAGTCAAAGCATATTTGACAATTGATGATACATCAACTATTAACTCTACACCTGCCAAACCTAAAGTTTTTATAGTTGACATATTAGCTGGTACAAGTACTACTGAGGAACAAGATCAGTTAGCACCAGAAAATCCACCCACATATATTGAGGAGTTGAAACAAGATCAAGGTGAGCCATCTGAAGTAAAAGCTACTAGTCCTCATGTGAAGAATAAGGGAACAGAAGAAACCAAAGAAAAAGATAAATTTGTTGAGACACAAGAGCCTAAGGAACAAGAGGTAATACAAGCTCTTGTATAGATGCCGAGTGGGAGCACACCGAAGAAGGAAATCAAGAAGAAAATGAAAATATTTTCACCAGAGGTAACTATTGATGAAGTTATTGTTATTCTAAAATGGGATACTGATAGCTTATGTTATGAGAAAATACAAATTCTACAAGGTTTGTTGAAGAGGAAACATAGACAAGAAGAACTAAGAAGGGAATGCCGGCAAAAGCAGGTCTTGTATAAGATAAAATAAATATTGAATGATGCTTTTGAGTTTTCTGATGAACATAGTTCTAGTCCCATACTAGAATAACTTGTCCATATTGTTTAAAAATTAACCAATGAAGAAAGTGGAGCCAATGATAAGTTGTTACAATGGTCTGAAAGAAAGTTCGAGACCAAGATGATTGAAAAAGTCTATGCCGAGATCGCTGTGAAATAGGTAGCACTCTCTACTTTGGTAATGGAGACATAACAAGTCATTATGAATGCCCAATCTCTACTTACCAAACTATGCAATGTAGCACTATTCACTGAGGCTAACCAAGAGTTGGTAGGTAAACTACAGCAAGAACTCAAGTCTACTAGCGAATCCTTAAGCTTGGCTACATAATCAAGTTCTAGTCATTATGATAAGCTTATGCATACACTATTGGAATTAGGAGAGATAGGTAATGAGAGGGGAGGGGTGACTCAATGCCTTCAAAAATTTCACTTGTAAACCTTTCTGATATAAAACAGTAAATAGTAATAACCAACGAAAACAACTTGAATCTAATTGCATGAATCATTCATCTAGTTAACTTGTGAAAGTAAAAAATATGAAATCAAAATGACAATCACATAACACAATTATTTTGGTAATTCAGAAACCCTTGTTAGAAGGTAAAAACTGTGGTGGGGATGACACCCACAAATTCTTCACTACTACAAATAGAAAAGGTTTGCCTATTAGGGCTACAAGTTTTGATCACTTCTGGTGATCTCACCCTATTAGAAGTGACATGTTAGATCAGCTAGATCTACCTAGTTATAGGATTTTGACAACACTAATGAAGTGTGCTCTGAGTTAGGAGATTTACATACTACTCTGTTAAGAGATTTTATCCAAAGCTCTATTACAATTTTCAGAAAGTAATATGCAATTATCTGCTAGTTTGACACTTAATTGTCTGAAAAAGATCTATAATCTCTAATAAAATATCACCTTACTTGTAATGAATCTCTGCTCTGAATCTTCTTGGTAGCCTTCTCTGATTCTTCTCAATTTGATAACCTCTATACTTGGTTCTGCTCTATTAACTGATAGACTTGAAGTTAGGCAATAGCTTCAAGTGCTCCTTTAATCATAATCAGTTCATATCAAAAATGATGCGAACACACAAATATATAGTGTTCTATTTTTTTCTCTTAAGCAAAATTAGGTTACATAATAGTCATAACCCTAAGATCTACGGTGTACAATAATAACCTAGATCATCTATTACAAAAGATATACCATGTATTTAATGAATATCATTACATTAAATATTCCTTGATCTTGGTAAAATGTTTTACAAACCATTGTAACCGTTTGCATAGAAGAATGTGCTATTCCTGAATACTATGCCATTTTCTATGATCCTTGGTAAATACTATGTAAACTACTTGGTGTATACTATGATGCTCAGTGTTTACTATCTCTCGGTGTCGGTGTTTGTTGGTGCTTGAAAAACTATATAATACTTGGTGTAAAGGCTTTACTGACTGCTCTGTCTTACTTCTGGTTACCGACCAACTTAATATAAGTGACCAACCAATCTCTTTGATATCCTTTGATACTAATTTCAACCTTATATGCTCAATAGAGATTAACAATCTCCCACTTTGGCATTAGTATCAAAACTTCAAAATGTATATAGACAAAATGTTCTATATGATCCTTATATCTCCGCTATATACATAACCACATCAAAAATTTCTAAGTACTATGTACTCCCCCTCGGTGCAGGCTCCCGGTAGTATGTAGTATACATAGCAAAAAAATGTACTTATTTGGCATATATACATGTGTTTCTCCCCCTTTTTGATAGTAATGCCAAATAAAAAAAAAAATACCGTATACTTACATCTTATCAAAAATGTTTGGATGGGTTTTCTTCATTGACTCTAAGAGGTTTTCCCACTCCTCTTTCAAGTTGGTAAGAGCAATATGCTCAAGAGCGACTTGTGCATGCATGTCAAAGTTATTGTCTAACACTGAAATCTCTGGTGTTGTGACAAGTTGCTTAGCTTTGACAATGTGTTCTTGAAAAATTTTCAGGTAAGGAATGAGTTCTGTTTGTAACTCAGTGACCTGACCAATGATTTTCTCTTCTTTTTTTCGCAAGTCTTCTATTAACCACTAGAGTTCCAAAAATTGATGAATATGCTTTAAGAAAGCATTCAGCTTGGTTATAGCTATTGTTGTACTTAACTTGATTTCAGCTTCCAATCCTTTTATCTTTTCACTGACTTCTATAGTGAAGGTTTCTGAAGTACAAAGCCTTAGTAGAAATTGATAGATTATCTAGGTGATGGATTTTACCTCGATAATAACCTCAGATAATTTTACCTTCTTAATTGCCACTTCTTGGCTTATTCTTTCTGTGAATTTCTCTTGAATTTGTGATTCTGCCCTCTCTTCTATTCTTTTATCTGTATTTGTATCAGGGGCATTGATTTTGCCGGTGAGTGTGGCCAGTTGATCTATAATAGGAGTATTCTCATCAATGTCAACTTTAGGTACTACTTGTTGAAGAATATCTCATACATCATTTAACACTTCTTTTTGTTTGTGTTCTTGCCTTAAATTTTCTTGTGCCGCTTTTCTTGAACAAAGTTCCCCATATCTATTTTAACTTTCGGGGCTTAGGGTCCTCAGGTCACATTCTGATATTAGTATAACTTCATCAATGGTGACCAGCCCTTTTCCTTTTTTATTCTTCTTCTTCTTTAGTGGAAGAGGTGACTTATTCTCAATGATAGCAATAGCCCTTTCTCCACTCTTCAGAGTATCTTTCCTAATTGACATAGTATCTTCCTTCTTCTACTCCTCTGTAGATGGTGTGGGAGTCTCGGTTGTAGTGTCAAGTGGGTTCACCTTAGTCAACTTTGTTCCTTCTGGTTCCTTTATTTCTATAGACTGTGTCTCTATTATGTTAGGCTCATTTGTATCTATAGGTTTCTCAGGTGCTTGTATCCCTGTCGTGTCTTTGGTTTTCTTGGGATGAGATTCATTGGGTTGTACTTGAGAAAGAATTTCAGCTGCCTCTACCCAGTAAAGATGTGAATACACTTTCAGTGTTTAGTGCTTCATCTTTGTTTGGTGCAATAGTCACATCTTCATCATCCTTATCATCAGGATCACCATTTGTGATGTCCTCAATGAGTACATGATCATTGGTTTTCTTCTCCAGTTGAATTTCAACTTTATCTAGTGTATCTTGAGAAACTTTTATTTCTACCTTGTCCTCAATTATATTAATTGCCTCAGTAACTGCTATACCAGTATCCTTTGACTTCTTTATTTTTCCTTCATCAATACGTATACCTTTACCTTTAGAATTTTGTCTCTTCTTAGACAGGTTCAAAAATGCTTGTTGCTCAACTTTTTCTTCTACTTTCAAAATTGATGTCCATATAGAATCGATTGTGACATCCATATCTGCTACATTATCATCCATGATCATTAAAGCCCTATCCTTGATCATAAAATTTTCTTGGTACTTGGTCAAGTATTGACTAACTTGTCCAAAGCTTAAGTATGTGATTGCCCAAACTAGAGAGCGTTCTCTCTTTCTTCTCTCGGTGTCCAATGCAATAGCCCATTTCCCAGTAATTGTTTCATCCAATTTCTTTAGAAGTGCATAGGCGAACTCCATTGGAACTTTCTTAAATTTTATCATCATCTAGATGACAGCTTCTTCAATCTTGGTTGGTTGTGCTGCAATTGACAATCATGTCTTCATATCTTTTTTTTCTAGTGACTGCTTTCCATGTTCAACATTGGGTGGAGGAACGGGTGTGGGATTCTTTTCTTTGTCTGATTTAGTCTCCTCACTATCATAGGGTTTGTGATGCAGGAGCATCCTGGGTGTAAGAGAAATCTTGCATCACCCAAAAAATATTTCTATTTTTTTTGAATTCAATAAGGGCTATTTTGTGCAGAGCTGCTATTTATGGAAAGTTACTATTTTTGGTAATTTTTGTATGTGCTCAGAATGATCTGATTTCTTTCTTGGAGGTTGATTTTGGTCATATAAGTCTGCCAGTAAAGTTTCATTGCCAGATCAAGTGTATATTGGAAGATATTGAAGATTTTCGGTATTGGCAGCAGGGTACAGAAACTTTGAACTCAGTTTTGAAGGCTTTAGAGGCCCCGAATGAGGTCAAAAATTTGGGCGACGGGCGCTTGCACAGGTCAAGCCTGTAGAGCGCTTTGTGGCATTTCCGAAATGGGGTTATAGTAGCCGAGCGGGTCAACTGGTGATGACTTATGGTCTTCGGAAGTTGGGCCACCTGAAATGGCGAAAAATAATTTTCTTCAAAATTTCTGTTCGGGTTTCAAAGGTTATCTTGAGCCGACTATGATGTAATAAAATGTAACATAAAATAATTCTAAGTTTGGTCGGCCTTATTGGCTAAAATTCTGGAACCTTCCCAGGCGGTGGATAATTGCCTATATAAGGAAGGCTGTATTATTGTCTTAGGTAGTTCAGAATAGTTCTGGGTAGTAGATCTGGGTAATAATTCGAGGCTTTGTCCTATAGAATATTGTAAGGGAATGCCCATGGGGCTTTGCATATTGTAATTCTGAAAGTTTGTAATTCCACATTTGTGGAGATAATAAGAAGCCAATTTTATGTTCTTGCATATTGTTGTTGTTTCTCTATTTCTGTTATGCGTTTGTGGTATTAAGGGGAGCACCCTTCATCAAGTGGTATCAGAGCAGGGGTTCTTGAGTGTGTAAACAGATCACCGACTGTGATGCAGTTTGCACAAAGACCGTGGTTAGGGTTTCAGCGCGCATCGTGAAAATGCCTCCACGAAGAGAACGTGGCGGAAGACCTGGTGTTGTGACACCTGAGGTTAGAGAGTTGCAGAGACAAGTGCGAGCATTGCAAGAAGAGATTCGTAGAGGAATGAATCTTAATGTCAGAGATGAAAGTGAGGATGAAGCCGAAGAAGAATACCAAGAAGGAGAAGTTGAAATTGTGAACCAGGAGGAAGAAAGACTTTTTCGGGCGATTTCCAAGATTGGGAAAAGACCTAAGATTGAGGTTCCTACATTTTCTGGAAATCTTAACCCAGAGGAATTGATCGACTGGATCAATGAATGTGAGGAATATTTTGAGTATGAAGATGTTGATGATCCTGATAGGGTCAAATTTGGGAAGGCCAGACTGAAAGGTCATGGGAAGATCTGGTGGCAAGAAATTCAATTGGAGCGAAATAGAAGAGGGAAAGATAAAATCACAAGATGGGATCGGATGGTGGATAAATTGAAGTGACAGTTCATTCCTGTTGATTATGAGCTTGATCTACTAAAGAAAATGCAAAGTTTGAAGCAAGCAGGAAGATCTGTTCAGGAGTATACAGAGGAGTTCTATCGACTCCTCATCAGAACAGGCCATGCAGAAGCTGATAAGGAGAAAGTTGCCCGATACCTTAATGGGTTAAGGCCAAGCATTCAGGAGGAGTTGAATCTGGTTCGAATGAACAGTATTGCGGAGGCATACCAATTTCCCCTAAAAGTAGAGGAAAAGCTGAACAAGAAGTTCGAGAGCAGACAAAACGGAAGAGGTCGCGGTGGACGATCTGGTGGACGGTCATATGGTGGCCAAAATGAAGATCGGAAAAAGAAGGATGAGGCCAGTAGCAATCAGAATCAGCGAGAAAATAATTCCAATCGCTTCCAGGATCAGAATAATAGAGATCAGAGAGGAAGAGGAAGAGGACAAGGATCTGGAAGAGGTGGCTTCCGTGGAACACATTTTCACTGTGGAGAAGAAGGTCATAGGGCATTTGAATGTCCTTAGCGCCAAGGCAGAATAGAAAGGAGAAATGAAGGCCAGGCCAGACTTGCACATGTAGATGAAGATGCCAGATCATCAAATTCTTAAGATGCTGAAAAAGGAGAAACGTTGATTAACAGAAGAGTCCTGTTGAGTGGTGAGAATGAACCTGAGCAAAGGAGGAGCCTGTTTCGCACCAGGTGCAAGTGTGAAGGTAAATGTTGTGATGTGATTATTGATAGTGGAAGCACTGACAATTTGGTGTCAGAAGAGATGGTGACAAAGTTGAAGCTCAAGAGACAGAAACACCCACATCCATATCGGATTTCCTGGGTACAGGATGACCACAGGGTCATGGTCAATGAACAATGCCTAGTGAAGTTCAAGATTGGCGGATACCAAGATGAGGTATTGTGTGATATCATATCTATGGATGCATGTCATATGTTGTTGGGTAGACCATGGCAGTTTGACAGATGTGCTGTACATGATGGTCATGCGAATACCTATTCCCTGACAAAGGATGGAGTGCGACATAAGCTAAAACCATTGAAGGAGACTGAAGAAAAGGTATGTGGTAATGCAAGGATAACTTTTGTTGATGGAAAAAATTTCCTAGATGGTATGAGGCATGAGCATGTATGTTTTGCTTTAATTCCAAAAGCTGGTAAAGAGGAAGTAGAAGATGTTCCTGTAGAAGTTGCAGATTTGTTGAATGAGTTTCAGGATATTGTATCCGATAACATGCCTGATGGATTACCACCAGTCAGGAAGATTAGTCATCAGATGGACTTGATCCCAGGAGCGAGTTTGCCGAATAAGGCAGCACACAGAATGACACCTGTAGAAAGTGAGGAGTTGAACAGACAAGTACATGAACTGTTACAGAAAGGATTGATCCGTGAGAGTCTGAGTCCCTGTGCTGTACCAGTGGTATTAGCACCAAAGAAGAATGGAGAATGGAGGATGTGTACAGATCCTAGGGCAATAAACAAGATCACAATCAAGTACAGGTTTCCATTGCCACGAATGGATGATATTATGGACTGTTTGAGTGGAGCTGTATATTTTTCAAAGATAGATCTGAAGAGTGGATATCATCAGATTCAGATCAGAGAAGGAGATGAATGGAAGACTGCCTTCAAGACAAAGGAAGGACTGTATGAGTGGTTAGTCATGCCTTTTGGGCTAACCAATGCACCGAGCACTTTCATGCGGCTCATGAACGAGGTTCTGAAAGAATTTCTGGTTAAGTTTGTCATTGTTTATCTAGATGATATTTTGATCTTTAGTAAGACATTGGATGAGCATATGATGCATATTCGTATGGTATTTGAGAAGTTGAGAGAAGAGAAATTGCTGATTAATTTGAAGAAGTGCAGTTTTGTGAAGAAGGAGTTAGTGTATTTGGGGTTTGTAGTTTTAGGAGAAGGTCTAAAAATGGACCCAGAGAAGGTACAGGCTATCTTTGAATGGCCTACTCCAAAGAGTGCTACTGAGGTAAGATCTTTTCATGGTCTAGCTAGCTTTTACAGAAAGTTTATCAGAAATTTTAGCAGTATTTGTGGACCCTTGACTGAAACAATGAGAGGGGATAGAAAAGAGTTTAAGTGGACTAATGGGGCAGAAAAGAGTTTTCAATTGTTGAAACAAAAAGTTACAGAACAACCTATTTTAGCACTTCCAGATTTTAATAAGGTGTTTCAAGTAGATTGTGATGCTAGTGGTACTGCAATAGGAGCTGTTATGAGCCAAGAAGGTAAACCTGTTGCTTATTTCAGTGAGAAGTTAAATGATGCCAAGAGGAAATATTCTGTTTATGATCAGGAATTTTATGCTATAGTTTAGGCATTAAAGAAGTGGAGACATTATCTACTTCCTAAGGAGTTTGTTTTGTATACTGATCATCAAGCTTTGCAATATTTGAATAGTCAAGGAAAGTTGAATCAGAGGCATTTGAAATGGGTTGAGTTTTTGCAGAGTTATACATTTGTTTTGAAACACAGGAGTGGAAAGTCTAATAGGGTTGCAGATGCTCTTAGCAGAAGGCAACTATTGATGACAGAAATGCAGATTGAAGTGGTTGGGTTCAAGGAACTCAAGAATTTGTATCCAGAGGATCCTGATTTTGGTGAAGCCTGGAAAGCTTGTACAGAACCTATTACTCTAGACAGGACGAAATGGTTGGATTTCATCAACCAGGATGATATGCTATTTAGAGGGAGTCAGTTGTGCATTCCATGAAGTTCTATGAGGGAGAATATCATCAAGGAGAAGCATAGCAGAGGATTGGCTGGACATTTTGGTCGTGATAAAACCCTTGGTTTGGTTAGTGAGAATTATTATTGGCCACAGTTGCAGCAAGATGTGAAGAAGTTTGTACAGAGTTGCAGAGTATGTCAGATGGCGAAAGGAGTAAAGCAGAATACAGGGTTGTATCAGCCATTACCTGTACCAGAGAAGCCTTGGGAGGATATCAGCATGGACTTTGTTCTTAGTTTACCGAGGACTCAGCGGGGACATGATTCAATTTTTGTGGTGGTTGACAGATTTTCGAAGATGGCACATTTCATTCCCTGCAAGAAGACTAATGATGCTATTCATGTAGCCGAATTGTTTTTCAGAGAAGTAGTGAGACTTCATGGTTTGCCAAAGACCATAGTTTCAGATCGGGACACTAAGTTTGTTGGATATTTCTGGCGTACATTGTGGAAGAAGTTGAAGACAGATTTGAAGTTCAGTTCATCACATCACCCACAGACTGATGGACAGACAGAGGTGGTGAATAGGAGTTTGGGAAATTTGCTGAGATGTTTGGTTGGAGATAAGCCAATAGGATGGGATTTGATTTTACCACAGGCAGAATTTGCATACAATAATTCTATCAACAGGAGCACTGGTAAATCACCATTCCAGATTATATATGGAAGTAGTCCAAGAAATGCATCTGAGTTGAGAAAGATAGATAAAGGAGAAATAAGTAGTGCTGAGGCTGAGGATTTTGCAGAACATTTGAAGAACATCCATGGGGAGGTGAGGACGCATATTACCAAGATGAACACATAGTATAAGGCTAAGGCAGATGAGAAAAGGAGGCATAAGGAATTTCAGGTTGGTGATGAAGTCATGGTTCATTTGCGGAAGGAGCGGTTTCCAGTTGGTACATATAACAAGTTGAAAATGAAGAAGTTTGGACCATGTAACATACTGAAGAAGCATGATTCAGGAAATGCATATGAGGTAGAATTGCCTAGTGAGCTGAATATTTCACCAGTGTTTAACATTTCAGATTTGACAGAGTATCACGAAGGAGGTGTTGAGGATGAGGTTGCAGCAGCACAGTGGAGTATTCTAGCAACCAGTTCAGATATCAAGGAGATTAAAGACATACTGGACAGTCGTGTTGGCAGAAGCACAAGGAATAGGACATATGAAGAGTATTTGGTCAAATGGAAAGGATGACCTATTGAAGATTCATCATGGCTGACAAAGGAGGAGGTTAGCCGTCTTGGTTTTCCTCTGCACACTTGAGTCGTGACAGGGTCACTTCTCAAATTACCCCGGGTGTCTGATGCAGGAGCATCCTGGGTGTAAGAGCAATCTTGCATCACCCAAAAAATATTTCTATTTTTTTTGAATTCAATAAGGGCTATTTTGTGCAGAGCTACTATTTATGGAAAGTTACTATTTTTGGTAATTTTCGTATGTGCTCAGAATGATCTGATTTCTTTCTTGGAGGTTGATTTTGGTCATATAAGTCTGCCAGTAAAGTTTCATTGCTAGATCAAGTGTATATTGGAAGATATTGAAGATTTTCGGTATTGGCAGCAGGGTACAGAAACTTTGAACTCAGTTTTGAAGGCTTTAGAGGCCCCGGATGAGGTTGAAAATTTGGGTGATGGGCGCTTGCACGGGTCAAGCCTGTAGAGCGCTTCGTGGCATTTCCAAAATGGGGTTATAGTAGCCGAGCGGGTCAACTGGTGATGACTTATGGTCTTCGAAAGTTGGGCCACCTGAAATGGCAAAAAATATTTTTCTTCAAAATTTCTGTTCGGGTTTCAAAGGTTATCTTGAGCCGACTATGATGTAATAAAATGTAAAATAAAATAATTCTAAGTTTGGTCGGCCTTATTGGCTAAAATTCTGGAACCTTCCCAGGCGGTGGATAATTGCCTATATAAGGAAGGCTGTATTATTGTCTTAGGCAGTTCAGAATAGTTCTGGGTAGTAGATCTGGGTAATAATTCGAGGCTTTGTCCTACAGAATATTGTAAGGGAATGCCCATGGGGCTTTGCATATTGTAATTCTGAAAGTTTGTAATTCCACATTTGTGGAGATAATAGGAAGCCAATTTTCTGTTCTTGCATATTGTTGTTGTTTCTCTATTTCTGTTATGCGTTTGTGGTATTAAGGGGAGCACCCTTCATCAGTTTGTCAGCTAACTATAACTAAAATTTAGTTGTCTCTTGAACCGGTGACTCCTTAGATGAGTCTGTTGCTTTTCCATATCTTGTAGAGAGATCTTTCTTCATTTTCTTTTCCCTTCTAGACATTTTTCCGATCTCTATGTCTATAGTGATTCATGACTTGGCTTCTTCATATGTACCAAACCTAGTGGCAGTGATGTCTATTGGTAATGAAAGTAGTGCATTAATAGATTTCAAGGTGAAATCATAGCTCATTTCATATCCCATCAGTGCCAGCCATTTTGTTCTAGGTTCTACAACTTTTATCAATGAGTGATCTGTACTCACTACAAAGCATATATCAAACTTATCCACTAATTCCCTTGGAATTCTACTCCTTTGATGCATTTTAGTCTTAAATTCCTTGAAGTATGCATCAAATTCCATGTTTAGATTCTATCCTAAATGTTTCATCATTTCACCAATTTGTGTAGTTATCAGTTTATTTGATTTCCAGTTTACTTTACCGATACTAGGTACATATTTTTGTAGATAGAAGAATGTAAAGACAAGCAGTGATCCATACTTACATGTGTTGGACTTATTTGATCTTATTGTCTTCATATTCTCTTGCAGTTGATGTAGCAGAATTTCAGTAAGATCTACCTGGTGATCTTTCTTTACAATCTTGTATGCCATATCTACGGCACTGCAGGGTACACTATTTAGTCTGCTAGATTGAAATATCTTGTATGCAATGACATGTGCTACAAATTTGACCGCTAGGTCTTTGATTGTCAAGATTTTTAGTGCCCTACCATCCCATTGAGCTCCAGTGTTCTTTTCAACATTGGGACGTGATGAACTATGAAAAGCTTTTTCCTTGTTGGTTGTAGGATACCCAGTGACCTTACCGATAATCTTCTTTGTGACCTTGATAGGTTTATCTAACCAAAATTTTCCATCGTGAAATCTACTTAACACAATTCTTATCCAATTTGTGCTGAAGGTTTGTAGGCAGTGTGTGAAATAGGATAACCCTAACTCCTCAATCTTCTTATATTCAGATTTCAACTTTCCATTCAGTCCACAAACTTGTTGCTAAGCAACAATGGTCTCAAAATCACCTACCTCTCTAATTTTGTAGTGAATATAGGCCCTTATGTCTTCTGTTAGTAAAACCCTATCCGGTATACTTGAAAATGAACCCATGTCATCCGTTTGTGCTGCAACCTTCGGATGAGGTTTGAATTTCACCTCGATGAAATTAGCTCTAACAATTAGTTCTACTTCATCTTCAATGTTTTGTGATTTTCTTGCAGACGATGTCGATGACATAAATCAATTCTAGGGTTTCAACAAGTAGTAGATAATAGGATTTTTATAGAAAATGAACTTACTCGGTGTCATCGAAGAATGTTGTTGGCTCAATCTACAGTGGCTTTGAATCTTTCTGAAAAACTTTTAGCTCAAACTCCGCTTTGTGAAATCTTTATTCTTTGAAATCATAATGTAATAATGAACTCTATTTTCATGCATATTTATAGACCTTTTTGATATTTCCACTCAAACTTTCATGCATTAAATGTGTGACCTACCTTTCGGTACAAAACAACTGTTAGCTTAGTGATGTCTACAATTTTCTCCTCTTGATTAACATATGATTTCATCATCAGTTTGCACTATTGTCGGTTAACCTTGTATAGTGATTACCGATAGGTAACCAACTCTCAGTCTCACTTTTACCAACTATATGACATTTGTTAGCTCATAACACATAAACCATAGTGCATCTTTATTCATGCAGATTTGGTATTTGTACATCATTTATAAGGAACTGTATGTAAAATGCTATCATTAAAATGTCAGTCCCATACATACCTTTGTCACCTTAAGTGGAAGTACTGATGTCACCCAATCCAATGGATGAGGTTTCATCGATGGTGTTACTAGACTCAGCATTTTGACTAGATGCCTTCTTCCACATAGTGTTCCTTAACTTCATGATATCTACAATAGTATATCCACTTTCAAATATATGGTTTTCATTTGGTGCTCAGTCTCTGCAATTCTTGCTTAAATGACCAACCTTATGACAATGCATACAAGCCATCCCAGTGCTTGTCCAACTTCTTGAATGTCTAGTCTGACCTTTTCTGTAATAGTTTGCTGCAATATGCCCATACCAACCACATACAACACAATTAGTCCATGTATTATAATCCCAAACATAAGAGTTACCTGGTCTCTTTGGTTGATATCATCTGCATTGTGGTTTCTCCTTAGTTGTCCAGACTTGTTTCATTTTTTCCTTACAGTCTCTTGCAGTGTGTCCATGCTTATTACAAGTATAGCATATTTCCTCAACAATGGTATTATTAGCAAGATCATTTTGCTTAGCTCTACACTCATAAGAAAGATGTCCAAACTTTCCACAATAGTAACAGTATCCATTAAACTCAGGAGTGACAGGAGGTTTACCTTGTGCTTTGCTTCTACATACGTTAGATGTATGTCCTAGTTTTCCATAATGATAACATGTTAACACTTTATGTTTCTAACTTTGATTGTTGTTGACCTTTTTAGCTTGTTGTGATGATTCTCCTTCACCGGTGTAGCCTATATCAGCTTTAATTATAAATCTTTTCTAATTAGTCAGGAAATCATCAATCTTTTTTGAACTGTCCTTAGCTATCTTCATCATTTCATTATGTTTCTTTTGTGTCTTTATCTCATTTATCAATTTTTCATTGTCCTCTCTAAGTATTGCAACATCTTCAAGTCTTCTTGATAATTCTCCATTTACTTGGTTCATTTCTTGATTAACAATCATCATTCGATTTGATACTTGGAAGTGACGATCAGTGAGTCTCTGTATTTCACTTTCTTTTTCTTGAAGTTGTTCAGTCATCAGTCTTTGGTCTTCAATAGCTAGATTCTGATCTAGTTCATCTTGTCTAGCATTGTTCATGATTTCCACCATTCTCACCATCTGAGATTCTTGACCGATTTGTAGTGCTTTCACTTGTTTAGATAGATGCTGATTCTTTTCAGATAGATCAATGATTGTGCTTTCAAATTTGTCAGAGATGTTGTTTATCTCTATTTAAGCATTCAAGGTTGTCATTAGTATCAAAGGATATCAAAGAGATTAGCCAGTCACTTATATTAAGCTGGTCGATAACCAGAAGTAAGACAGAGCAGTCAGTAAAGCCTTTACACTAAGCATCACATAGTTTACGAAGCACCAATAGACATTGACACTGATAGATAGTAAACACCGAGCATCACATTATACACCAAGCAATTTATACAGTGTTTACCAATGATCATAGAAAATAGCATAGTAATCTAAAATGGCACATTCTCCTATGCAAATGGTTACAACAGATCATAAAATGGTTTACCAAGATCAAGGAGCATTTATTGTAAAAGATATTGATTAAATGTAATGTTTATCTTATTTGTAATAGTTGATCTAGGTTAATTTTTCACCATAGATCTTAGGGTTATGATTATTTTTTGTAACCTAATTTTTACTTGAGTAGAAAAATAGAACACTATATGTTTTGTCTGTTCACATCACATAGTGAGGTTGGTGAACTGATATATATGAATCAAGGAGCACTTGAAGCCATTGCCTAACTTCAATTCAATTGGTCAACAAAGTAGAAGAAAGTACAGAAGTCATCAGATTGAGCAGAATTAGAGAAGGCTACCGAGTAGAACAAAGCATAGATTCATCACAAGTAAGGTGATATTTTATCAGAGATTATAGATCTATTTTAGACAACTGAGTGTCACTAAAAAATAATTGCCTATTACTTTTTGACAATTGCAATAGAGCTTTGGATAAATCTCTTAATAGAGTAGACTTAATAGTCTTATGTAAATCTCCTAACCGAGTGCACACTTCAGTAGTGTTGTTAAAATCCTATAACTAGGTAGATCTAGTTGATCTAACATGTCACTTCTAATAGGGTGAGATCACCAGAAGTGATCAAAACTTGTAGCCATAACAGGAAAACCTTTTCTATCTACAGTAGTGAAGAATTTGTGGGTGTCATCCCCACCGCAGTTTTTACCTTTTAACAAGGGTTTTTGCATTACCAAAATACTTGTGTTATGTGATTGTCATATTGATTTCATATTTTTTTACTTTCTTAAGTCAACTAGATGATTGACTTATGCAATTAGATTCAAGTTATTTTGATCGGTTATCACAACATATAGTTATAGATCTGAAAGGTTTTTACAAGTAAAATTTTTGAAGGCACTAATTCACCCCTCCCCTCTTAGGACCTATCTCTCCTAATTCTAACAATTAGTATCAAAGTGCAGTTCTCTTGTTGAACAATTTAAACACTAAAGGGTAAAAATCTAAGTCATGGAGAGATACAAGCTTGACAAGACTATTGAGAATCAGAAGTTACAAATGCAGATATTTGTGGAACAGTATAAACAAGACAAGGAAGAAATAAAGAAATTACTGGTCGAAAGGAAGAACCTTGCAATCCTACAGAGTGAAATCGGTTATCTTGAAGAACCTATTGATGATATATTTGATCATGTTGGATCAAGTTCTGGAAGCATCTCTGACGGATCTAAAAGTATCATCACTAATTTATCTAAAAAGAATCAACATCTATCTGAACAAGTGAAAGCACTACAAATCAGTCAAGAATCTCAGATGGTGAGAATGGTGGAAATCATGAACAATGCTAGACAAGCTGAACTAGATCAGAATCTGGCTATTGAAGACCAAACACTAATGACTGAACAACTTTAAGCAAAAGAAAGTGAAATACAGAGACTCACTGATTGTAACTTCCAAGTATCAAAATCAAATGATGACTGTTAATCAAGAAATGTACTGAGTAAATGGAGAATTATCAAGAAGACTTGAAGATGTTTCAATACTTAGAGTAGACAATGAAAAATTAAGAAATGAGATAAAGACACAAAAGCAACATAATGAAATGATGAAGATAGCTGAGGACAGTTCCAAAAAGATTGATGATTTCCTGACTAATCAAAGAAGATTTGGAAGTAAAGCCAGTATAGGCTAGACTAGTGAAGGAGAATCATCACAACAAGCTGAAAAGGTCAACATTAATCAAAGTCAGAAACCTAAAGTGTTAGCATGTTATCACTGTGGAAAACTAGGACATACATCAAATGTGTGTAGAAGCAAAGAACAAGGTAAACCTCCTATTACTCCTGAGTTTAATGGATACTATTACTACTGTGGAAAGTTTGGACATCCTACTTATAAGTTTAGAGCTAAACAAAAGGATCTTGCTAACATTACCACTATGGAGAAAATATGCTATACTTGTAATAAGCATGGACACACTGCAAGAGACTGTAAGGAAAAAATGAAACAAGTCTGTACAACCAAGGAGAAACCACAATGCAACCCATATCAATCGAAGAGACAAGGAAACTCTTATGTTTGGGATTATAATGCATGGACTAATTGTGTTGTATGTGGTTTGTATTGGCATATTGTAGAAAATTGTTACATAAAGGGTTGGACTGGACATTCAAGAAGTTAGACAAACACTGGAATGGCATGTATGCACTATCACAAGGTAAGTCATTTAAGCAAGAACTACAGAGAGTGAGCACTTGATGAAAACCATATATTTGAAAGTGGATATACTATTGCAGATATCATGAAGTTGAGGAACACTATGTGGAAGAAGGAATCTAGTGAGGATGCTGAGTCAAGTAACACTGTCAGTGAAACTTTGTCCACTAGATTGGGTGACATTGGTACCTCCACTTAAAATGACAAAGGTATGTATGGGACTGACATTTTAAATGATCACAGTTTACATATAGTTCCTTATAAATGATATACAAATACCAAATTTGCATGAATAAAGATGCACTAAGGTTTATGTGTTATGAGCTAAAAAATGGTATATAGTTGGTAAAAGAGAGACCGAGAGTTGGTTACTCATCAGTAATCACTATACAAGGTTAACCGACAATAGTGCAAACCAATGAAGAAATCCTATGTTAACCGAGCAGAGAAAATTGTAGGCATCACCGAGTTGACAGTTGTTTTGTACCAAAAGTTAGGTCATGCATTTAATGCATGAAAGTTTGAGTGAGAATATCAAAAGGTCTATAAATATGCATGAAATAGAGTTCATTGTTACATTCTAATTTTGAAGAATAGAGATTTTATAGAGAAGAGTTTGAGCTAAAAGTTTTACAAAAAGATTCAAAGCCACTAAAAATTGAACTCAGAACAATTCTTCGACGATATCAAGTAAGTTCATTTGCTACCAAACACCAGATATCTACTACTTGCCAAAACTCTAGAAATAATTTATGTTATCAACATCATCTGCAAGCAAATCATAAAACATTGAGGAGGAAGTAGAATTGATTGTTAGAGCTAATTTCGCCGAGGCCAAATTCAAACCACATTCGAAGGTTGTAGCACAAACGAATGATATGGGGACATTTTCGAGTATTCCTGATAGGGTTTTGTTAATAGAAGATGTTAGGGCCTATATTCACTGCAAAATCAGAGAAGTAGTTGATTTTGAGACCGTTGTTGCTTATCAACAAGTTTGTGGACTAGATGGAAAGTTGAAATCTGAATATAAGAAGATTGAGGGGTCAGGGTTATGATATTTTACATACTTCCCACAAAGATTTAGCATAGATTGGATAAGAATCATGCTAAGAAGATTTCATGATGGTATATTTGTGCTATAAAAACCTGTTGAGGTCACAAAGAAGATTATCAGTACGGTTACTGGGTTCCCTACAACCAACAAAGCAAAAGCCTTTTGCAGTTCATCTCATCCTGACATTGAAAAAGAACACTAGAGCTTAATGGGATGGTAGGGCACTGAAAATCTCAACCATCAAGGACCCAACAATAAAATTCATAGCACATGTAATTGGGTACAAGATATTTCAATCTAGCAAACTAAATAGCGTACCCTACAACACCATAGACATGGCATATAAAATTGTAAAGAAAGATCACTAGGTAGATCTTATTGAAGTTCTACTACACCAACTAAAAGAGAATATGAAGACAATAAGATCAAAGAAGTCCAACACATGTAAGTATAGATCACTTCTTGTCTATACATTTTTCTATCTACAAAAATATGTACCTGGTATTGTTAAGGTAAACTAGCAATCAGATAAACTGATAATTGTACAAATTGGTGAAATGATGGAAAGTTTAGGAAAGAATATGAATATGGAATTTGATGCATACTTCAAGGAATTTAAGACTCAAATGAATCAAAAGATTAGAATTCCAAGGGAATTAGTGGATAAGTTTGAAAATGACATATGTTTTGTAGTCAACACAGACCACTCTATGATAAAGGCAGTAGAACTGAGGACAAAATGGCTAGCACCGATGGGATATGAAATGAACTATGATTTCACCCTAAAATCTATCAATGCATTGTTGGCATTATTGATAGATATCACTACCACTAGGTTTGGCACATATGATGAAGCTAAGTCACGAATCACTATAGACATAGAGATCAGTAAAATGTCTAGAAGGGCTCAGAAAATGAGAAAAGATCTCACAGCAAGATATGGAAATGCATTAGACTCACCTAAGGAGTCATTGGTTAAAGAAACAACTAAAGGTTAGTTATAGTTGGCTGACAAGCCTTATGATAGTGAGGAGACCGAGTCAGACAAAGAAAAGGATCCCATGTCAGTTCCTTCTACCAATGATGAATAGGAAATGCAATTAACCGAACAAAAAGGTATGAAAACAAGTTCGTCAATTGTAGCCTCATCCCCTCTAATGAAAGAGGAAATAAAAATTAAGAAAATGAGGGCAGCTACACCGACAAGGAAATATGTTAAGAGAAAGATAAGGGTTGTAGCTGAGGCAACAAAGAAAAGAAGAAAATTGGTCAGAAGTAAAGAAGATCTACAGGAAACTAAAATTGAAAATGATCCTAATCAATTCAAGATAGTTCATAACAAGGAAAGTACAATAGAAGAAATAATTAAAGAAATTATTGAAAATGGAAATCTTGTAGATCCAAGCATAGGCAAATTTGACACAATGTCAACTAAGGACAAGATAAAGCTAGAACACGCTATCATTCTGATGATGATTAAATTCAAAATAGTACCAATGGAATTTGCATGTCAATTACCAAAGGAACCAGATGATAGAATAAATAAGAAATGGGCTATTGCACTAAATACAGAGAAAAGGAAAAGAGAAAGATCATTAGTTCATGCAGCCTCACACTTTATCTATGATGTTGTAAGTGAATACTTGACAAAGTACCAAGCTAGATTTCTAGTCAAGAATAGAGCTATGCAAATAATGGATGAGAATGTGGGTGATATGGATGTCACATGTGATTCTCTATGGACATCAATTTTGAAAGCAGAAGAGAAAGCTGGACAAGAAGCATTCCTAAAACTGTCTAAGAAGAGATAAAATTCTAAAGGTAAAGGCATTTACATCGATGATGACAAGGGAAAAAAATTAAAGGACATTGGTATATTAGTTACCAAGGTAATTGATATCACCAAACAAAAGGAAGAAGTAATAATTTCACAGGATGTACTAGATCATGTAGAGATCCAACTGAAGAAGAAAATCGATGATGATGTACTCATTGAGGACATCACAAATGGTGATCCTGATGATAAAGATGATGAAGATGTGACAATTGCACCAAACAAGGATGAAGCACTAGACACTAATAGTGTGTTCACATCTCTATTGGGTGAACTTCTTGTACTTGCAGAGGTAGCATAAATACTTTCACAAGTACAACCTGATGAATCTCATCCTGAGAAAATCAAAGACACAATAGGGATACAAGCACCTAAGAAACTTGTAGATACAAATGAGCCTACCAAAATAGAGGCATAGTCCACAGATTCAAAGGAATCAGAAGGTACAAAGTTGACTGAGGTGAACCCCATTGACACTACAACTGAGACTCCCACACCATCTACCGAGGAGCAGAAGAAGGAAGATACAATGTCAATTGGGAAGGATACTCTGAAAAGTGGAGAAAAAGCTATTGTTATTAGTGAGAAGAATTAACCTCTTGCACAAAAGAAGAAGAAGAAGAAAGTAAAAGGGTTGGTCACCATTGATGAAGTCATAATCATACTAGAATGTGATCCAAGAACCCTCAGCCCCAAGGAACTAAGTAAATATGGGGAGCTATGTTCAAGAAAGGTGGCACAAGAAAAGCTAAAGAAAGAGCACAAACAAAAAGAAGTGTTAAATGATGTGAGGGATATTCTGCAACATATAGTACCAGAGAAAAATATTGATGAGAATACTCCCATCATAGATCAACTTGCCACACTCACTGACAAAATCAATGCCCCTAACACTGATGCAGAAAAAAGAATAGAAGAGAGGGCAAAATCAAAGATTCAGAATAAATTGGCAGAAAGAATAAGCCAAGAAGTGGCACTTAGAAAGGTAACATTATATGAGGTCATTATCGAGGAAAAATCCCTCACCCAGATAATTTGTTAGTTACTAATCAAGCTTTGTACTTCAGACACCTTCACTATAGAAGTTAGTGAAAAGATAAAAGGTTTAGAAGCAGAAATAATGTTGAGTACACAAGTAGCTATAACTGAGCCGAATGATTTCTTTAAGCATATTCACCAAGTTTAGGAACTCTAATGATTGATAGAAGATCTAAGAAAACAAGAAGAACAAATCATTGATCAAGTCATAGAGTTACAAATAGAACTCACTCCATACCTGAAAATCTTTGAGGCACATATTGTCAAAGCTGAACAACTAGTAGCAGCACTTGAGATTTCAGTGTTAGATAATATCTTTGACATGCATGCACAATTCAGTCTTGAGCGTATTTCTCTCACCAACTTGAAAGAGGAGTGGGAAAACTTCTTGAAGTCTTTGGAGAAAACTCACCAACACATTTTTGATAAGATGTAAGTATACAATAATTTTTTTTATGTATTTGGCATTACTATCAAAAAGGGGGAAACCATGTATATGCCAAATAAGTTATACTTTGATATGTATATTACATACTACCAGGAGCATGCACTGAGGGGGAGTACTTTGTACTTAGAAAATTTTTTGTGTATATGTATATGGCGAAGATATAAGGAATATATATGAACATTTTGTCTATATACATTTGAAGTTTTGATACTAATGCCAAAGGGGGAGATTGTTAATCTCTATTTGAGCATTCAAGGTTGTCATTAGTATCAAAGGATATCAAAGAGATCAGTCAGTCACTTATATTGAGTTGGCTTGTAACTAGAAGTAAGACAGAGCAGTTGGTAAAGCCTTTACATTGACCATCACATAATTTACCAAGCACCAGAAGACACTGACATTGATAGACAGTAAACACCAAGAATCGTAGTATACACCAAGTAGTTTATACAGTGTTTACCGATGATCACAGAAAATGGCATAGTAATTCGAAATGGCACATTATTGTATGCAAATAGTTACAACAGATCGTAAAATGGTTTACCAAGATCGAGGAGAATTTATTGTAAAAGATATTCATTAAATGTAATGTTTATCTTATTTGTAATAGTTGATCTAGGTTAATTTTTCACCATAGATCTTAGGGTTATGATTAGTTTTTGTAACCTAATTTTTGCTTAAGTGGCAAAATAGAACACTATATATTTTGTATGTTCACATCACTTAGTGAGGTTGGTGAATTGATATATATGAACCAAGGAGCACTTGAAGCCATTGACCAACTTCAAGTCAATTGGTCAACAAAGAAGAACAGAGTACATAAGTCATCAAATTGAGCAGAATCAGAGAAGGCTACTAAGCAGAATAGAGTAGAGATTCATCACAGGTAAGGTGATATTTTATCAAATATTATAGATCTATTTTAGACAACTAAGTGTCACTAGAAAATAATTGCATATTACTTTCTGACAATTGTAATAGAGCTTTGGATAAATCTCTTAACAGAGTAGACTTAATAGTCTTATGTAAATCTCCTAACCGAGTGCACACTTCAGTAGTGTTGTTAATATCCTATAACTAGGTAGATCTAGCTGATATAACATGTCACTCCTAACAGGGTGAGATCACCAGAAGTGATCAAAACTTGTAGCCCTAACAGGCAAACCTTTTCTATTTGCAGTAGTGAAGAATTTGTGGGTGTCATCCCCAGCACAGTTTTTACCTTCTAACAAGGGTTTCTGTGTTACCAAAATAATTTTGTTATGTGATTTTCATATTGATTTCATGTTTGTTTACTTTCTTAAGTCAACTAGATGATTGATTTATGCAATTAGATTCAAGTTATTTTGATCGGTTATCACAGCATACAATTATAGATCTAAAAGGTTTTTACAAGTAAAATTTTTGAAGGCACTGATTCACCCCTCCCCTCTTAGTACCTATCTCTCCTAATTCCAATAGATGCTTCCAGAACTTGATCCAATATGATCAAATATATCATCAATAGGTTCTTCATGATAGTCGATTTCACTTTGCAAGACCGTAAGGTTCTTCCTTTTGGCCAATAATTTATTCAGTTCTTCCCTTGCTTGTTTATACTATTCCAAAAAAATTTGCATTTGTATCTTTTGATTCTCAATAGTCCTGTCAAGCTTGCGTCTCTCCATAACTTAGATCTTTACCCTTCAGTGGTTAAACTATTCAACAAGAGAACTGTGCTTTGATACCAATTGTTGGAATTAGGAGAGATAGGTACTGAGAGGGGGGGGGGGGCTGAATCAGTGCCTTCAAAAATTTCACTTGTAAACCTTTCTGATATAAAATAGTAAATAGTAATAACTGACCAAAACAACTTGAATCTAGTTGCATGAATCATTTATCTAGTTAACTTGTGAAAGTAAACAACATGAAATCAAAATGACAATCACATAACCTAAGTATTTTAGTAACGTAGAAACCCTTGTTAGAAGGTAAAAATTGAAGTGTGGATGACACCCACAAATTCTTTACTGCTATAGATAGAAAAATTTTGTCTGTAAGGGCTACAAGTTTTGATCATTTCTGGTGATCTCACTCTATGAGGAGTGACATGTTAGATCAGCTAGATCTACCAAGTTATAGGATTTTAACAACATTAATGAAGTGTGCACTCAGTTAGGAGATTTACATAAGACTGTTAAGTCTACTCTGTTAAGAGATTTTATCCAAAGCTCTATTACAATTGTCAGAAAGTAATATGCAATTATCTGCTAGTTTGACACTCAATTCTTTGAAACAAATCTATAATCTTTGATAAAATATCACCTCACTTGTGATGAATCTCTGCTATGAATCTTCTCAGTAGCCTTCTCTGATTTTGCTCAATCTGATAACCTTTATACTCGATTCTACTTTGTTATCTGATAGGCTTGAAGTTAGGCAATAGCTTCAAGTGCTCCTTTAATCATATATCAGTTCATATCAAACATGATGTGAACACACAAATACATAGTATTTAATGAATATCATTACATTAAATATTCCTTGATCTTGGTAAAACATTTTATAAACAGTTGTAACTATTTGCATAGAAGAATGTGTCATTCCTGAATACTATGCCATTTTTTGTGATCCTTGGTAAACACTATGTAAACTACTCAGTGTATACTATGATGCTCGGTGTTTATTGTCTATCGGTGTCGGTGTCTATTGGTGCTCGTTAAACTATATAATACTCAGTGTAAAGACTTTACTGACTGCTCTGTCTTACTTCTGGCTACCGACCAACTTAATATTAGTGATCGATTGATCTCGTTGATATCCTTTGATACTAATGACAACCTTAAATGCTCAATAGAGATTAACAAAAGGTAGGTTAGCCAAGATAATAACTAATGATGGAAAGATAAGGGCTCATCTACTCTCCATGAAAATCAACTTGACACCTCATCTAGAGGTTTTTCAAAGAGAGTTAGCTAAGGCTAAGGACTTAATACAGAAGGAGCCACATCTATCTACCATCGAGAGCCTTGTTAATCTAGCTGTCGAGCTAGAAGTATAGTCAGAAACTTTGAGTATTGCTACAAGATGGGAAGTTGGACTGTACATGGTTATGATGCTTTATAAACCATTTTTGGAGAAATTTTTTACCATCCCTACTATTGAAGAAATCAATCGTGTCAAAAACAAGGGGGAAATTAAGTGACATTACATGACAAAGGAAAGGTAACAATTTTTTTTTTTGTATATATATCTTAGGGGGAGTATTCTACTAAGTAATTTTGTAAATATGAATATAATGTCATGACAAAGAGTTTTTGCCACTAATGTCAAATGGGGAGATTGTAGATCTCTAAAAATTTTGTTGACTATTAGTGACTTGCACTTAGTGATTTATCTAGGCAATGATGGTCTATCATCACTACGACTAAGTCATTATGTAAAGGCCGAGCTATGTAATGTATACTTACCAATTGGTAGTAATGCCAAGTAAACCCTGGTCACTATATTACCCAAGCTATGTATGCAAATGATTACCGAGTGATAGAGATATCAACATATGTTGAGTACAGTGAATGTCGAGTATCAGGAACAAGATTTGCCAAGTTTTCCAGGAATGACATATGAGTTTGTTATGGCATAATGATCGAGGTTAATCATTTTGGCTGACATTCATGTTTTGTATTTTGTTTGTTGAGGTAATTATGGAGGTAATTACGCATCTATTTTGTATTCATTGATCCCTATGTAATACTTAGAGCCAATCAAAAAATTAGTAAGGCTTAAGTGAAAAAAGGAGTTAATTTAAACCGTAGATCTTGAATCATGAAGATGTTTTGTTGTGTATATATGTATAAGATCTAAACCCTAAAACAAAATATATGAGAGGATGCAAAGGGTATGAAGGAATGATCAGAGAAGCACATTTAGATTAGTAAAGGCATTCAGACATAGTTTAGTGACCGAGCTAAGTAGTGAAAGGATGGAACAGAGATAAACTTGATACAAGAGATCAAAACAATACTATAAGGAGAAGATCTATTATCAACATATAGTGAAAACCAAAGGATTGGGTACTCTGACATTCTAACCAGTGTATTAGAGTAAATCTCTTAACCGAGTGGTCCTAATAGATCTATTGTAATCTCTTAATCAAGTACTTACTTAGCTATAAGTTTTAAATCCTTTATCAAGTTAGACTGTATAAGTCTTTGAGCTCTTAAGAGGGCAGACCCCTCATAGGGTAGATCATACTTTGATCAAATTTTGTAGCTCTAACAGGAAAAATTATTACTACAGTAGTGAAGATTTTTGGGTGTCATCCCCACCCCAGTTTTACCTTTCAAGGGTTTATGGGTAACCAAAATTACTGTATTATGAGTACTTATGTGCATGCTACTTAGTATGTTACTTTATTTTGATGAAGTATTATTGATGCCATGAAATTTTTTTAAGTAATTTTAAATGGATTAGTAGGTGATATTTGATTCACCCCCCCCCCTCTCAATATCACTTTCCCAACTATATTTCCATCACTAATAAGCAGAATAAATCACCCAGAAAAGGTAATACATTCAATTGGGACTATAATAAATGGTATAGTTGTCATTATTATGGATAATATGGTCATGTTGGAGAAAAATGTGTGAAGACACATTTTAGAGGTAAATCCAAGAGTTGTATGAGTGGAATTTTGGTCTATTACAAATGCCACAAGATTGGTCACATAAAATAGACTATAGAGAAAATGCACTGAGCAATGAAAAATTCATGAATGAAGAAACTCTCTCTCTCTCTCTCTCTCTCTCTCTCTCTCTCTCTCTCTCTCTATTCCAAACACTGACTATTTCTCATGACTATTTAAATCTATGTCTTAAATAGGGTGCATGTGCTATAGGGTACATGCCCTATTGAAATCTATGACTTTCATAGGGTGCACACCCTATGAAAGTCATAGATTTAAATTGTGTGCTCACCCTCTAGGGCTTGCACACTTTGTAAGGGATTTGAATTTACCAATCCTAAGGCTTGGATGATTTAAATAGGCCCGAGACGTGTTTTCTAGCAAACATACAAAAAATGACATCTTTTTCTGTGTGTTCATCATCAGGTTTACTCGTGGCTCAAGAACATAAAAATCAGACGATGTGATATTGCAGATCTCTTTGTTAGCTATCTAAGCATATAATTTATTTGGAATTCTGATTATGTTAAGTTTTTCCACTCTAATTTCTTTTGTGTGTATGTCTATTTTTTGTTAAAAACCAACATGCAATATTTTGGGCATAGATTTTGGCTCGTTCATTGAATTTTGCAACAAGTTACATTTTTAGAAACTAGTCTCCATTCTACACACTTTTAAAAAAAAAAAAGGATTTTTGATTAGTTTTAAATGATTTCTAGGGGGAGCACATAGAAAATTCATGTTTTCAAGATGTGTGCATTTCGTAAATTCATAAAAAATTATACACTCATAAAAAAATTACCAAAAAATTCTAGGATAAACTACGTGGTGTTAGCTAACTTCTCACTAGAGTGATTAAAACAATTCAAAAAAAAAGTTAACATTTTAGGGGGAGCACACCAGATGCTATGTTATGTTTTTTGATAAAAAATATGACCACTTGTTGTGCTCCCCCTTTTTGAGGGCCTTTGATGCAGGAGCATCCTGGGTGTAAGAGCAATCTTGCATCACCCAAAAAAAAATATTTCTATTTTTGAATTCAATAAGGGCTATCTTGTGGAGAGCTTCTATTTATGAGAACTTGCTATTTTTAGTAAGTTGGTCATAAATCTTGGAATGTTCTAATTTTACATGTGGAGGTTCATCTCAGTCATATCAGCATATCAACAAAGTTTCATGGCTAGATCAAGTCTAGTTTTGAACATATTGAAGATTTTCGGTATTGGCAACAGGATACAGAAACTTCAAACTCAGTTTTGAAGGCTTTAGAGGCCCCAGATGAGATCAAAAATTTGGGTGACAAGTGCTTTGTGGCATTTCCAGAATGGGGTTATAATAGTCAATCAGGTCAACTGGCGATGACTTATGGTCTTTGGAAGTTGGGTCACCTGAAATGGCGAAAAATAATTTTCCTTCAAAATTTATGTTTGGGTTTCAAAAGTCATTTTGAGCCGAATTTGATGTAATAAATTGTAAAATAAAGTAATTCTAAGTTTGGTCATCCCATAGTGTTGTCTAGGGCAGTTATGGGGTAGTAGATCTAGGTATTGATTCAAGGCTTTGTCCTACAGAATGTTGTAAGGGAATGCCCATGTGGCTTTGCATATTTTTATTCTAAAATTTTGTAATTCCACATTTGTGGAGATAATAAGAAGCCAATTTTCTATTCCTTCATATTGTTGTTGTTGTTTCTCTATTTCTGTTATGTGTTTGTGGTATTAAGGGGAGAACCCTTCATCAAGTGGTATCAGAGTGGGAGTTCCTGAGTGTGTAAATAGATCGCTGACTGTGAGGTAGTTTTCACTAGGAACATGGTTAGGGTTTCAGTGTGCATCGCAAAAATGTCTCCACAAAGAGAACGTGGCGGAGGAGCTGGTACTATGATACCTGAGGGTAGAGAGCTGCAGAGACAAGTGCGAGCATTGCAGGAAGAGATTCACAGAGGAATGGATCTTAATGTTAGAGATGAAAGCAAGGATGAAGCTAAAGAAGAATATCAAGAAGGAGAAGCCAAAATTGTGAACCAGGAGGAAGAAAGACTTTTTCGGGCCATTTCCAAGATTGGGAAAAGACCTAAGATTGAGGTTCCTACATTTTTTGGAAATCTTAACCCAGAGGAATTGATCAACTAGATCAATGAATGTGAGGAATATTTTGAGTATGAAGATGTTGAGGATCCTGATAGGGTCAAATTTGCGAAGGCCAAATTTAAAGGTCATGCAAAGATCTGGTGGCAAGAAATTCAATTGGAGCGAAATAGAAGAAGGAAAGATAAAATCACAAGATGGGATCGGATGGTGGATAAATTGAAGTGACAGTTAATTCCTGTTGATTATGAGCTTGACCTACTAAAGAAAATGCAAAGTTTGAATCAAGTAGGAAGATTTGTTCAGGAGTATACAAAGGAGTTCTATCGACTCCTCATTAGAACAGGCCATGGAGAAGCTGATAAGGAGAAAGTTGCCCGATACCTTAATGGGTTAAGGCCAAGCATTCAAGAGGAGTTGAATCTAGTTTGAATGAACAGTATTGAGGAGGCATACCAGTTTTCCCTAAAAGTAGAGGAAAATTTGAACAAGAAGTTTGAGAGTAGAAAAAATAGAAGAGGTGGTTGTGGTGGAAGATTTGGTGGACGGTCATATGGTGGCCAAAATGAAGATCCAAAAAACAAGGATGAGGCCAATAGCAACCAGAATCAGAGAGGAAATAATTTCAATCACTTTCAAGATCAGAGTAATAGAGATCAGAGAGGAAGAGGAAGAGGACAAGGATTTGGAAGAGGAGGCTTCCGTGGAACATATTTTCATTGTGGAGAAGAAGGTCATAGGGCATTTGAATGTCCTCAATGCCAAGGAAGGATAGATAGGAGGAATGAAGGTTAGGCTAGAGTTTCACATGTAGATGAAGATTTCAGATCATCAAATTTTGAAGATGCTGAAAGAGGAGAAACACTAATTAACAAAAGAGTCTTATTGAGTGGTGAGAATGAACCTGAACAAAGGAGGAGCCTGTTCTGCACTAGATGCAAGTATGAGGGTAAATGTTGTGATGTGATTATCGATAATGGAAGCACTGATAATTTGGTGTCAAAAGAGATGGTGAAAAAGTTGAAGCTCAAGAGATAGAAGCACCCACACCATATCAGATTGCCTGGGTGCAGGATGACCACAAGGTCATGGTCAATGAACAATGCCTGGTAAAGTTCAAGATCGACAGGTACCAAGATGAAGTACTATGTGATATCATATCTATAGATGCATGTCATATGCTATTGGGTAGACCATGGTAGTTTGATAGATGTGCTGTACATGATGGTCGTGTGAATACCTATTCCCTAACAAAGGATGGAGTGTGACATAAGCTAAATCCATTGAAGGAGACTGAAGAAAAGGTATGCGGTAATGCAAGAATGACATTTGTTGATGGAAAAAAATTCCTAGATGGTATGAGGCATGAGCATGTGTGTTTTTCTTTAATTCTAAAAGCTGGTAAAGAAGAAGTAGAGGATGTACCTGTAGAGGTTGCAGATTTGTTGAATGAGTTTTAGGATATTGTATCTGATAATGTACTTGATGGATTACCATCGGTAAAGAAGATCAGTCATCAGATGGATTTGATTCCAGGAGCCAATTTTCCAAACAAGGCAGCACATAGAATGATACCAGCAGAAAGTGAAGAGTTGAACAGACAAGTACATGAGTTGTTACAGAAGGGATTGATTCAAGAGAGCCTGAGTCCATGTGTTGTACTAGTAGTATTAGCACCAAAGAAGAATCAAGAATGGAGGATGTGTATAGATTCTAGAGCAATAAACAAGATCACAATCAAGTATAGGTTTCTATTTCCACGAATGGATGATATTATGGATTGTTTGAGTGGAGCTATGTATTTCTCAAAGATAGATCTGAAGAGTGGATATCACCAGATTTAGATCAGAGAAGGAGATGAATGGAAGACTGCCTTCAAGACAAAGGAAGGACTGTATGAGTGGTTAGTTATGCCTTTTGGGCTAACCAATGCACCGAGAACTTTCATGCGGCTCATGAATGAGGTTCTGAAAGAATTTCTAGGTAAGTTTGTCATTGTTTACCTAGATGATATTTTGATCTTTAGCAAGACAATGGAGGAAAATATGATGCATATTCGTATGGTGTTTGAGAAGCTCAGAGATGAGAAATTGCTGATTAATTTGAAGAAGTGCAATTTTGTGAAGAAAGAGTTAGTGTATTTGGGATTTGTAGTTTTAGTAGAAGGTCTAAAAATGGACCCAGAGAAAGTACAGGCTATCCTTGATTGGCCTACTCCAAGGAGTGCTACTGAGGTAAGGTCTTTTCATGGTTTGGCTAGCTTTTACAGAAAGTTTATCAGAAATTTTAGCAATATTTGTGGTCCCTTGACTAAAACAATGAGAGGGGATAGAAAAGAGTTTAAGTGGACTAATGGGGTAGAAAAGAGTTTTCAATTATTGAAACAAAAAGTTACAGAAAAACCTGTTTTAGCACTTCCAGATTTTAATAAGGTGTTTCAAGTAGACTATGATGCTAGTGGTACTGCAATAGGAGTTGTTATGAGCCAAGAAGGTAAACCTATTGCTTATTTTAGTGAGAATTTAAATGATGCCAAGAGAAAATATTTTATTTATGATCAAAAATTTTATGCTATAGTTCAGGCATTGAAGAAGTGGAGACACTATCTGCTTCCTAAAGAGTTTGTTTTGTATACTGATCATCAAGCTTTGCAAGATTTGAATATTCAAGGAAAGTTGAATCAAAGGCATTTGAAATGGGTTGAGTTTTGCAGAGTTATACATTTGTTTTGAAACACAGAAGTGGAAAGTCTAACAGGGTTGCAGATGCACTTAGCAGAAGGCAACTATTGTTGACAAAGATGCAGATTGAGGTGCTTGGGTTCAAGGAGCTCAAGAATTTGTATCCAGAGGATCGTGATTTTGGTGAAGATTGGAAAGCTTGTACAGAACCTGTTACTCTAGATAGGATGAAATGGCTAGATTTCATCATCCAGGATGATTTTCTATTCAGAGGGAGTCAGTTGTACATTCCAAAAAGTTCTATGAGGGAGAATCTCATCAAAGAGAAGCATAGTGGAGGATTGGCTGGATATTTTGGTCATGATAAAACCCTTGCTTTGGTTGGTGAAAATTATTATTGGCCATAGTTGCAGCAAGATGTCAAGAATTTTGTGCAGAGTTGTAGAGTATGTCAAATGGTAAGGGAGTGAAGTAGAATATAGGGTTGTATCAGCCATTACCTATACCAGAGAAGCCTTGGGAGGATATCAGTATGGACTTTGTTCTTGGTTTACCAAGGACGCATCAAGGACATGATTCAATTTTTGTGGTGGTTGACAGATTTTCAAATATGGCACATTTAATTCCCTGCAAGAAGACTAATGATGTTGTTCATGTAGTAGAATTGTTTTTCAAAGAAGTAGTGAGACTACATGGTTTGCCAAAGATCATAGTTTTAGATAGAGACACTAAGTTCATTGGAGATTTCTGGTGTACATTATGGAAGAAGTTGAAGACAGATTTGAAGTTCAGTTCATCATATCATCCACAAACTGATGGACAGACAGAGGTGGTGAATAGAAGTTTGGGAAATTTGCTAAGATGTTTGGTTGGAGACAAGCCAATAGGATGGGATTTGATTTTACCATAGGAAGAATTTGCATACAATAATTCTATCAATAGGAGCACTGGTAAATCACCATTCTAGATTGTATATGGAAATAGTCCAAGAAATGCATCTGAATTAAGAAAGATAGATAAAAGAGAAATAAGTAGTGCTGAAGCTGAGGATTTTGTAGAACACTTGAAGAACATCCATGAGGAGGTGAGGAAGCATATTACCAAGATGAATGCATAGTATAAGGCTAAGGTAGATGATAAAAGGAGGCATAAGGAATTTCAGGTTGGAGATGAAGTCATGGTTCATCTGCGGAAGGAGCGGTCTCCAGTTGGTACATATAACAAGTTGAAAATGAAGAAGTTTGGACCATGTAAGATACTGAAGAAGCATGATTCAGGAAATGCATATGAGGTAGAATTGCCTATTGAGTTGAATATTTCACCAGTGTTTAACATTTCAAATTTGACAGAGTATCATGAAGGAAGTGTTGAAGATGAGATCACAGTGGCACAGTGGAGTATTCCAGCAAGTAGTTCAAATACCAAGGAGATTGAAGACTTACTGGATAGTCATGTTGGTAGAAGCACAAGGAACAGGACATATGAAGAATATTTGGTCAAGTGGAAAGGATGACCTGTTGAAGATTCATCATGGTTGATAAAGGAGGAGGCTAACCATCTTGGTTTTCCTCTGCACACCTGAGTCGTGATAGGTTCACTTCTCAAATTACCCTAGGTTTCTGATGTAGGAGCATCTTGGGTGTAAGAGAAATCTTTCATCACCCAAAAAAAAATATTTCTATTTTTGAATTCAATAAGGGCTATCTTGTGCAGAGCTTCTATTTATGGGAACTTGCTATTTTTAGTAATTTGGTCATAAATCTCAGAATGTTCTAATTTTACATGTGGAGGTTCATCTTAGTCATATCAGCCTACCATCAAAGTTTCATGGCTAGTTCAGGTCTAGTTTTGAACATATTGAAGATTTTCGGTATTGGCAGCAGGATACAAAAACTTCAAACTTAGTTTTGAAGGCTTTAGAAGCCTCGGATGAGATCAAAAATTTGGGTGATAGGTGCTTGTGCAAGTCAAGCCTGTAGAGCGCTTCGTGGCATTTCCAAAATGGGGTTATAATAGTCAATTGGGTCAACTGGCGATGACTTATGGTCTTCGAAAGTTGGGTCACCTGAAATGGCAAAAAATAATTTTCCTTCAAAATTTCTATTTAGGTTTCAAAAGTCATTTTGAGCTGACTTTGATGTAATAAATTGTAAAATAAAATAATTCTAAGTTTGGTCGGCCCTAAGGGCTAAATTTCTAGAACCTTCTTGGGCGGTGGAAATTGCCTATATAAAGAAAGCCCATAGTGTTGTCTAGGGCAGTTCTGGGGTAGTAGATCTAGGTATCAATTCGAGGCTTTGTCCTACAAAATATTGTAAGGGAATTCCCATGTGACTTTGTATATTGTAATTCTGAAAGTTTGTAATTCCACATTTGTGGAGATAATAAGAAGCCAATTTTCTATTCTTGCATATTGTTGTTGTTTCTCTATTTCTGTTATGTGTTTGTGGTATTAAGGGGAGCACCCTTCATCAGCCTTAATCTGCACCATTTTCAAAATAAGTTAGTATTTTAGGAACTAGATTCAAATTATTACAAGTCTTGTTTTCATAGCATCTTAAAATTTTGAGTCTAACTATCTTTGATTTCTTGTTGAAGTTCAGAGTTTGCTGATTTTAGGAAAAAAGTGGCATCTTATACCCCCTTTTGGGTCCCCCATCTTGGTGCACTTACCCTATGCATTTTTTTTATGTGTTTGGGAAGACATATTTCTAGGCTGGGCCTAGATCCTACAACAATTAGCGTCATAACAATGAAGTAGATGACAAATGAAAAATTAGCTTCCCAAGAAAAATCTCATAAATGAACTATTTGTACCCCAATTCATGTGGTCTTTGTGCACACCCAAAGGATATATTTGAAACAACAAAGGTAAGGCATAAAGATTTTTCTAGTGATGCAATATTAACTTCTTTAAGCTTTACCCTTGTTGCTTCAGATATATCCTTTGGGTATGCACAGAGGCCACTGGAATTGGGGTACACAGTTCATTTACAAGATTTTTCTTGGAAGCTAATTGCTTAGCTCTCATCTGCTTCATTTATTGTCAAGCTAATTATCAAAAGATCCAAGCCCAGGCTTGAAATATGTCTTCCCATTCTTTTTAAGCCATATTCCTTATTCTTGTCAAACTTCCTTGGTACGGTAGGCATGCTCTTTGCAATACTCTTCTTCAATCTGTGTTTGATGATAAGCATCTTCTTCTTCTTCCTAATTGCAGCCAAAGCTTCCTAATATACTTGAAGAAAGGGATGAAACAAAATATGATATTGTAATGAAATCAAAATATGATACCATGTGTGTATGGTTAGCCCAAAAATGCGTAAACATTCATCATTAAGTTTTTCATAAAATAGATTATTCCCTGCATGATAATAATGAGATTATTATAATTAGTTATTTCAAGGGACCACATAGGGGGTTAGTGCATTACATTAGGAGTCTTATATTATATAGTAAAAGAAAGGTTTAATCTTTAAAGTACCTAGAAGATGGGTTACTCTCAAGTGAAGTCCATCTTCATTGCTCATGAGTAATTTATCACAATGCTACAGAACATATGCACTCAGGAACATGTGCAGTGTATAGGCATTGGAATCCAAATGAAGCCCTAAATTTATGTCACTATGAACACTTGATGAATCATTGTTGTGGCTGCATTTATGTCTCTATGAAAACCTGGTCAATCACTGTTGTGACAACATCATCCAAATAGTGCAACAAAAACACCAGATGTTGTTGTTCCATCTGGTATTGCTATGGCATCATTTCCAAATGATGCATCCATAGCAGTAACCCACCATGCCCATAAATACAAGGCAATCATGATCAAACATAAGCAATGGAGGGGACATTATCAAGGTTAAATCAGAGGTCAAATTTCATTCCTTGAAATTTTATATTTGTATAGTTATAAAATTTCATCCCTTGAAATTTTATAACCTAGTTCCTTAGCTTTTGATCTTCATATTGCAGCCATGACTTGAGGTAGGCATTCAAGTTTGTCTTCTCATTAAGTCAATTTCATTTTGATGGAATTTGTTGATTTAATGGCACAATATCAATGTTAATACTAGCATTGTTTACATCTTTGCATTTGGAATGCTCGATGGCCCGCGAGCTCTAAGAGCTAGAGCATCTTTGATACAATATCGATGTTAATACTGAAATTGTTTACATCTTTACATTTACACATTTTTTATTAAAATATATATATATATATTTAGTCAAGTAATAAAATCTTATAAAACAACATACATTGTGTGAAGTGTTTGATCTCTCTTTATTTGTTTTGTTGTTGATATTCACTATGTGGTACTCCCTGTTTATGATCATTTCATGAGAAAATGTCTTGATGGCTCACAGTCTACAAGCTAAGGCATCATGCATTGTTTATGAGCTCACTATTTGAGCACCTCATGTCCCTATTTGATTGGTCAATGCTCTATTTTTTATATTAAGTTTACATCATATATTTAGTCTTAATAAATATCTTATAAAACAACATAAAACTAACCCAAAATACTTTGTCTTAATAAAATCTTAATAAAACAATATATTTAGTCTTAAATAAATCTTATAAAATAAGATATATTGTGTGAAGTGTTTGATCTCTCTTTATTTTTTTTGGTGTTGATATTCACTATGTGGTACTCCCTGTTTATGATCATTTCATTAAGACTTTCTTAAGACTAAATATATGATGTAAGCTCATAATTATACTTGATATATATAATACAATGGTATGTAGTATAATCTATACATTTTTGAGATGTGATTAATTCTGTTTATATGATGTTTTGGGATTAAATTGGTGAGTTTGTATACTTTCTCCATTTTTAACTAACCTATGACTTCAAAGGAGGAATTATGAAATATAGTTGTAGGTAGTTATCTCTTCTATAATGATGGAGGAGTGAAAGGTAATGATCAATGAGGTTTCTACTATTAGATCATACATTAATACACTTATTGTTTTGAATTTGAGCTCATGCATCACGCAATGTTATTGTTGTCACTACATGCTTGTTGTTGTTGTGCACCATATATTGTTTTATATACTGTTTATTTCATTGAGACCATGAGCTTGACATTTGTAATGTATTTTCTATTATTGGATCAATGCTACCATGTTGTTGAGGCTGTAGATGCATTGACTCACCATTGACATTCTATTTTTATAGCAATAATATAACAAATAGAGCACCACCCAATCAAATGGGGACATTAGTAAGACATTTAATGCATTTTTACTTCATCGTGATGATAAAAATTTCATTGGCTCAAAGAACATAGAATGTGGGTAGATGCATTGAATCACCACTTCCATTCTATTTTGATGAAGAGGAACTATGTTATAAAATCTCAAGGCATGAAATTTTATAACTGTACATATATTTTATGAGTATAATTGTACAACAAAAGAGCACCCACATGCCTTAGTTATTAATTGGTCTATGAAATATAGTTGTAGGTAGTTATCTCTTCTATAATGATGGAGGAGTGAAAGATAATGATCAATGAGGTTGCTGCTATTAGATCATATACATTAACACACTTACTATTTTGAATTTGATCTCGGGCATCATGCAATGCTATTGTTGTCATTGCATGCTTGTTGTTGTTGTGCACCATATATTTTTTCATACACTATTTATTTCATTGAGACCATGAGCTTGGCATTTTTAATGTATTTTCTATTATTGGATCAATGCTACCATGTTGTTGAGGTTGTAGATGCATTGAATCACCACTATCATTCTATTTTTATAGCAGTAATATAACAAACAGAGCACCGACCAATCAAATAGGGACATTAGTAAGACATTTAATGCATTATTACTTCATCATGATGATAAAAATTTCATTGGCTCAAAAAAAATAGAATGTGGGTAGATGCATTGAATCACACTTCCATTCTATTTTGATGAAGATGAACTATGTTACAAAATTTCAAGGCATAAAATTTTATAACTGTACAATAGAAGAGCACCCACATGCCTTGGTTGTTATTGGTCTATGAAAGGTTTTGGTTTGCCTTTCCCAATTTAGATGTCATCCCAAGATTCAAAAGGACCAAGTTAATAATAAGTCTTGAACATAGATGCGTGATTGTGGATCCTCAAGTAGGAATTGTGATGCAAAGGAAGAACACTTATATGGGTTTACCCACATAAGGACAATGGTTTCATTCATCTTTCTTTCAAGTTCTTTTGGGTACTTTCCTTGGCCTCTAGGCTTGGGCATCCTATAGGGGTTGAACCAAAATTACAAAGGAAATAAGGACACATATGACAATAGGTTTGGGGACTTAGACTTATGTTCAATCCTTAGTAATGGTTTGAGGAACTAATTACTAGATGAGTGACTACAATACCCTAGTTTGCATTATTAGATGATCTTGTTTTATTTGTGTTCATTTCATGCAAAGATACATGTAAAGGAAAAGAAATTTTTGTATCTGAAGATTACATGTATATATATGAAAAATAACTTGTATATACTATACAAGGAAAATAGCTTTCAGAAGAAAATGCAAGAGAACATGCATACATAAGAGGATGAACATAAATAATAAGGGTGCCACACATTGCCTGAAGTGATGAATTTTTGACCTGGGTATGAATCTAGTGTGTCCCTATGTGATCCAAAACTTGCAAAGAAAAGAGAGACAGGGATTAGATAAAAAATATCTAAGCAATGAATGGCATCCTATTATTTATCCTCATCTACAATTATGCATGTGCATAGTCAAGCCATGTAATTCTAAAAAAAAAAGCATGCTATAGGACATCTGCACTCAAAAGAATGTCATAGAGAGTAAATCATTACATTTATGTTTGCATAAACACCTAGTGAGTCACTATTGTGACTACATCATTCAAACAGTGCAACAACAACACCAGATGTTGGTGTTGTTGTGATGTCATTTCCAAATGATGCACCCACAACAGTCACACAGCATGCCCATCAACACAATGCAATCATGAGAAAGCATGAGTAAGAAATGGAAGGGGCACACATCATCATCAAATCAGAGGAGAAAAGTATCAAATCTGCATATTAAGGGAGGAGTACATGATGGATTTCAAGTAAAGATCATAACATTGTGTGTGCTTGAATGTGACCTCTAAATTAGGCACAAATGTAACATAGTCATTGCTCAATCATGAGATTGCAAGTATAAACATGAATTGTCCATCTCAAAACATTGATTGAATTGACCTATTGTCTCCTATGTAGGTGGGGTGTTTAACTACTCTCAGATTGGAGAGCCAACAACCATAAGACCGATACTACAATGGATGATTTGAAAAGCATGAAAATGAGCAAGATGAAATTAAACTAAGAATGAAATGCAATTAATCTAAGATACTTGAAAGTAAAGATGAAGTGCAATTTAATCTAAAGAAACTTGAAATGAAAATGATCTTAATATAAGAACAATTAAGTAAACTTACTCTAATATGAGATGCAAGATTATACTAAAATGAAATATTAAACTAATTAATGCAATAAAGCTTTGAAAAAAATGAAATATTTGAGACTAAAATTGCCTATAGTGTAGATGCTCTCCAAATTCCCCTCTTTTTGAATGAGAAATGAGGTCCATTAAATAGAGAAGCCTGGAGAGGGAATGAAGAGGTTCTTGATTTGAAACTCGTGACTCTTCATTCCTCTTTGAGACAAAAAAGCATGATTTATTTAATTAAAATAATAGAATTTGCCACATGTGGGAGGTGACCTTTCGAGTAATTCAAATTGTTAAATTCAAATAAAGAGGTGTCCATTCAATTAACTAAATATTTATTAATTCCTTTCAAGGGTATTTAGCTAATGGGGTGAATTTAATTTAATAAAAATCACTTAGGAATTTATAATTAAATTAACTTATCATAGAGATTATTTAGCCAAATAAAGTCTAGGACTTAGGAATTAATTTAATATTTGATTATTGCAAATTAGGGTTTTTTGCAATTGACATCAAGTCAAGTAAAGTCAAGTAGGAGAGAGAAAATTGCCTAGGAAATTAGGACTTTGAAGATGTGAATTTGATGAATATGCACCAAAATTGATTGAATTTATTATGTGCCAATTTTGGGGTATTACATTTTCCCCTCTTTGAATTAATGTGCGAATAGCGCGTTGATTTAAAGAATAGTCTAAAGTGGTAGATGATGAGAATTTGCAAAGTCCAAGTTAGATTGCGAAGACAACGGTCTTAGAAGAGAACTGGAATTGGGGTTAGATTGGCCCAAGACCAATTGATGAAGATGAAGATTTAGGATTGTCTCCAGAATTAGGGTTAGATTGCCCCAATACGAAGCTTATCCCTCGAGACCCAGATTAGATTGCCCAGATAATGATCTAAAAGAGATTTTGAGAGCCATCTCTAGAACGAAGCTTGACTCCCAGGAATTAGGGTTAGATTGCGCCAATACCTAGAAAATTTCAAGAACCATCTCCAGAACGAAGCTTGATTCTTGAGGATCTAAGTTAGATTGCTCATATACCTAAAAGATAAATGATAAGATAACCAGATGCGAGACACCAAGATGCCCCAAACAATGAGAACTGATGATTCAAATCAGACTGATTCAAGAATTGATTTGACAAGATTTAATGATGTAATCATCCTACCCCCTCGGGAATGAAATCAAAAGATGACACATTAGAATATGATTGATGGAAAGAGGTTGTAGATGAAGATAAGATTAAAGATCTAGAAGATAAAGTTGATGAAAGAAGCATCGAGAAGATGCAGAAGCAGTTTGAAGCGATCTAGAGGTCTTGCTAACCAAGTTTGACTATGGTTGGCCATGGTTGACCAAATTTGACTAGAGTTGACTTTGATGAATAGAGAAAAGATCTTGAGAACATGATGCAAAGATGAGGATCTAGCAAGAAAATGATGCTAGAAGGGTGGCTGCACAAGTGTCCGATCCTAAACGGTCTCAGAATTTAAAACATAATTTCAAGCTATCTAGAGATGTCAAATTTTGATTTCAATCCCAAAAATGGTTTCAGAGCAGTCAATTTAGCCAAGGGTGCAATTTTCATGCAAAATGGAGCACTTTCAAAAATTAGGTCAAAAGCTATATAAGGTCTAGAGGGGTTATTTTCAATTCATTATTCACCTTCATCTTCTTGTGATTTTGAGCTTTGAGAGAGAAATGGAAGGTCTTCCACTACATATGTATCGATTTGAGCACTCTTGATGACACACCTAACCACCAGAGTATGGCGCACCTATAAGTAGTCGATAAACCTCCCTGCATTTCAATTTGTACAGCTTTATTAGGTCAAATTAGGAAGATCTAGGCTATGTTTAGGGCTTGTTTATGCAATCTCATACGAGGAAGTAGTTTCCTCGCATGAGTTGGCATGGGATCTATCTAGAATCTCATGCCACTTGAAATGCTATCCCATGCAAACTTTTACCTCTTTGCGTGTAGTCAAGTCCTACCTCGCAGGAGAAAATAGTTTTCTCACACAAAAAATGTTGCAGACTTTGAATCCTTTATCAAAATTTGTCCAATTTGCGTAGAATCAGCCAAGTAGAGTGTTGCAAAGTCTTTTCTAGGATAGATGCTTTTCTGTATTTTCTATTATCAAGTTGAAAACCATCATGTTTGAGGTACTGACCCAGTGTCATCACTTGCTTTGCCGGTTGACTTTCCAGATGTCGTATTCTAATCACACCATCCAGCTATCACCACACTCATTCAGAGATTGACAGATGTCGAGAGTGCTCATATTGATGCACTTGGTCTTGGATACCTGGGTGATATACCTGACATTCAGGTAAATCATGGTCTATTTACTACACTTTTAGAGTGTTTCCATTCGGAGACAAACAACTTTCACTTTTCTATGGGGGAGATAACAGTGACCCTAGAGGACATATATCAAATCTTGCTGATACCCATTCGTGGTACTTGTGTCGAGTATGATACATAGCCATGGCAAGGTAGAGTAGCCTTGAGGACCATCTTCAAGGATGATCTAGTGATGGGTCAGGCTATCTCTTGGGAGGACCTATTATGCAGATATGGTGGTGCCCACTCATTCCCAATTGTTCTTGTGATGTTTTTGAGCTACTACCTTGTACCAGATCAAGGTTAGCATAGATTAGAGTGCAGCTAGGGCACTATGTTGCAGAGGATGCTAGATAGACTAGCAGTGAGATTTAGATGGGGAGAGTGCATGCTTTCACATATGTACCATGAGCTCCATGAGATCACGTATCAAGGCATGAAGATGATGGCGGCAAGAGTATTTGTTCTACAAATTTGGGCCTGGGAGCATCTCCCTGTGTGCAGGCTAATTTTTCACAATACACGATAGCCTCTCGAGATAAACATATATAGGTATTTAGGTGTTATGATCCAGCCCCTACTAGGTAAGATAGAGCAGTGGAAAGGCCAGCTGGATGACATGGTAGCTGTAGTTTGGAGACCTTGGGTTGGTACTGAGCCTTGGGAAAATGTGTGGAGGGAGCTAGCTACCATGTTTGTATCATAGCCATTCATTGGATGGATCATCCACACCATCGAGCATTTTGTTGTTACATGCATCCTTTGCCAATTTGATAGATAGTAGGATATATCACAAAAGTACTACCCTTATGCCCGCTTCTCTGATGAGGAGAGGAAGGGATGGCATGCAAGATTAGATCTAGGATGATCTGCCATAGAGGCACGCATCTCGCTAGCATGATAGGATTACATGCTAGGTGTCACCAATGTGGGGTTGACACCTACATACAGGGTTCAACTGATTACATGGCCTCATCTAAGGTTTATAGATCCCATTGGCATAGGAGCACAATAGCAGCAAGCACAACAATAGCAAGCATAGGACCAACAAGCACCAGATCAATAGGTACCATAGTAGTAGTAGGCTACACAGTAGGATCCACAGGTACAATAGCAATAGTAGGTACCACCACAGAGGCCAGGGCAGAGGGCGCTGAGACCTAGAGTAGTACTGACTAGCATTGTAATACCCCTCTAACCCTAATATAAGTTTTGTGTTTTTGAAAGAATTAAGATCTTTCGATATTTTCTTATAGCTTAAGTTGTTCATGATACTTGTTTGATCTATTCCTATAGTTTGTTTATAATAATTTCATAAGCTAGTACTCAAGGATTCTAATATCACACATACTATCTAAAGGTATCATTTTTGTATGTATTTATCTCTGTGTATGTATTGAGCACCTTCAAGAACTTTATGAATATAGTTAGGATGTTATATGATATGTACTTGATAGATATATATAAGTGATTATTTTATATTTTCTTCTATTAAGGTTACTTTGGATGAATCTTGTATCTCGCTTGATGATTTGATTATGTTGATTTATTATTAGTATTGATAAGAGACCAACACAATGCTTGAGATTCTAACCTTCGTTATGATGATGCTACATGCTCAAATCATATATATATATATATATATATATATATATGATTTGAGCATGTAGCATATATATATATATATATATATATATATATGATTTGAGCATGTAGCATCATCATAACGAAGGTTAGAATCTCAAGCATTGTGTTGGTCTCTTATCAATACTAACAATGCTTGAGATTCTAACCTTCGTTATGATGATGCTACATGCTCAAATCATATATATATATATATATATATATATATATATATATATATATATATATATATGATGTGTTTTCATGATTCAGGATGAAGTTGTAGTTACTCACATAGCTGAGGTCCACATGATGTATTGATCCTGGTCATCTATCTGCAATGTCTTCTTTTATATGTATATCCGTGCATATGTATTTCTTCTTTATGATGTAGGCTTGTAGGTACTGGGCATCGACTTCACCTGGCTTCGCAAGTCTAAGTGTGAGCTCAAATCCTTGATGGTTGTTGTTATGGAGATAGTACTAAGGCCCCTGCATGAGTCTTCCTTTGTCATTATTCCAATTTGGGAATATTAGGGTTCCTTCTTTGTCAATCAACCTTTGGTTGAAGAACCCAGATCCAGCGCACCTGGTGGGGTATTGTTGTAGTTAGTGCCTTGTGGTCACTTAAATTCATTCAGTTGTATTATTTTTTTACTCATTTTATTTATTTCTCCTTCTTGGTATGATTCTTAGTTAATCTTTCTATGTTGTGTTTCAGGGTTTCATGCTTGGTCAGGAGTTTGGCTTGACTTTCCTTGTTGACTTTGGGTTGACCTTGTTTGATCTTATGGTTTTCCCGATATGTTTGATACTTGATTTTTATGGCCTCTTTGGATGATTAGATTTATTTTGAGGCATGTGATTTTATTCTACCTCAGTGTTATGTGATATAGTAATTTTAAATAGGTAATAATATTGTGATCTATTACTTCATAATCTTATAGATTATAGTGTTTGGTATTTGGCATGTATCCATATAAATATAAATATATATATAGAAATATGTATATGGGTGCACACACACACACACACACAAATATATATATATATATATATATATATATATATATATATATATATATATATATATATATATATATATATATATATATATATATATATATATATATATATATATATATATATATATATAATTTATATGTGATTATATGTTAATTATTGTAGATATTGTTGATGGTGTATATTTTGGGATTAATTTAAAGTATAGTATTATTAATAATTAAATATTAAATAATGCGAGGTATATTATTCTCAATTGTTAATTATTAATAATGTGGATAGGTTATATATAGAGAGATATTGTTGTAATTAATGATGTCATATGCATATATGTTAGGATAATATTACATATGTGTATGAATGAATACAAATCATCTTTTATTATATATTTGAGTAATATAGTTGTATGATATTAAGTTATTTTATAATGCCCTTTTAGTTAAGAGTTAGTTGGGAGTTGGTTGCTTTTCCTCTCAACCTTTGGAAATCTATTTATATGCACTACTTTCTCATTTGAAGGGAGGGGATTTTGGGGCTGAAGCATTGAGGAGAGGATGGCCTTACTTTTCATGGAGATTTTTGAGAGGAAACTTGGAGATGTGAGGGAGAGTTTGTAAGCATATGTCTTTAAGAAATATTGGTTATCTTTGCTTTTGGAAGAGAGACATTTTTGTGAGAATTTCAGTAGTTGAAAAAGGGATTCTTTTCTATGGAACTATTTCTTTCTTTCATGGAGATTTCTAAAAGTGGATAGGGTTTGAAGGATGCATCTCAAGTTTGGATTTGTCTTCTCTTTTGTTTCCTTCCTTCTTCGATTCAATCTTCGTAGGACATGAGGTATGGATTGAATATTTTAGTTAATTTATGTCTCTAATAGAATATGGATGTATTTATATATTATAATTATTTATTACATCTTTACTTTTCATTTCTATGGTTATTTTAAACTTTTGAGTTTTTGTTTGTAAGAATTGGCATGTGTTTTCCTAGGGTTTTTAGCAACCCATTTTCTGAGATCTATTATTATAATAATATAAATTGCATTTATGGTTTTACTAAATTGATTTTATGGAAATAAAATTCATATATCTCAAATGGGTATCTCTCTGATTTTATTTTTAGGGTCGAATTAATGCCTTATTTTTGACATTTCGGCAGACTATGCCTATCCATTCTTGATTCCAAATTTTCTGTCAAACGTATTTGTATGCTACATGCTGATATGATTATATAAAAGTCTTAATTTGATATTAGAGATTCTCCTAGGTATTATTTTTCATTTTCAATTGGTTTGGGGAATTTTAATTATGTTTTGTGAAAATTACAATCATTTTAGTGAAGGCAGGTCTGAACCGTAACCGGAGTTTTTTGTTTTAAATCAGAAGTGATAACATTCTTTCCCACTGTTGGATCTTCCTAAAAATCAAATTGAGAGTCCATAATTATGTTATCTAAATCTCCACTAAAATGATTGTCTTTATTATTTGTTTTTTTGAAGATATGGATGATTTTTCTATGATGACTATTCTTTGCATTTAATCCTTGCTTGAAATAATTCAGTTTAAGAACATCACTAAGTTTTAGGGTTTCATATGGTTACCAGAGGCTATTAGAATTTTTTTTTTGGTTAAATAGATCTATTTTTACTCTGAATATGTTTATAATATCACTTGGATGTATTCTTATATGTTTGGAACATTGTAAATGCCATATTGGGTTTAGGGTTGTCAAGTGGACTAGGAACAACATATGTTTTCCTAAACTCAATCAAATGTTGTTGTGGAATTGATATGAAATCTTGATGATGGATCTATTATGTTCTTATGATTTTTATATTTATGTAAGGGAACCTAAGTACACTAGGTGAGTGGCTCATAGTGAGGGGCCGGGGCCCTAAGTGGCTAGTACTAGGATAACCTACTATGAGTTATTTAATCAAGTGATAACCTAAATAAATGAATTGGGAATGGGAGATTATTGGAATGGGAAATTACAAACTAATCAAGATTAATTGTGCCTCACCCATGCCTTTAGTTCTAGTAAAGACTAAGGATGGGAGTGGGAGAAGGTACCTATGCGTAGGTACAACTGAATGACCTTGTTTGTATGAGAGGCATTCGGTTCCGCATGTGCCTACTTGGGGGCCGGGGCCAAGAGTGGCTAGTACGAAGACAACCAAAGGGGTGAGGGCAAGGCGATGACACTCACCTAGCTTGTAGCTTAGAGTCTCTACCAAATTTGATCATTCCTCTAGTAGTCCTTGTGGTCTTCTTGTCTTTTCTTTTGTGTTGTGACTTTGGGGAAATTTTATCACCACCTTAGAAATTTCCTAATTGTTACCTCTTGTGTGGGCCTTTGGTTCTATCTCCTAGCTCAGGGGAGTGGGCCTATTGGTTCCACATGGTTGGGTGGTTAATATTTATATCGAGGTATTGTTCAAGATTCTCTAGATGATCCTAGCACATATTCCTTTCCAGATCTACAGTTGAAGATTTCTTATTGGATATTTTAATATGTTGAGATGTACTCATGTATCTATATTCATATAATTTTAATCTCCTAAAAGCAGTCTTGTAGTATTGATGTAATCTCAATTCAAAGCAATGCATAAGGGAATGGGTGGTTCTAGGTAAAAGAAAGGGAAAAGAATGTGGAATATTGGATATGTTACTAGCATTAAAAGAAAGTTTTTATGTTATTTCTCCTATCCTCTTATGTTGTCCATATGTAAAGGAAATAATCTTAAATAAAGTTATATATAATGATGTATTGAAACAATAATGTATTCTCTCTTGATGAAAGGGTCCAAGGAAATTATTGAGAAATGATAGATTAGTGATTGGAATTATTAAAAATGAATGGTTATGAAACAATGCTATAAAATAGTAACTTTGTTATAATGTTAATACTTGGTTCATGTTAATGAAGTACCTAGGATGATGCCTAACTTAATGAATATTAATCTCTTACCTAAATTATTAGAGAAAAGTGATATAAAGGATAGTAGATGTAGATGAAATCAATATGAATTTGTGGAATGAGTTGATAAAAGGAATAATGATGTTGGATGATTAAATTATGTTTAATAAAAGAAATAAGTTAGGGACATTTAGCTTGGTACATTAAAATGAATGTAGATCTTTTAAGCTCATGATTCCATGAATATCTTATGCATGTAAATGGTTTATATGATGTTGCTTTAGTAGCGACATTAGGGAGCCCATGAGGACTTAAGTTGTATAAATCTTACATTCAAGTAGTAGAAAATTATTTCTTCTTTTAGAAAAATGAAGTGTAATGATGAATATTATTCTAGTTAAAATAAAAAAAAGAAATTTACTACTTGCATTTTATAGAGGTTTTATGTCTTGTCTTCTTGGGTTGCCTGGCGGGGCATTACAAGCATCCCCATGAGGACCATGGGATCAGATGCAGGAGCTGGGAGTAGTGGGACCTAGTAGAGATCTACGATGCAACACACGGATGATACTTCACAACAGGCCCCTCCAAATGATGATGCTAATATGCTCGATGTTACAGCTGGAGGAGGTACATCATAGTTGCAAGAGGCTCTCAGGAAGAGTCTAGAGAAGGTCTGGCATGTACAGTAGGAGTGTAATGATTATCATACGCATGTTATCAGGGAGGAGACCTAGGTAGCAGATAGGGATGTAGAGATTAGATAGCTATGGGGTGAGCTAGTGCATTCAAGATTGGAGATGAGATATGAGGCTACCTAGATAGCTTATTATTATGTAGCTTACTATGGGGTTGTTCTAGATTTATCAGAGCATGTTCCTCCTTTTACTAAGTATGCGGGAGCTCTACAGGAACCTCCACTAGCACCTCCATAGGCTCAACCATAGGTTCCTTCATAGTAGGTACCACAAGCCCCTCCTTAGCGACCCATGCCTCCACCACAGAGACCGATGCCACCTCCTCAGGCACCAGCATAGCAGGCTCCTCCACCTCCACCCCCTCCCAATGGGATTGGATCTTAATTGTATAGTGTTTTATAGCTCATGTTTTGATACTATGCTCGAGTAGCACCTCTTTTGTATATGACATTTGGATCGATATATATATATATATATATATATATATATATTGATATCATTGTACTTGTTGCATATTTCTTTGATATTGAAAAATTTATGAGATGTTCTCATATGCTTAGATGGATGGATAGAAATGTATGAAATGCACATGTTTTCTTTTTATGAATATGAATATGCACATGGTTACTTTTATGATGATGTAATGCAATGATAGATGGATAGAATGTATGCATATGTGTAATGCATGATTTATGCTTATAGTGGATGCACATGTATATGTAGATGAAAATGAATTTATGGATGTAATGGATATGTAATGTACATGGTACTAATCATCTCATGTAGGATTGTAGCAATATATGACAGGTACTAATAAAAAAGATAGATACGTTTGAAGATCGATAGCAAGGACCGAACACTTGTGGAACCAAGAAGAACCTGGGACAAAAGATGAGAACCTTTGATGAAGAGAAGACAATCAAGAGAGCACCAAACACTGTCTCAAATTCAAGCTTAGAATGAACATGCAAGCCTAGAATGAAAATGCAAACCCAAAATGAACGAATGCAATCCTAGGACTTAGTTGTTGGACTCACTATATTTATCATCATAGAGACTTTTAAGTTTGGACAATCACAAGATGCCACACAACCCTCAATAATATTGCTATCATGAGAATATGAATATGACACAAGTCTTAGATTTGTCAAAATGAGGTGTAAGCATTAAGGCACAAGAAGCTAGAATGACCTAAACACCTACTCCTTTTGATTTAACAAGTTAACATAAGCATCAAAGCACAATCACTAGAATGACCTAAATGTTGCTTGCAACAAACACACCAAACACACAGGAGCTCCTTCTTTTGCCAAAGATTGCTCCCAGTGACCCTTACATTCACTTAACAGGACAAGCGTTTACAATTTCACCAGTAGCAAAAAGAAGTCACTCAAAAGACAAGGAGAAGAACCAACATCACCAAAGCATCCATATAAAAGGAGTCGAGGTATGCATGGCCATCCAATATGAGATGAAGGCTCTTACAGATGGACACCCCTCTTATATGAATTAATTGGATCATTGAAACTAAACCAACAAATAAAAAGAAAAGGAAAGAAAAAGGCAAACAAACTAGCACTCAAATAAAACAAAGCTCAGCATGCCTCAGTGAATCACAACTCCAATTTTAGTTTTAGTTTGCATTCATGTTCAAGTGGATTGGAGTCGAATCAAAAAGATAACATTCGAAGTCTCGATGGAATAGTGATAGTAGGCAAACATAGTGAGAATAATTGGTGACCATCGCAGGAGACTAAGTCTTAAAAAGATATTGGGAAGATAACAAAGTATCAACAAGAAAACACAGTGAGAACCACTAGTGACCGATACCAGAGAGATCCTCAAGGTGAGCAATCTTAGAGATACTAGCAAAACATTAGCAGGAAGACATAGTGAGAACCACTGGTGACTGATGTAAGGGAGAGATCTCAAAAGAGAGAGATCAAATGAGAGCTAGGTATTAGTAGGTAGACATAGTGAGAACCACTAGCAACTGATACACGAGAGATCCTCAAGGAGAGAAATCTCAAAAGTAGCTAGGCATCAGCAAGAAGACATAATGAGAACCATTGGTGACTGATGCATGAAAAGAGTTTCCAAAAGTGATAGGACAATACCCCCTATATCAGGCAAGTGTCCCCAAGTCTGAACTAGTTCCAATCTATGAAGAGTCAAGAAAAATCTCAAAGACAATTGAAGGCAAGTGCACGAGCTAGCACACCAAAGTGGGAAACAAACTAAAGCAAGAAATAAAGGAAGCAAACTAAAGTGGGAAAGAAAACTAAAGCAGGAGACAAAGGAAGCAACTAAAGCAGGTGTTGGGAGTTCCCTTTGATCTTCACTTGTAGATTTATACTTTGATGGATAGCTTAAATAATACTTTGACTCTATCACCACTCCAAAGTCCATAAGAAAGAGTGCCAATTAACAAGGATCAAAAGAGATCCTCCTAAACTTTGAGCCTTAATGCTCAGGTGGGTGTACCCTTGATTCACTTCTTCAAAGGAATCATAAAATATTATACCAATATACTCTTTACTAACTGATTTAAGGTTTTATCATTTGAATGTGTGTGTGTGGTTGATGATGATGGACTACCTCCAGAAAAGAGATCAGTGCCTTATCCTAGGGAAAAGAGTCACTAAATAACATACATCACCCTAAAACCTTAACTCAAATATAGATGAACTCAGAGTAAGTGCTTTGCCTATTACTCCCCTCACTCCCAAACATGATCATCAAATTCCCATCTAACAATGAAGGCTTTAATCCTAACTTTGTTAGGAACTCCAAGTTGATCTCACAATACTCTTTGTTTACCATATGCTAATCCACTTTGTGACCTTAACATATATGAATCCACAATCATAAAAGAAGACAATCAGAGATTTAAGATAGGAATTCAAGTGTATTCTCATTAATTTTTAGAAATTAATACATTACCAAGCAACAAAATACCAAAGGAAAAGACCCAAAATCTAGGTTCTCCTTACTTAGTGTAATACCATCAACAACAACTTGGGACCAAAGAAAGTTTTTGGAACCATTACAAAATAAAAAATCCTGCCATATATAATCCCTAGTCATCTTGGAAACCCAACATAGGTTGCAACAAGCTATGGATGACTAGGGTTAGGGTTATAACCACTCAACCCACTAAAAATAGTCATAAATTTAATCCAGGGGAACAAAACTAGTTGGCCATGCCTGAGGAAGATTTGCACTCATGATAGATCTCTAGGAAAGTATTACAAATCATGAAAATTTGAAATTGTCAACCCTTTGTGGCCACCTGCAACATGCCTCAAGCACAAAATTGCATAGTACAGACCCTGCAAATGAACATGACACACCCTGGACCACACTGTAACGACAAATAGACCACCTCCTACCAGCTCTAATCACATCTGCATTAAATTTTAGTCCTTCTGGTCATAGGAAAAACCCTCAAAAATTTGAATTTGAATGATAACGCTCATTTCCATGGCACTAGCAGCAAATCAGCGGTCACAATTTGAATCTCCATCAACTTTAAGTTGTGACTATTTGATCTCTCCCTTTCACGGGATTTTCATGACTTAACCATTATAGGAATCCTAGTTTACATTTAGCGAGTACGTGACAATGCATTTCTTATTCACAAAGTGGAACTTTAACCCATCTTTTAACTCCGTGACTTAGCGATCAAAGGGGAACAACTAACTCTGGTCCTTATTTAGCGAACATGCGAATGAAGACCTTTTTGCCTATTCTCCGAATGCTTCATCTCTCTACCATTTCATTTAGCTATGACATGAATGCTTGTTCACTAGATCACCGATCAATTTAGAATATCACCACTTTATTGTGCGAATGAGTGAGGCCTTTGAAAATTTATCAGGTCGCTAAGACCTTTGATAACCCCGGTCCCACCTGAAAACCTTCCACATGTCACCACATCATTTTCTGCTATTGCTTGGTCACCCCTGACATAGGACCCATTGACATGTCCAAATAAGATGTGAGATGAATGGATGGTGCATGATCTCATGGGGTAGGAATATTCCTTAAGATCATGCACCGACCATTGATCAAAAAACCTTCTCTGCAGGTCCCACTGACAAGATCCTTATCATCCTCTAGCTTAGCAAATAAGAATATGACACCTTAGTGATGAATCATCATGCAATCCCACTATCCTAGCAAACCTTTACCCTTTTATCCATTTGGTGAACATGCAACCAAAGGAACCATCACCTATTCATGAGAACTTTGAGAGCACTGCTAGAAAATTTAGCGATTCTGCGAAGACTGTTCACCAAACCACCAAGTCAATAGACCTTTCACTAGAATATCACGTGAACCAACGAACAAAGCATACCTTTGTCGAAACCACCAAAAAGATAGAGAAATCTACTGGGCCCACATCAAGAAGATCAATGACCATCTAAAGATCACAAAGGGCCAAAAGATTCCATCAAATTACATCCTTGTCGTTGATCAAGAATCTCCTCCCTGCCCTGACAACCCTCTGACAAGATATGAAATCAATGGCTGGTGCAAGATCTGAAGCCTCTAAAAAATTTGATAAGATCATACGCTATTCATTGATTCTCTGACATGATCAAGACCTTCTAACACATTCAGAAACTAGGTCCCAATGACAACTGCCAATGTGTTCATACATGGACCAATCACAAACCACCAATTGTGTTGACATGTTACCTTGGACCCACTAATCCTTTACGAGAATCAATGGCTATCGCTATACCACTGGGTTGAAATTTTAGCATGTCATCTTGGTGGAATAATGATAGCCACAAGATTAGACCAAACTTTAACCTAGCTAGAAGCCAAGAAAACTGGTCCCACTGATAGGATTCCACGTCATACTACATGGACCAATAAAATACCTCCAAATCAGCACATCTAGCAAGTGGACCTGCTTGAAAAGAAAAGATACGTCATTAGGAAAGATCAATGATCAACATAAAAGTGCATAGCTCTGACACATCTCATGAGAATATATGACCACCATTAGGTTGAGATCATGCAGAAGGCTGGGCCCAGGAAACCACATGAACATGTGATTAAAGAGAAGGAAACCGCCACGCCAAGTCACTAACTGTTAAGGGATAACCACTTGATAATAAGAGATTACACAAACACTGTGTTCACATGATTTCTAAGAGAAAAAGATAACCACCAAGGAACCTAGATAATGCATGACCGACATGCTCACTGAATCACCGAAAGGAAAGATAAACTACTAGGAAACCAGGCGAACCAGCGGCAAACAAGTAATCACCAGTTCGCAGAATGAAAAGAAGTGACCACCAGGGAACACGCAAACAAGTGACAAGCCAAGAAAGAAATACGCACATGCATTTTGGAAATTTTGAGTGACCCGATAAAGTAATAAAAAATTAGACAAGGCCAAGGTAAAACAAAGGGCTTTTGAATACAACAGCTAGTTTTTTGAATTTTTCTTAGGGTTTAAAAGCTAGGGACACAAAAATGGTTGTAGGGCCTAGAAGAAACATGCTAAGGCCATGAAATTTTGTAGGGAAAGACCAGATAAAAGATAGAAAACCATGGAGATTATTTCAAGTGCTAACAGTGGCTTTGTCTGGGGATGTGTGGCTGTTGTAGGCACAACAAAAATCTAGAATCACTTGTTATAGCAGACCACCTACTGGACAATATTTTGAACAACCAAGAGCCACAGGGAAAAACCCTAGGAACATGACAAAATAGGATAGGGGCAAGAAACTATTTATAGAATTTATAATATATCCAAACCTAACTACTGTTCATGGAAAGAGAATACCTTTAATTGAAGTATTTCTTCAAGAATTGTCCATGAACTGGCAATTCCTGAACTTCACCATTTAATTCCTTTACAATGTATGAATCTTGGCCCCATTTTTCATGAATTAGATATGGCCCTAGCCAGATTGGATCAAACTTACCATATTTTCCTTTATCCTCCAATCTAGTATTCCAAGTTAATACCAAATCACCAGGTTCAAACTTTCTGTCAACAGTTTTCTTGTCATATAAATTCTTAGCCTGTAATTGCAATCTAGCATTTCTTGCAATTGACTCTCTTCTAGTCTCATCTAGCCTAATGAGGTCCTCAATTCCTAACTGCATCTCATGATCTATGTCATCATCATATAACTGAACAAATTTATACATTTTCAATAAATTATTCTGAGGCATTCTTGCATGTATTCCATATACTAGGTCAAATGGTGCACAACCAATTGCCCTCTTCACAGTCACCCTATCAGCCCATAGAGCTAATGGAAGCTTTGAATTCCATGCTCTCTTATTCTTTTCAAGAATCCTCTTTAGAATTTTAATCAAACTCTTATTAGTAGATTCTACCTAACCATTTCCTTGTGGATGATAAGGTGAGGAATTAGAAATCTGAATTCCTAAACCTTTGCAGAATTCCTTATATTTAGCAGACCTGAAGCACATTGCATTATCACTTACTATTCTCTTAGGGAAACCAAACCTTGTAATAATATTATTCAATAGAAAATCAATTACCACTTTACTAGTTGCATTTATTGTAGGTATAGCTTCTACCCACTTTGTAAAGTAATCAGTGGCAACTAAGATCCATGAGTGTCCTCCACTTGACTTATTTGGTATCTCCCCTATGAAATCAATTCCCCATTGTTGGAAAGGAGCCTGAACTTCTACTAGTTTTAATGGTAGATTACCTAAGAATTTTAGCTTACCAGAGAACCTTTGACAAGCATCACACCTCCTCACCAATTGTTCTGCATCCTTGAAGATTATGGGCCACCAGAATCCTGCTCTCAGGATTTTATGAGCAGTAGTTTTACCCATATAATGCCCACCACAAACTCCCTCATGAATTTCATAATTACATACTTGATGGCCTATAGCTTTAATGTCCTCCTCTGATTATCATTCATCTCATCTGGACATTTCATATTTCTCAAGTAATAGATAATATCCTGATACCAAATACAATCATCCATATCACATGTATAATCAATTTTAGAATTATTTATCTAATTTGCATCAAGATTGGATTGAGCCATCAGTTTTTCCAATCCTTGTCCTCTAACCAATTTAGTAATTTAGATTTCAACATTGAATTCTTGGACCCTATTGATCCATCTGCATCTTCTTCTAGATACCTCTTACTGTGAGAAAATATCCTTCACAGTTGCACTTGGCACAAAAGCAATCACAACTACTCCCATCAAGTAACACCTAAAAGACTTGATTGCCTTCACAAGTGCATATGCCTATTTCTCATTTATGTCATACTTCAATTCAACAGCCTGCAAAGATTTACTAAAAAATGCAATAGGCTACTCGAAACCATCCTTATTCTTTTGTAACAAAATTGCAGCAATAGTGTGAAAGGATGCAAAGGAAAAAATGTGCATTGGGATACCATAATTAGGTGCCTTGAGCACTGGTGCATCTTTGATAGCCTACTTGATATTTTTGAAAGCCTCATCAGACTCACCCTCCCAATTGATTTTTGATCCCTTCTTCAACATCTTAGAAATAGGTCTAGTAACTTCTGCAAAATTTGTCACAAAACTCCTTAAGAAATTGACTTGACCAAAGAAGGACTGAATCCCTTTAACATTCTTTGGTCTCTAAATTTTATCAATGGCTACTACCCTCTCAAGGTCAATTCTCACTCCTTGCTTCCCAACTAAGTGGCCAAGCAACTTACCTTCCATGACACCAAAAGCACATTTCCCTGGATTTAATGAAATGCTAAATTCCAAGGCCCTCACAAATATTTTTTATAAATGAATATAGTGGTCTTCTTCCTTCTTGGAATAGGCAATTAAATCATCTTGATACATGAAAATCATTTATAAAATCTGATAAAGCAACATCCATTGCTCTCTGAAAAGTAGCACTAGTATTTGTGAGACCAAAAGGTATTCTCACATAAACATATGTCCCCCAGGGTGTTGTGAAAGCTGTCTTGAACTATTCTAATTCCTTCACAATGACCTGATTGTAACCAAAGAAACCATCCATCATAGACATCAATTCTGATCCGGTTACTCTCTCCAACATAGCTTCCATATTGGGCAGACAATAGTTATCCTCTAATGAGCTGATGTTCAAATTCCTGAAGTCCACACAAAGTTTGATGTCACCATTCTTCTTTCTCACAAGAACAAGATTTGACACCCAAGAAGAATGCCTTATAGGCTTAATAATTCCAGCATCTCTCAGCTTCATCAATTCTTCTTGCATCTTGGGTGCCAAAGTAGGATTAATAGGCCTTTGTTTTTTCTTGAAAGGTTTAGCATCTTCTTTCAATGGAATAATATGCTAAAACAAATCTTCTCTATAAACCTTCAAGTCATCATATGACCATGCAAAAACATGCCTGAATTTTCTCAATAATTCAATCAAAGATTTATTTACCTTTTGAGATATATCCCTACCAATGTACACTTTCTTAGGTGCCTCATGTGTTCCAAGATTTATCTCCTCTAGATCAGCATGATCTTCTCTTTTGATATTCTTTTGAACCCTATCTTGGTTGTCAAAGACAATCTCCGAAACAACAAATCCCTTAGGCACCTTGTTAGTTCTAAGTTGAATAACCTCATTTCCAAAGACAACCTCTCTTCCTTCCACTGACTCAACCAAAGCTGAACAATCAAATTCCTGACCATGATACTGATCTTTGCAACTCATAAACTTCAAGATATCAACATCATTATCATAAACTTGCCAATTTTCAATATTGTCTGGTATACTAGGCCTAGCCTAAATTTCAACTTTAGAGATACCAGAAAATGTAATATTAGTGGGATTGATTGCAATATTGGCTAGCAAGTCTTCCATCTTATTGTTGCTCCTATCCTTCCACTCAATATTGAAGGCATCAAAATGTTCAATCAAATCCCAAACTACATTCCTATATTGTTTTAGCCTTTTGTTCTTGGAAGCATATACTGACCTAACTAGGGACACCACCAACTCAAAATCAGCAACAACACTGGTGCATTTAACACCATGTTTTGTGCCAACCTTAGTCCTAACAACAATGCCTCATATTCTGTTATATTGTTGGTACAAAAGAAATTCAATGTGAAAGAAAATTTATAGGTGTTTCCATCGGAGAAATAAGTAAAATACTTGCTCCTGCTCTATCTTTGCAATTTGCACCATCAAAGTACATTACCCACAAATCACCCTTCATAGAATTAACACTTACCTCAATAGAGATAGGTGAAAAAAAAGGTCCACTTCCAAGTATAGGGATCTCTACCCTAAAAGCATTAATATCAGTATCCACAAAACATGTAGTTTCATTGTCAACATTTCTCTCAATCATGTGGCATATCCTTGGCTCTCGATCAATCTTGACAAACTGATCATCAATCTTGAAAGTGGCATAGGATAGATCACACTATAAACTTCCACCCATGGCAGCACTCCACCTTGTAGATAGCAGTGTCCCATAATGAGGAGGGATGTGCACCACCAAAACACTCATTGTTAACTCTTTCTCTGGATATGCTATGAGCCTATATGGCATTGCATTGATAGTCCCAATAACTGGTACCTCCCTCTGATCCATTGCACAACATCTACCCTGGATTGTATCAACTTTAAGGCCCAACTTCTCCATGATTTTGAAAGGCATAATAGTATTAGAGGCACCACTATCAATCATACAATTTCTCAATTTCATTCCATTCAGAAGAACACTTAAAAAGAATGGATCAATATTTTTGAGGCTGGCATTGATAGAACTGTCCAAATATATTGGAGGAATTTGAGATACAATTCCTTGAGCAGAAACACCTTTCAAAGCTTTATCTTGAGATCCATTGCATGCAACATCATTGTTATGAACATTATCCACCCATGTAATAGCTCTATCTTTGTGTTTAGGGATCCTCAACAATTTTGACAATGGAACCTTGACTATAATTTGGGACAATACAGATAACATATCAATAGGAGAAGAAGAAGGAATTTCAATTTTCATTGCCTTAGCATCCTTTTGTTTGTCTGATACATTAGGTACATTAGCCACCCTCTTTTTTTCAATCTTAGCCATTGTATTAACTAGCTTTTCAATCTCATTAGAAATTTTTTCAACTCCAACTCCCTTTGGCTCACAATCCTTACCTTTTACATTCTTGTATCTCACCATGTGATCACCTTTTGATTTTTTCTCATTAGTCTCTCCGAAGTTGGTATTCTTTATAAACATTCCTCTAGCTTTCTCATTTGTATTCCTTGCCACCATGCCTCTAGTTTGCACTTGGGCAATCATTTCTGTAGTAATCCTATCCATCTCTTCTCTAGAAGGTCTTCTTAAATTTACTGGTTCAAAAGAAGAGTTCATGTTACATGTCTTCTTATCTATGTCTTCACTATTAGAAAAAACCTCTTGATGAAATAGAGCCTCATTGTGTCTCTTCACATTTACATTTGCCTCTTCATCAAAATATGAATCATCTTCATATCCTAGATATGAAGTAGCCATGTTGCATCCAACATCATCTTGATCTGCTTCTTGATCCATCTCCTCATTGCCACAATCTTGATTTGCAGCCATAGAATGTGCAACCACACAATGCTCTACAGAATGAGGGGACTAGCACACAACACACCAAGGTATGTCCTCCATGACATTTATTGAATCTTTTTGTAGAGGGTCAGGGACACCTCTCTCATTGTTACCTCTTGTAGCAAGGACAACAAGCTTGCCATCCTTCCATTGGGTGTTGTAGGGGTAGTTCTGCAATTTGTTCTGCTTATTGAAATTGTTGTTGAACTGAGGCCTCTCATTGGTAGGAGCACTGATGTTCCTATTTGTAGGTACCTTCAAATCCTTCAATGCATTGAGCACCTTATCCAATTTATCTTCTTGCTGCCTCCTAGTTCCAACATTCTTATCATTCTCTTTTTTGTATTTCTTATCCCCAAACAACTTAGGGTCATCTCTCTTCCCACCCAATTTCCCTGATATTTTCATATTGTTCTCAATATCGATAGAAATCCTAAAAGCATCTCTAAGAGTTCTTGGTTCTTTTTCCCTCAACAAGTATCCCATCTTTCCATCCAATGCATTGAAATATGTAGTTAGACAAACATTGTCATCTAACTGCATAACTTGGAATAATTTATGCATACCCTTCTGAAATCTCATGTTGAATTCAGCTACAGTCTCATTCTAATTTTTCCTTATGGTATTGAATTCATTCAACATAAAACTAGCATTAGGCCTATCACCATACTGCTCTTTAAAACATCTCTCAAAAGAATCCCAAGTATCAATACACTTATCAGGAAGTCTTTTAAACCAATCTCTAGCATCATCCATTAGAGATTGAACAAATAATTTCATGACCACATCCTCATGCTCTACCTCATAATCATTAAGCATATCAAAAAATAACCTAAGATGTTACTCACAACTAATAGCATTATTACCAGCAAACTTAGGTACTTTATCTCTTATATCATTTGGAAAAGAATTTGGGTAAGAAGGAATTCCATCAAAACTAATTTGCCTATAGCCTTTTAATTGCATAGGTCTTCTCTAAAAAATTGAACTTGTGTTAACCCTAGGATCAACATTAGCATTTACATTTCTATCTACTTGTGCATTTGAGTGCTGCCTAGGATTAGCACCTATCCTAGAAAATGAAGAAGGAATTGAACTAGTAGCATTACTAAGTGGATTAGTAGTAGTCATAGATGGCATACCTAGTTCAGTAGTAGATGGACCAAGAGTGTTAGCTGATGAAGCCTTAAAGAAATGGATCTTTCTTCTCTTTTTTGCAATGGAAGCTTCAATTTCAGCCCTGTCTGGTTCTCTTGCAAGGTCCTCATCTTCTTTTCTTATTCTTTCTATATCTATGTCCTTATTTGAATTGGGTGGTGGGACCCCTGATATTGTCAATGATCTAATTGTTTAATGTCCCACCATCTTTTTCTTTCCTTTCTCACTAGCGGCAATAGCTCTTGCAGTAAGTTCTCTTGCTCACTCCTCAAAGCCTCAAGATCACTAAAAACATCATGTTGCAAAGTCTTAGGAGTAGAAGCAAGCATCTTGTTTCTCTCCTTCATTTCATTAATCTTTCTAAATAGAGACTATCTTTCTATTAAAGAATTCACCTTCTCAACCTCTCTCTCCTACTGTAACCTCTTATGTATGGCATCCTACTCTTCCAACTGTAACCTTAGTGCATTTAAATCATCTTGGTCTACCATAATGTCATTATAACCTGATGACACATCCATATCAGTAATTTTTTGATATGGGAAGTGGACTTTCCATGGTCTCATGTGCTCTCTTCTGAAATTATCTTCATCAAGATCTAAATCAATCTCCAAACCCATCTCTCTAGCTTGTTCATGTTGATCTGCAGGCAATGGACCCTTGTCCTGAAATATAGCCTCTAGAGTATCATAAAATCTATCTTCAGAGTGACCACCATATGATCTAGAAACTCTGTCCTATGAACCTTCCTCACTTGAGGAACCATGTGGTGCTCTACCTCTAGTATTTCTTTGTTCTCTTATGGGAGCACTAGTAGACTCACCATTTCTTCTGATCCAACTCTTCTTCTCCTATCTAGGTAATTGCTCCAGAGTGACCACCGGATTATTTCTGACAAAGGACCTAGTATTCCTCCTTTTATCCATGATTTATAGCTTATAGCATTAGTTCTTAACCTCTTGAGTCCCCACCCACCTAGATGAGAAATATTTCAACTGAATACAACAGGAAAACAAGAGTGCACTTTGAAAACCTATTACATCTAGACTCTCCCCAGTAGAGTTGCCATTTTGTTGGGAGTTCCCTTTGATCTTCACTTGTAGATTTACACTTTGATGGATAAGTTAAATAATAATTTGACTCTATCACCACTCCAAAGTCCACAAGAAAGAGGGCCAATTAACAAGGATCAAAAGAGATCCTCCTACACTTTGAGCCTTAATGCTCAGGCGGGTGTACCCTTGATTCACTTCTTCAAAGGAATCATAAAATATTATACCAATATACTCTTTACTAATTGAATTAAGGTTTTATCATTTGAACATGTGTGTGTGGCTGATGATGATGGACTACCTCTAGAAAAGAGATCAGTGCCTTATCCCAGGGAAAAGAGTCACTAAATAACATATATCACCCTAAAACCTTAACTCAAATACAGATGAACTCAGAGTAAGTGCTTTGCCTATTACTCCCCTCACTCCCAAACATGATCATCAAATTCCCATCTAACAATGAACTCACTGAAATCACCCTAAAGGCTTTAATCCTAACTTTGTTAGGAACTCCAAGTTGATCTCACAATACTCTTTGTTTACCATATGCTAATCCACTTTGTGACCTTAACATATATGAATCCACAATCATAAAAGAAGACAATCAGAGATTTGAGACAAGAATTCAAGTGTATTCTCATTAATTTTTAGAAATCAATACATTACCGAGCAATAGAATACCAAAGAAAAAGACCCAAAATCCAGGCTCTCCTTACTTAGTGTAATACCATCAACAACAACCTGGGACCAAAGAAAGTTTTTGGAACCATTAAAAAATAAAAAATCATGCCATATATACTCCCTAGTCATCTTGGAAACCCAACACAGGTTGCAACAAGATATGGATGACTAGGGTTAGGGTTTGAACCACTCAACCCACTGAAAATAGTCATAAATTTACTGCAGGGGAAGAAAACTAGTCGACCATGCCTGAGGAAGATTTGCACTCATGATAGATCTCTAGGAAAGTACTAAAAATCATGAAAATTTGAAATTGTCAACCCTTTGTGGCCACCTGCAACATGCCTCAAGCACAAAACCACATAGTACAAACCCTGCAAATGAACATGGCACACGCTGGACCACACTACAATAGCAAACAGACCACCTCCTACTAGCTCCAGTCACTTTTGCATTGAATTTTAGTCCTTCTGTTCGTAGGAAAAACCCTCAAAAATTTGAATTTGAATGATAACGGTCATTTCCATGGTGCTAGCGGAAAATCAATGGTCAACATTTGAATCTCCATCAACTTTAAGTCATGACCATCCGATCTCTCCCTTTCATGGGCTTTTCATGACTTAACCATTATAGGAATCCTAGTTTACATTTAGTGACTACGTGACAATGCATTTCTTATTCACAAATTGGAACCTTAAGCCATCTTTTAACACCGTGACTTAGTGATCAAAGGGGAACAACTAACTCTAATCCTTATTTATCAAACAGGTGATTGAAGACCTTTTCACCTATTCACCAAATCTTTCATCTCTCTGCCAATTCATTCAGCTATTACATGAAGGCTTGTTCAGTAGATCACCAGTCAATTTAGAATATCACCACTTTATTATGAAAATGAGCAAGGCCTTTGAAAATTTGTTGGGCCGCTAAGACCTTTCATAACCCCGGGCCTGCCTAAAAACTTGCCACATGTCACCACATCATTTGCTACTATTGCTCGGTCACCCCTAACACAGGACCCACTAACATGTCCAAATAAGATGTGAGAACAATGAATGGCACATGAGCTCATCAAGTAGGAATATTCCTTAAGATCATGGGCCGATTGTTGATCAAAAAACCTTCTCTACAGGTCCCACTGAAAAGATCCTTATCATCCTCTAGCTTAGCAAATAAGAATATGACACCTCAGTGATGAATCATCATGCGGTCCCACTATCTCGGCAAACCTTTACCCTTCTATCCATTTGGTGAACATGCGACCAAAGGAACCCTCACCCATTCGTGAGAACTTTGAGAGCACCGCTAGAAAATTTAGCGATTTTGCGAAGACTATTCGCCAAACTGCCAAGTCAATAGACCTTTTGCCAAAATATCACGTGAACCAATGAACAAAGCATACCTTTGTCAGAACCACCAAAAAGATAGAGAAATCTACTAGGCCCACTTCAAGAAGATGAACAGCTGTCTGAAGATCACAACCCTTTGACAAGATATGAAATGAATGGCCGGCACATGATTTGAAGCCTCTTACAAATTTGATAAGATCATATGCTATTCATCAATTCTCTAATAATATCAAGACCCTCTAACATGTTTGGAAACTAGGTCCCACTGACAACTGCCAACATGTTCATACATGGACCAATCACAAACCACCAATTGTGCTTACATGTTACCTTGGACCCACTAATCCTTTACGAGAATCAATGGCTATCACTATACCACTGGGTTAAAAGTTGAGCATGTCATCTTGGTGGAATAATGACAGCCACAAGATCAAACTGAACTTTAACCTGGCTAGACACCAAGAAAACTAGTCCCACTGATAGGATTCCACCTCATACTATGTGGACCAATAAAATACCTCCAAATCAGCACACTTGGCAAGTGGACCTGCTTGAAAAGAAAAGCTACGTCATCAGGAAAGATCAATGATCAGTGTAAAAGTGCATAGCTCTGACACATCTCATGAGAATATATGACCACCATTAGATTGAGATGGTGTGAGAAGGCCAAGCCCAGGAAACCATGCAAACATGCAACTAAAGAGAAGAAAACTGCCACACCAAGTCGCTAACTATTAAGGGATAACTGCTCGATAATAAGAGATTATGCAAACACTGTGTTTGCGTGATCACTGAGAGAAAAAGCTAACCACTGGAGAACCTAGAGAATATGTGACTGACATGCTCACTGAATCGCTAAAAGGAAAGATAAACTACTAGGAAACCAAGCAAACTAGCAGCAAAAAAGTAATCACCAGTTCACAGAATATAAAGAAGTGACCGCCAGGCAACACGCGGACAAGTGACAAGCCGGGAAACAAATACGCACATGCATTTTGGAAATTTTAAGTGACCCGATAAAGTAATAACAAATTCGATAGGGCCAAGGTAAAACAAAGGGCTTTTGAATACAATGACTAGTTTTTTGAATTTTGCTTAGGGTTTAAAAGCTAGGGACACAAAAATGACTGCATGGACTAGAAGAAACATGCTAAGGCCTTGAAATTTTGTAGGGAAAGACTAGATAAAAGAAAGAAAACCATGGAGATTCTTTCAAGTGCTAACAATAGGAAAGCAAACTAAGGTAGGAAAGCGAAGAGATTAAAGCACGAAACTAAGAGCCAAGCAATGCTGAGATGAGATATAGCTTCAGGAAACAAGTGGTGCCTGTTTACCAGGTTTTCACCATCTTAGTAGAGATTCTATTTTTGCTACCATGACACCTATTTACCAGGTTTTCATCAATGGCACATTTTTTTTCTTTTTCAATTTTTTTTGTACTTTTCTCTTCTTCTTTTTTTTTTCATTTTTTTTGTATTTTTTTTTTTTGTATTTTTTTTGTCTTTTTTTATTATTTTTTGATTTTTTTGTATTTTTTCAAATTTTCTATTTTTTTGAGCATTATCAAGGTACCTGTTTACTAGGTTTTCACTAGGATAATAGATACATCAAAGCACCTATTTGCTAGGTTTTCACTAAGATGATCATTTTTTCAGGACATTTTGCAATTTTTAGGATTTTTGAGAATATATAAATTTTTAGGATTTTTTCAGGACCAATATGTACATGAGCACATAGAGAATGTTATCTATAGAACTTCTTTAGATGAAGAGCATTGATGGGCTCTTTGAGTGGTTCTCCTTCAGTGATGGAGAGTCGGTAAGCACCAGATCCAAATGTTGCAGTAACAATGTATGGACCAAGCCAGTTTGGTTCAAACTTTCCTTTCTGGAGTCTCTGCTGCTATTTTTTGAGGTTCTCCCTTAGGATGAGGTCACCCACTTGGAATTCCCTTTTTTTGACCTTCTTATTGTATGCTTTTGACATTCTCTTTTGGTATGCTCAAAGATGATCGAATGCCACCTTCCGACGTTCATCTGATAGTTCAAGCTCTTGAAGCCTAGATATTCTAGTTTCTTCATCAGTGATGAGGCCCTTAAAAGAGACTCACACTGTAGGAATCTCAACCTCAATAGGTAATACTGCATCTACCCTATAGACCAAGGCAAAGGGCATAGCCCCTATTGGAGTCTGGATACTTGTTTTGTAGGCCCATAAAGCCAGAGTAATCTGGAGATGCCAGTCTCTACCAGATTTGTGAACTATTCTGTGCAGAATCTTGAGAATTGTTTTATTGGAAGCTTCTGCTTGTCCATTACCCTGAGGATAATAGATAGATGACCAATGCTGAATAATTTTGAATTTGGCACATAAGTCTATCAAGTCCTTGTTCTTGAATTATCCCCCATTGTTAGTGATAATAGATGAGGGTACACTCTATAAATAATGTAGTTCAGAATGAACATAGCAATAGTATTTCCATCAGCAATGGTTAGAGGAACTACCTCAACCCATTTGGTAAAGAAATCTATGGAAATGATTATGAATTTGTGCCCCCTTGAAGAAGAAGGATGAATCTGTCCTATCAAGTCAAAGGCCTATTGTTGGAATGGCCAAAAAATAATAAAAGGAATAAGTTCTTTAGCAAGAGCATGGATCAGATTCCCATGATATTGGCACTGCTTACAAGTCTTGGCATAATGAACAGCTTCATTCTCCATATCTGGCTAGTAGTATCTAGCTCTAATAAGTTTATGGGCTAACATCAAACCACTCGAATGAGAGCCACAAATACCTTCATGTACTTCAGCTAGTGCAGGTTTGGACTCATTGGGTTTTAGACACCTAAGGAGGGTACCATCTAAACCTTGTCTATACAAGTCATTTTCTATGATGACATATCATGAAGCAGTATGAATGAGGTTACGTTTCTCATTCCAGGTATAAGTGTCAAGAATGATTTGATCCCAGAGGTAGGAAAAAATGTGGTGGTAGCAGGATGAGTCATGTCCAATGACTGAACAGATCATCTTGGATTCAGGGATGTCATAGGTAGGGTAGCATAATGTTTCCACCAAGAATTCATGTCTAAAATCATTTTCAGGCATCTGTAACAATGAAGCAAGAGTACCCATGGCATCAGCCACCTTATTGTCTGCTCTTGGAATCTACTAGAAGGAAATGTGTGCAAAGTACAGTTTGAGATCATCCACCATTCTTTTCTAAGGTATCAACTTGGCATCTTTGTTTGATATACATTGTTTACTTGATTAATGATCAACTAAGAGTCTCCAAAAACTTTGAGCTCATTTACATGCCATTCAATGGCTATCTTCATACCATTAATAAGAGCTTTGTATTCAGCTATGTTGTTTGTGTAAGGAAACAACATTTTATATGCTTTTGGCAATGAGTACCTTTGAGGTGTTACAAACAAGATGCCTGCACCTGATCCTTGTTGAGTAAATGATCCATCAAAGAACATGCTCCAAGACTGATGTGTGAGAAGCATGATGGATTCATCTGGGAATTCAATACTTAGAGGCTAGTGATCCTTCAAAGGAGCCTCTGCCAATTGATGAGAAATCATTTGTCCTTTAATGGATTTTCTTTCCACATATTCAATGTTAAACTCACTAAGAATCATCACCCATTTAGCTAATCTACCCATGAGAGAACCCTTGCTCGGTAAGTACTTTTGTGGATCAATTTTTGTAATAAGCCTTGTAGTGTGAGCCAACATATAATGTCATAGTTTTTGAGATACAAAAACTACAACTAGACAAGCCTTTTCAATGACTAAATAATTCATCTCATAGGAAACCAATGTTCTACTAATATAGTAAATAGCTCTCTCTTTGTTGTTCTGATCTTATTGAGCTAGGAGAGCACCCAAAGATGTACTTGTGGCTGAGATGTATATTATAAGTGGCTTCCCATAAATGGGAGGCATCAAGATAGGTGGATTAGCAAGATACTATTTTATCTAAGTTAGTCCCTTATCACATTGTTCATTCCATTCATAGGTCACACCTTTGTGTAGAGTTTTGGTGAATGGCTATGATTTGTCAGCCAACTATGAAATAAACCACTGAATAGACTATAATATTCCTTGAAGACCTCTCATCTGACTTATGTTTTTAGGTGGAGGCATGTCCATAATAGCTTGCACTTTTTCTAGATCAACCTCTATACCCTTAGCTGAAATAATGTAACCCAAGAGTTTTCTGGAAGCGACACCAAATGCACATTTCTTGGGATTAAGTCTGAGACTAAAATATTCCACGCGATCAAGAATGGGACCGAAATCTTCAAGGTGAGTTTTTTGGTGCATACTTTTGGCTAAAGTATCATCCACATAGTCCTCCATTGTCTTATGCCGCATATCATGAAAAATGGTAGTAACTACTCTCTGATATGTACCACCGACATTCTTAAGCCCAAAAGGCATGACATTCTAGAAAAAGGTGCCCCAAGCACATGTCAAAGTGGTCTTTTCTTGATCCTCTAATGCAATTTTTATTTGATTATAGCTAGAGAAGCCATCCATCAAGGAGTACATCTCGTAACCTTCTGTCATATCTACTATCATATCAATATTAGGCAATGGAAAGTCATTTTTGGACATGCCTTATTGAGATCTAGGAAATCTATACACACACAAATGGATTTTTCATACTTAGTAACTGGAAAAATGTTTGAAATCCATTTGGCATAATCAATCACTCTTATAAAAACAACTTTTAGGAGCTTCTCTAGTTCAGCCTTAACCAAAAGTGCTACATTAGGGTGCATCTTTCAAAGCTTTTTCTTGATAGGTTTGATACTTGGTGCAATGGAAAGATGATGCATGATCAGATTAGGATTCAATCTAGGCATATCAGAGTAGGTCCATGCAAATTTTATCTTCTTACTTCGAAAGAAATCTATGAAGTCTTATTTTTCTTGTGTAGACAATGACTATGCTAGATGTATGATTTGCAGAGTAGCCTTTGTACCCAAATTTATTGGCTATATCGGCTCTATCAAAACTGATGATCTCTCTTGAAAATGACTTGGGAGAGTATCAATTATCTCATCCTTGGGAACCTCAAAGAGGTTTTCACCCTCGGATATGTCTTTTATTTTTACTATTTTTGGCTCTGATACTACCACAATGTGGTTTTCACCATTAGAGCTCTTATTTTTTCTTTTTTTAATTTTTTGACTAAGATACTTAATATCCCCTTCTGTCATGCTAACACTATATTTTTTGGTGGAAGACATTACAAGATTAATTGCATGAAGGTAACACGCTACAATGTAATCATGTTGGAATGTTAGGACTTCATTGGATGATGAGGAAGAGTTCTAGTCAATAAGATCAGGATGACAGAGTAAAAGAGTATTAGTGGCTAGTTCAACTATGTTCATGGTATAACCATCAAAAGCATTGATGAGAAAGTCAAGGCCTAAAGTGATTTCATCCAAAGAAGCATTTGAATCCCCATGAGAACTTATGTCAGAAGTAGAGGACATGTTAACACCTATGGCATCTAATTTGTGTGACCTAATGCCAGACCCTTCACCTACTTCAAGGAGTCTCTCATATACATGAACAGTATCAATGTCTACATCAAAAGTAGCAATAGATAAAGAATCAAATCATATTCATGTGATTTAGTACTTGATGTAGGAATTCCATTAGCATTAACATCATCATCAGACTCATTATCATCTTTGGTGGCATTACCAACTTGCTAAAGTTTTTCTTGTTCATACCTCTTTTCAAAATGTGGGTATATATATCGCTCACTAGTAAAATGAGGATCATTAGTCAATGTTTCTTTCTATTGCTCATAAGTGAATTCATGCACTGAAGAGGTTTTATTAGAACTAGCCTTAGAATAAGTATCAGCATCAGACTCAGTCTCTATCATATGAATAGGGATGATAGGCTCATCAGGTTCTTCAAAGAGTGCAACAAGATCTAGAGGTATGGGATAAGGAAAGATGTCTTCATCAAAGCTGGCCTTTGGATTTACCTTTGGTATAGTATCTTTAGATTCTGACTCAGGTTCAGGTTTAGGTATGAACACAAATCTCTTCATCCCTAAATGGAAAGCAGTCTTTTTAAAGCCTAAACCAATGGTATCATTTGAGCAACAACCAGTAGCTTCAATGGGTTCTAGCAAACCATTGTCATTTATCCCTATAGGACCACTCCCTTTGTACCCAAAGCACTTCATGATCTTGAAGCCTTCACTATAGGGTTCTTGTTCTAAATCTAGGGGAGTAGTTTGCTCAGCTATTTCTTTCCCTTTATAAATCCAAGCCTTGATAGCTCTTTCTCCATCCTCATCTTCTAAAGGTGTGGAGGCTTGCACAAAGGTGCCATCATAAATAGTTTGAGGAGGATTATCACAAAGTCTGTGATCTTTAGAAGGTTTCCCATAAGAGTGTGGAGATGGAGGTAAAGCTATCAGGGATAGCATAGGTTCCATTTGGTACTCTCCCATGCCGGTATCCTTAAGTTTCAAAGTTTGTTCCATTTCTCTAAGCTTAGCATCATAGAACTCAATGGAGTCTCTGTTTGTTGGAACCAAGCTATTTGCAAATTGTGCAAGAGTGTTGCAAGAAAAATTGGTATTAGCCAGAATAGTAACTTATGTGCCATGGAAAGGAAACTTGATGCATTGATGGTAAGTGGATGGAACGGCTTGCATCTCATGAATCCATGGCATACCCAACAAGATGTTGTATGCCAAAGGAATATCCAAGACCTGAAAAGTCACATCTCTCTCAACGGGTCCTATGTGTATAGGTAGCACAACTAAGCCTTGGGATTTGTGTTCTTCTTCATCATAAGCTTTGATGGTAATTTTTTTTGGGAGTCTATGCAATCCTCATCATAACCTAGCTGAGTAAGCAATTTGGTAGAACAAATGTTAAGACCAACACCATTATCAATAATCATGTGATGGACATGCTTAGGACCTATCATCACTTCTATGTGTAGAGGAGCATTATGTGGGTGACTTAGCGAGTGATTTTCTTCATCAGAGAAGAATAAATAGTGAGGTGAGGTCAAGTGATCCACCATAGATTGGAACCGATTAAGATCAAGGTCTTCAGGGATGTTCGCCTTGGCAAGGGCCTCATCCAAAATTTGCCTGTGAGAAGGCGAGATTTTTAGCAACTCAAAGATGGTAATCTAAGCATTAGTTCACTAGAGTTGATCAAAGATGCTATAACTAGCAGCATTAGGTGCAAGGGTCAATTTTGAAGCTTTGCTAGTAGGACTAGTAGTAGTCCTATCAACAACTTGTTTCGGGGAAACCTTGTCTACAGTTTGTTTCAAAGAATCATTACCCATAGTTTGCTTTGGAGGATTAGGACCTTTCAACACAACTCTTCCATGTGATTGAGTAATGACATTAGCACAATCTTGAGTTTGTTCAGATTCAGATGAATGAGATGTGGAACTACGTAAGATAAATGGATTTCTAGGTTTGGGAGCATCGCTACCCCCATTGGAAGAAATCATATCACAATACTCAACCCCAACTAGTTCAATCATATTGATGACATTATTCATAGCAGTGTATGTATAATTCACCTTAGTTTTGTTGTTCTTAGCTGTGGAAGACTCTCCTTTCTCATGAGGAGGGAAAGGATCCTTAAATGCCTGATGATCAGAATTCTTATTATGACCATCCACAACAATGTCACCACTATCAATCAAATCTTGGACTTTATGTTACAACTAAAGACAAGTGGATGTCTTATGACCAATATTTTGATGATAATCACAATAGGCATTGTCATTCCACCAATGAGGTCTTGGTTGTGGGTTATAAGTACATTTTTTGAAAGGAGTGAGAATATGATTTTGTATAAGATTTTTAAAGACCACATCAAGAGGCTCTCCCAAAGGAGTAAAGTCACACTTGGGTCAAGAGGCCCAAGGTTTGTTCTTAGAAAATCTTGAATTCTATTGATTATCTGTGTTAGAAAGTAAAGTCCACCAAGATAACTAAGAGGGGGGGGGTGAATCAGTTATCAAATAATTATAACCTTTCACATATTCAATAGAATTTAACCATGTAAGTAATGCAATTACTAACCATACAAAGATATTTATACACAATGACACAATAACACAAGATATGTTGAGTAGGGAACCTCTTGATCAAAGAGTAAACCCCGGTGGGAATGATGCCCACAAAAGATGCACTAATATGAATATTCCTTGTGAAAGGATGGAATTTGTTAGGAGTCTTATGAAATACATTCAGTACATATAAATCCCTGTTAGGAGATTTTGAATCCTTGTTAAAAGATTTTAACCCTGTTAAGAGTTATGGAAGATAGAAGGACCCACTGCCCAAACAGCTTTAGGGTAAGATGACTGAACACACTGTCCAAATAACCTTAATATTATTCAATAGAATAATATGAAACATATTACCTCCTCACTATGCCAAACCTGCACTCACTGCTACACCAGATCTCAATTCTAGATCTATGTACTTCACATGTCTTCCTTCTTAATTTCACTTTCACAACTTCATAGGCTCTTTTCTTCACTTCATGCTTACATTCGCATGCGACCAAACCATGCTACTTCTTCATTCACTTATTCATTCATTTCATTAAACTACAATAAGGAAAAACATTCCTTCCTTTATACCACACTCAAATAATTACAAATGAGTCGGCATCCAATTACAAAATAAAAGATTCTACATGCTTCATCAAAATTACACAAAACTATCAGCTTCCAAATGCAATAACCCTTCATTCATGTGACCTCAAAGTTTTCATTATAAACCACATCACTAAAAATGTGTCTCAAACTTCCCTTTAACTATGAAAAATAATATTCCATCCTGATTAGGAGATATCATCTGATTTCCACAACCGCTACTCATGAACACTGCCTAAATACTGCTTCCACCAAAATGCTTATAACTTTTTCTGTACATGCCAAAATGACTTGTTCTCTTAACCATAGACATATAACATATCAAAGAAAATAACCTGAACATTGCATAACATTATTCTCAATAAAACATGTGCACAAAACAAAACATTGTTTGCTTCTCTATGAGTCTCTAGAATATCACTGTGTTGACATCAATGACAATCATAGTCATGAATGCAACAAAAACTACTATAGAATGACTGTCAAGCATTCATTCCTAACAATCTCTCCCATTGGCATTGATGGCAACATAGATGAAAAACATTCAATGTTCCAAAAATCCAATACTGCAACACTGCTGCACTAATGCTCTGAAAATTCTTCAAGTCTTCTTCATCAATCAAATCTTGCTTCATTTTCCTATTTAGTTGTCTCCAACAGATGGTAAAAAAAGGGTTTTTCATGTAGACTTCTCCCCCATTGACATCAATGACAGAAATTTCATCACTATGTCAACAACAACTCAATGTCAAAAGACACTATTAAGAAATTACATTCACAAGAGTCCTCATGACTGAGCTCAGATACACATACTCCCCCATAGAGGAAGTACCAACATCCAATCTAGAAAAAGATAGGGCTCATATACCACTAGATAGATACAACCAACTACATCATTACTCAAAAGTAGGCTAGGGCATAACCCCAAGCATACTTCTTAGATACTCAAATGTATCCTTAGGAAAAGGCTTTGTAAATATGTGTATTATTTGCTCCTTTGTGCTTATGTACTCCAGGTTGACTTCTTTCTTAGCAACTTTCTCTCTTACAGCATGATACTTGATCTCTATATGCTTAGTCTTAGAAGGTAACATAGGATTCTTAGACATACTAACTATACTGGTGTTGTCACAATGTATGACAACGGGCTCAACAAACTTAATTCCAATATCCTTTAGCATCTACTGCATCCAAATTATCTGGTTACAATTGTTTGTTACTACTACATACTCTGCTTTTGTTGTACTCTGTGAAATACAATTCTACTTCTTGCTCAACTAGGAAACTAATCTTCCTCCAAGAAAAAAGGCTCCACCACTGGTTCTTTTCTTATCATCAACACTACCTCCCCAATCAACATCTGTATATGCACATAGGGTAAAATCATCAGATTTTTAATACCATAGTCCATAATCCATTATGCCTCTTAAATATCTCAATATCCTGTTTACTGCTACATAATGAGATTCTCTTGGTTTATCTTGAAATCTTGCTACCATTCCAACTGAATGTGCTATATCTGGTCTAGTGTGTGTTAAGTAATACAATCCTCCAATCATGGATCTATATTTCTTCTGCTCAACTGTTGGTGTTTCATCTTTTCTTGATAGTTTGTGTCCTATAACCATAGGTGTTCCAATTGGTTTACAGTTCTCCATTCCAAATCTTTTTAGTAAATCATTCAAGTACTTTGTCTAGCTAACAAAGATACCATCACTATTCTATTTTATCTGTAATCCCAAAAAATATTTCATCTCACCAATCATACTCATTTAAAATTCAATCTTCATTTGTCACTAACAAACAATTTTCAATTTCTTTTGTGTACAGATTACTATATGTTGTTCCTTTAGTAAATCCCAATTTCAACAAATACTTATCCAATCTAGCATACCAAGTTCTAGGTGCTTGCTTTAGTCCATATAATACTTTCTCTAGTTTACATACCATATCTCCTTCTTGAGTCAAAGGAAAACCTTCAAGCTGCTTAATGTAGACTTCTTCTTCCAATTCACCATTCAGAAATGCAGACTTCACATCCATCTGATACACTTTGAATTTCTTAAAAGCTGCATAAGCCAAAAACATTCTTAATGCTTCAAGTCTTGCTACAGGTGCAAAAGTTTCTTCATAGTCAATTCCTTCTTTCTGCGAATATCCCTTACATACTAATCTTGCTTTGTTTCTTACTACTTCTCCTTGTCCATTCATCTTGTTTCTGAATACCCATTTAGTTCCAATTACATTCTTGTCTTTAGGTCTAGGGACCAATTCCCATGTCTTGTTTTTTCTCAATCTGTTCTAGTTCTTCTTTCATAGCTTTAATCCAATGTTCATCTTCACAAGCTTCATTAGTAGATTTAGGTTCAATTTGAGAAATCAAACAGAAATGTACCTTATTTCTAGTCATAACTCCTCTGTCTAGACTTCCAATAACTTTTTCAATAGGATGATGTCTTGATATATACTTCTTTGGTGTCATAGTCATAGATCTTGCCTCAACTATAGATTCTTCCCTAGTTTCTTCTCTGGTTTCTTCTGTAGTAGGATTCTCATTCAACAATTCACTATCAGTCTCATAGAATAATTTAGTAGTTTCAATATTAGGCTGAGGATGAGCTTCTTCGTCAAATTCATAATCAAGCATTCTTTCCTAAATTTTAAATTTCTCATCAACTTTAACATTTGTGCTCTCAACAATAGTTTTAGTTCTCTTATTGTAACATCTATATGCTTTTCTTTTCAAAGAATATCCAAGAAAAATTTCTTCATCACTTCTAGGGTCAAACTTTCCAATATCATCATCTCTCTTTGTATAACATTTGCTTCCAAAAATTCTAAAATACTTAACTGAGGGTGCATGTCCAAACCGTAATTCATAAGGTGTCTTGTTTGTGTTTGCTCTGATTTGTATTTTGTTCATTGTATATACTATTGTATTCACTTCTTCTCTCCAAAATGTCTTCACCAAATCATTCTCAAACAACATAGCTCTTGCTGCTTCAGTTACTGACCTATTTCTTCTTTCTACAATACCATTTTGTTTAGGTGTTCTAGGGGCTGAAAATTGTCTCTTGATACCATTCACTTTACAAAAAGTGTTAAACTCTCTAGAAGTAAATTCTCCACCTGCATCAGATCTCAAACATTTAATCTTCAATTCAGATTCATTCTCAACTTTATTCTTAATGATCTTAAACTTATCAAATGATTCATATTTTTCTTTCAGAAATGCAATCCACATCATTCTTGTAAAATCATCAACAAGAATCATAAAATACCTTTCTCCATAGAATCCTCTAGTCCTAGTAGGACCACTCAAGTCTATATGAACAATCTCCAACTTCTCTACCGATGTGAACTTCTTACTAGGAAATGAACTTCTCTTCTACTTAGCCATTACACATTCTTTGCAAATCATGTTAGTAGGCTTCATAATTTTAGGCAAATCCCTTACTGCAAGTGTAGTGCTCACTTCCACAATGTTATCAAAGTTTATATGAAAAAACCTTCTATGCCACAACCAAATGTCATCAATCTTAGTAATCAAGCATGTTATCTCAGTAGGATTCAACTAAAATACGTTACCTCTGGTTTTAGATCCAGTTCCAATTATATTTCTATCTTTATCCTTTATCACACAAGTTTTCTCAGTAAACCAAACTTGATATCCCTTATCCACTAACTGTCCAAAACTCAAAAGATTATGTTTCAATCCATCAACAAAGTAAACATCATCAGTGTTAGTCTTTCCATCAAGAGTAATAGATCCTATACCTTCAATCAAACAAGGTGCATTGTTACCAACTCTAACAACTCCTCCATCATAATTGTTAAACTTTATGAACTTCTTCATATCTCCAGTCATATGATGTGAACAACCACTATCTATAATCCAATCAGCTTTCTTTTCAACTTGGGAAACTAATGCTTTTTCTTCTTTAACATTAGATTCAGAATTTTCTTCTTTAATTGCTACAAATCCTATCTCATCATTATTCTTAGTATCACTTTCACTCAAGGTTCTTTCTATACTAGCTTCAAGATCTTCATCATTAGCATAATAACATTCCTTAGATCATCTAGGCTTAAAATTATTTCTATACTTCTTAACTCTCTTAGGACATTTATATGTATAATGACCATATTCTTGACAAGTCCAACATTTAAAAATTTTCTTACCGTCTAGTTCTCTTTTCACAAGCAAGGCAATACCTTCTTCAATCTTCTTATCTTCTTCATTTCTAGATCTGTTGTTGCTGGCATAATTGACACTCACACTAGTACTTCTTGACAAAGTAGGATGGATACTAAGAGCACTGAATGCTGTCTCCATTCTAGGTAAGTCTCCTGATAACCTCGGGTTCATCTCTGTTGGTTCCAATCTTCCAAGAAGAGTTTCTCTTGTAAAGTTCATAGTACAAGGTATAACTTTTTCAATCATCCGTGTTGTCTGATTAAATACAAGAGTCAATGTCCTCAGAATTTTCCATATCACTCCATTCTCTATCTTTGATCCTCCACAAGATTTTATCCCTGCAACAATTTTTGAAATTCTACCAATATAGCTTCTAACAGATTCATCTTCTATCATTCTAATATCTTCAAATACACATATCCAATTATCTAATCTAGCTCTTTTTGCATGTTCATCACCTTCAAAAGTAGAGTGTAAAGCTTTACAAATTTCATTAGATTTCTTAAAACATTTTACCTGATTGTATTCATTCTCTAGAAGTGCTGTCAAAAGTGCTTCTCTTGCAAGTATGTTACATATGAATAGATCTACCTCATTTTTAGAACTTGTTTCAAGACTATCTTCTTCAATTATAGTTCTATCGTTCTGTTGGCACCTAAAAATTCAAGCTGAAATGTTAGGGAAGTATGATGTTTTATTTTCATTTTTATATAATTTTTTTATGATTAAAAACTAAAATGAATGAAAAGTGTGTGCATTTGTTATTTTTATTTTTCATTTAGTAGGTTGTTAATTATCTTTCCATAAATGCATATTTAATTTTGAAAATAAATCATTATTGAAAAAATAAAATGGGTTGGAAAAAAGGCGGCGAGAGGGAGTTGAACACTCGACCTCTCAAGCCATCCTTTCTTCCTACCTATCTACCCTCCTACCCTCTAACCAGTTAATCTATATATTTTCTTCAAAAGGAATAGGAGGAGATATTTATTTATTTTTGTTTTATGTGCAGATGAGAGATCAAAATAACTTTTCACGCAGGGAGTTATCTACCTCTTAATCACCTTTTGTAATAATCTGATTATTATCTATTTATATATTGTCTATTTTTTATATTCAAAGGAAAAAAGAGTGGGGAGAGGGACTTGAACACTTGACCTCTTGACCCATTCCTTTTTTCCTACCTAATTACTCAAATCTACCCCCCTTACCAACTACTCTACATTATTCTTTGAGAATATGTGTGACTAAATATATAAATTTAAGATAATCATATTTCCTTCAAAATAAATATTGTTTATTAGGGAGAATTTTTGCATGTTATAATCACTTATAATAATTTTATCCCTAATTTGTGTTTTACCCAAAAACCAAAAATATATGATGAGGTGAATTTATTATTTGATGTATATTAATTTGTTTGAAGTTTTGAAATATTTTGATGTTAATTTTTATCCTTATTTTTAATATTCACCTGGGTTATATTTTTAACATTAATATGATATTGATTCTTCATTTCTATTTAGGGTTTGTTTTCCTTATTTTATTTCTAAGAATTAAAACCCTAATTTTTGTTCTATTAGAAAGTATTTATAAGCATTAGGGTGATTGCTTTGCAAAATTAATATACTTGCCCTAAGGGGATTATTGATTTTTAGGGTAGGTTCTTTCCTCTTTTCGTTAGGGTAGATTGTAAATCTTGTTACCCTGAATGTTCTTTAAAATGCTCTTATGTGGCAATTTTGTATTATGTTTGAAATGAGTGCATTATGATTATTATTTTAAAATGAGTTTGAATTTCAAACATTATATTCATATGTAGTGACTTTAGGGGTTAATAATATTTTTATATGCATTGATAAATAAAGTAAATGTCTATGATTAAATATTTATTTATTTATTTAACTTTATTGGCATTATTTTATTTCTCAAAAACATTTGTACAAAGTATATGTTTATTCATAAAATTAATGATTGAATATTTTTATGAATGTAATGATTTTTAATATTATCTAATGTTAGGTGTTTCGTACAGGAACTTAAACATTGGATTATTAATGCACAAAGCACCTAAAGAAGAACAAGGACAATTTTGTATGGGAAATATTTTTAAACAACCATTGTTATGGTTTATTATATGTATTTTTAGGGTAGTTGAATAATTAGGTCCTATGAAGGGCACATCGTTTCACAGGAAACCATTGAAATATATATTTATAGTGAAACATTTGTAACAAAGAAGGAATCATCATTTTATCAACATTGAAATATTTGAAACCAATGCATACTTTTATTCCAAAACCTTATGGGATACTATGGATAAATACATGTGGATCAAGTGATTTTTCAAGCTTAATACAAAATCTTTGTTCAAAATTCAATGGTGATATCTATTCCTCGATGTTATTTTGAATTGGTTCTTTGGATAAAGTATCTTTACTTTCTTTAAGATATTTGATTTATTATACCGCAAGATCAAATAGGAATTGTAGAACTAGATTCACTTGGTTTCTCATTGTGTATGGCTAAGCGTGCCCTTTGAATACTGCAGGATTCAATTGGTTTGTCCTCTGAGGATTAAATTCCTTTTAAATAGTTGTCTTCCTTTTTAGTTTGTTGTTGTTAATTAATCATTTTCTTGAAGTGACCGATTTATTTTAAATTTGTCTCCAAAGTTATACGTTTTGATTCAAAGTGTCAGATTGTCATTAATAGATTGAACTAGAGGAATTTTATCATTGATCATCAATTAAAGAAATCACACATAATAATCATATTGAGGATAAGGAATAGGTGCTGCTCTTTATTATAAATTTAGTTAAGATTTATTATCTTTTTGTATCAAAGAAAATCTACTACTTTATTAACAAAACATTAGGTTAGGTTTAGTGTTAGTTCATAGCATTAGTTTAACTATATTCCTATTAAGATATTTAGTTACATTATCTTCCGAGGATTAGTAACCTCTTTGGAAGAAATTTTTTTATTTATGCAATTAGATAGTATATTTAGTTTAGGCCTACCAGCCTTGGTTCGATTGAACCAGAATTGTAGAGGCATTTATTGTGCCTGTTAATTGGCCTCAAAATGACTAGCATTTTTGAGCCCCAACAAATTGGTGACTCTACTGGGGACTCAACCTATCAGTGAATGTCAGCTTCAGAGTCTTTGGTTAAGTTGTGAAGACTCTTCTGGTGAAAAGATTTAGAATAGTTATTAATTCCTCACAGGAAGTGAGGTGGCAACTGTAAAATTCAATTTTAGGTGAAGCCTATATTAGGGAGAAGATCTCTAACAAAAGAAATGGTTCATCGAATTGGAACCAAACAAAGAAGAAAGGATTACAGGAAGTGACAATAATCGGTTCAAAGCTTTTCTAATCCATTGTATAACATGGATAATGAGCGAGAGAGCATTAATGATCACTATGAAAATCAACACCAAGAGGATTGATCAGGCATGTCTCCCTTGAATGCATTCATTACTTAGAACGGTATGATAATGAAAATGTGGTGATTTTATTTATGAGGATAATTATTATCTTTGGTAAAATACCTTATGATATCAGACCAAGTTTTGTAAACAAAATGTATAGTTTAGGAGTAACTAGTGAACAAGTAGATCTCCTTCTTGAAATTGCATACGAAGCTATAACAGGGGCACAAAAGCCTAATGATTCAAATGAACAAGAAAATTCAAATCAAGTTGAAGAAAAATATGTACATGGTAAAATTTGTATGGAGACAGGTATAAATGACCATGATAATCTAGAGGAGAATCTTCTTAGTATAGAACAAATTTCAGAAGTATTAGACATTGAATATCAAAAGTATATTCAAAAAGATGGTCCAAAATTTTTCTATAATCATCAAAATAAACATGTTCAGGTGACATTTGATGAGATAAAAGATCTATCTCAAGAGGTTAAAATACTTCAAGAAAAAAATATTTCTATGAAAGATTCCCAAAGTTTCCTACATAGAAAAGAGAAAAGATTACAAGAGGAATCACATATACATGAAGAAATTGAAATAAATAATGGCTATAAATGTAATGACTCTTAGAATATTTGGTTCAACATTCACTATAATACAAGTGAAGAAGAGGATGATTTTCTAGATGTAGAACACTCAAGGTATGTTGAGAAAAATGGTTCACATTTATCCAACAATCATCAGGATGCACAGGTTCAGAATGTTGTGTCCACTGAAGATATGCATCATGAAACTCTAGACAATTCTTTATATGAAGAATCACAGAAATATTGCAGTGAGGTGGTGAAAAGGGACGTAACAGAAAATGGGGATGGTGAAGGAAACAAGGATATTTTGAAAAGGTACATATTATTACATGATCAAAATCATGTGTACGATAGAGGAAAGCATTCAATCATCCCTGGTTGTCATCTATTTCAGGGAGTTATTCCTTTCTCCTTGCATCATGCTAGTTTATTTTTATTTAGTTTACTTTATTTATAAGTTATTTTGATACATTATTAGTTTAGCATTTTTCTTTCTATTATTATATTATCATATACATTATAGCTTGTAGAATTTTCTATTATTATTACTTTATGAGGATGTTACTGCTACAAAGGGGAATGAGTTTGAGGATTATTTTCTCAAGAAAGAGCTTCTAAGGGGCATATATGAGAACGGGTTTGAAAGGCCCTCACCAATTCAGGAAGAAAGCATTCCTATTATTTTAACAGGGAGTGATATTCTTGCTCATGCAAAGAATGGGACAGGCAAAACTGCTACATTTGGCACTCCTCTTAAAGTGAATGAGAGCCCGTGAGAAGGAACATAAATAACTATTTAGAGTTGCAGTAAAAGTAGAATGGAAGGAAAAGGGATGGAGGAAGATTCCCACAAAACTGTAGTCATGGATGCCCTTGACTTTGACATTGCTAAACACAAGAAAACTGCTCTCCAAGAAGGAAAACTGGATCTAGCCATTAATTCCCTTTTAGACATAGAGAAGTAGTTGAGGCTTGCTGTTGATGTTTTTGGTACTTAGAAAGTGGTGGTTGCAATAGTGTAGCTTTTCTATGAGGCACGTGCATGGAAGATATTAAATGAGCAAATTACTCATCTATCCAAGAGAAGAGGATAGCTTAAGCAAGTAGTCATTGCCATGGTCCACCAAGAAATGCAGTATATTGATGAAACACCTGACTTGGATGCATGAATTGAGCTCATCAAAACATTGAATAATGTCTCTACTGGGAAGATTTATGTTGAAATAGAAAGGGCACTATTGGTTAGAAAGCTTGCAAAAATAAAGGAGGAATAGGGTCTTATTGTTGAGGCGGCTGACCTAATGTAATAAGTTGTTGTAGAGACATTTGGAGCAATGGCTAAGATAGAAAAAATAGCATTCATCCTTGAACAGGTTTGATTATGTTTGGAATGGAAAGATTACATGCGTGCCCAGATAATTGTTACCATTATTTTTCACTCTTTTGAAGCCTAATTACTAGATGAGCTAATGTTCCCTAGTTTGTGTTATTAAGTGATCTTGCTTAACATCGTGTTCATTTCATTTCAAGTACATGAAAGGGAAAGGAAATAAACTGCATCTAAGATTATATGTGACAATATTCTGAATATGATGTATAGAAGGAAAGAACTAAAAAGGAACAATTATCTGAGCTCACACATGCCGTGAGCATAGCCATTGCTAGAATTGCATAAATGAGTGCAAATATACATTATAAGGAGTATAGATGTAGGGGTACCAAACATTTCCTAGTAATGAGACTTGATCTTTAGTATGCCCGGTGTGCTCCTATGATCCTGAACCTGTAGAGAGAGAAAAGAAAGGGGTTAGATCCATTGGATCTAAGCAATTCCTGGTATCACATAATCTATCTATAAGCATGCATGTGTGCACTCAGCCATACACCTCTGACATGGGCTGTGCTCAAGGCATGTGCATCGAGGAGCCTCTAAAAGTAAATGAAATACCATTATTTTTACTAATATGTTTGTTCCATGTGTAGAGATAGAAGAAGCTAATTTGTAACAATAGTAGAATACCAGGATCCAGATGAATGATGATGCCCTGTGATGTGGGCTCTCTAGGGAGAATCTTAGATTTCCTGGAGAGAAACCACATCATAGGTCAAGAACACCCATGATCAGTATTGAGTCTCCTAGTACCTTAAACTAAAATGGTGAGGGTTGTCAGAAGCTCTATTCCCACAAAGTTTCTGGGAACCCTAACCGTCTCAAGGAGAGGCATTAAATCATGTAGGGGGCACTCATCTAGTGAGCAGTGCTAGTGGAACACTCATAGATCACAAAGAAAAATAAAAAAATAGCATGGTCAAGCAATGGAAATGGCAGGGCTTACAGAGCACATCATACATCATCAACATGTTAGAGCAAGTAAATGGTGCATATTTGTGGCATGATCAATATCAAAATGAAGAAAAAAGGTACAACAAATGATGCTTCAAAGATAAAACTTAATACATTAACATTATAGCATACATGTGCTTAAATCTACATTCTAAATGATGCTTTGGCATGAATTTGTAAAGACATGCATTATGAGCTAAATGCCAAAAGGCCCTAGTTGATTAGTCCATACAAGCATGACATATCATCATATGAAATAATAATGGATAGTGCATAGATTGGGATGGTCTCATTTCACAAAGCTCCCTGGAAACTTGTGTAAATCAGTGAGCATGGTATCAATATGTATGAATAGAGAATGTAATCCTTCAAGATGCAATGAGAAAACAATGGTGGGTTCAACAAATAGAGGAACAAAAGTTATAATAGGGTACATGGGACCATTTTCAAAATAGAAAAACAATGCAACAAACAGTAGATGCTAATGAACAACATTCAGTCCCAATGGCATGATGAGGAGATAAGAAGTGAATGCCCTATTCTAGGATTCATAGGCTGAACATGAAATAATGGCAAAGGGCATTGCATATATGAAGAACTTTCAAAACCTTATGGCTAGCATGAAGACTGTGCCATAGCTTTATAAATAGCAAAATAGAGTGTAGAGATATTATAAATGATAGTGCCTTGCCTTCAATTCAAAAATGCAAAGGAGATACCATGGCAATGCCTTCTATCAGAGAAATGGAATAAAAGAAGCTAGCCAACAAATGATTTAGGAATCTACAACCAAGGATATCAAAAGGCAAAACAATACTATGCCTGGGTTGCAATACAACAATAGAGTGATGCTACATAACCATGGATGCCCTAGCTCTCAAATGAAAACCATATGTATAATAGTGCCCTAGCTTTTGCTATCAGGCCATATTATTAGCATCATGGTGCAGAGGTTCTCTATGTCTCAATTCTAGGTCTCAAACCCATGTCTACCATAACATCAAGCTATCAATAGTTTGCAAATTGAATGAACAGATACAGTGCAATAGCGAACCCGGATTAACATATGCCCCTTTTTCTTCCAATACTAATGCAGTAATGTGCTAAGATATTTCTCGGGCTATGCTACTAAGCATCAATCACACCAGCATAATACATAATCAATACCATTAGCTCAAGCATAGCAATCAATAGCAAGTAATGGCATCGAATACAATAGGGGTGGAAAATAAAAGCAATGCCACAATGAGTGCACCTTCGATTGTAGAGATATAATATAACCATGCCCTAAGCTTAGAACAAAACAAGATAGCTGTGCCATTGGTAGGATGTAATATAATGTAAAGAGGGACTTCAAATGTAAACAGTGCCCATAGATACAAGAAAATTAAATACAAAACATAGTGCACAATCAAGAAGAAATAAGTGCAAGACCCATAACCGAGTGATGCGTCAGGTTTTCCTTTGAAATGTAGAGATATGCTATTCAGATGCAAAGATACAATTCTAAACAAAATAATAATTGTAGAGATCATATGTATATTGTTGTGCCCTAGTTTCCATCATGGGCTATGGCTAATAGTGCTACAATGCATTGAATTAACAGTGAAACCAAATTGATGATGCCCTTAAAGAAAATATAGATAGGGCTCGAGATCGAGTACTACAATGCAATGAGTGATAAAAGAAATCAACACCTACCTCATCCATAATGCCAAAGATGTATTTGTTGTTTCTATTCCAAAATGGAAAGATGCCATCGAGAGTTGTAATGGAGTTTGGTATGTTGCCAGGTGCTGAGTGTAAAAGCCATGATTGCAAAAGTTCCCATTTTTGAAGGAGGGTTTCATTTTAGCATCTTTCTTTTATCTCCCCTTTTAGTGTTGAGAAAATATTTTGACTCTCTTTTGATATGTATTTCACGGGCATAGGCTTTGTTTCATGTAAAGATATTAATATAATTATCTCTTTTGGGGTAATTATATTAATTATGTTTGATGCGTTAGGTTCCCACCATGGTAGTCATTTTTGACCTAGGTAATAAATGTTATATCAATCATCTGTTTTGGCATGGGGGGGGCTAATTTTTTTTTAGAGTATTCATGTGTCAAGTGGATGTTTAAATATTGTAAACATTTCAAATATGCTTTCCCTTTCATTTAGGGTTGAGAATTATTTGTGAATGTATTTAGATCCACATTTTTAGTGAGTGGGGTTATGTTTTTATTGTTATAAGTCATTGCTCCTATTATTGTATGATATTTGATAAGTGCTGTTCTTATAAACTGCTATCAGATTATCAGTTACAACATGACTTAGTGGGTTTTGGGTTTCCCTTTTGACTATCTATTTTAGGGACCCCACTTTTTCCATCCCCCTAGATTCTCTGGAATTGGGCATTTGAATTTCAGAGTGATGTGATCATGGTCCTAGTGGCAGATTTTTCTATTCTTGGTGAAGTAGTGGACTTTAATGTAGATTCTACAGATTTTCTATATATGCCTCTCACCTTTGGTGATTGAAGGCTAGTTCTTCTTTCCCTCATTCTCATGAGGTGAATGTTGTAGTTCTTGGAGAAGCAATATGATGTTTTGACTCCTTTTATTCTAGCTAATAGCAAATTGTCCTTCTTTTCTATAGCTTTGTGAGTTGATTTGATGAATTTGATGTCATGTATTGTGATTAAAATTTGATCCTTTACTTGATATTATGTTCATTTTGATGTTTGCAAGCACTGGTTTTCCTTGAAGTTTCAAATCTATGTGCATCTATATGTGTTTGAGTTGTGGAGTCCATTTTCCCTTCTCATTTACAATCAGCATCTTATTGTTTTCTAAGGGGGAAAAGTCAGATTTGGAAGAGTTGTGGTGCTTATGTTATATGCTGGATTGCATTGTGAGTTTGTTTTTGAGTTTGTGGATCTATCCAGTTTGGTGAATCACTTAAGTTAGATTTTAGTCATTTCAATTTCATGTAATCCCTCTCCCTTTCCCTTCAAGTTTAGATTAGTTCAGGTGATACAAATGGGGAAGCTGGCCCTTAATCCAGAGGTCTATTTTTAGTGAAGCAGTCCCACATCCTGTGAGTATTCCCATGTTTCACAGGATTGCTAGGTTTCATACTTAGCCATCATGGGTACAATCCCTAGTGAATAGTTTTTTGGCACACCTGGTGGGACAACTTTTTTTCCCATCATTCACTGGGATTTTGGTGTGATCCTTAGTGTAATCAACCTTTAAGAGGTTGTTTGTTTCAAGAAACATGCTGACTCTAAAAGAAATCTACTAGTTCAAGCAGTTCAAGTGTTGATAAGTTTCAGAAGTATCTTTTTACCAGCTCATTTGATGAGAAAGCATGTCAATGCCTAATGCATATTCTACCTATCACCCATCATATCATGAGAAACCTACCCATGTTCTAGAATTCATGTCATACCAAAATGGCCTACCATACCCTCCCACCCAACATCAAGCATCCTAGCAGCATTCCTATGAACCGCCCTATGAAGGACACCATTATAATCCTCAGAATCAACCCCATACCACTATAGAATCAAACTCCATATCCTCTATTTTGATAGTTTTTTAGGAGAATATGAGCTCTTTCATGAAAGACTATGTAGAGATGGTGACTCAGAAGGAAGAGCTCTCAAGGCAGCTACATAACCAAATAACAGTTCATGAACAAATCCTTGAGGAGAAGAACAATCTAATCTTGACACAAGAGATGGTTTATAAGAAGAGTCTTGAAGACTATCAAGAATTCATAAGGAGCATCTATGAGATAGCTACAAAGAAGGAGGAGGATCTCTGAAAAAATTTAACGAAAACAGATGAATTTCATGATCATGAGCAGGAGACACTTTCCAAATAGATTGCAGAAAAGGATAAATTGATTGAGGATCTGTTGGCATGAGTACCGAAGCAAGGAGATTGAGAAGTTTCTGCTTCCCCAATGCAAGAAATATCACTAGATACATCTGAGAGAAATGCAAACATAATGCAATCTTGGAGACCCTCATGGACCATGCATCTAGATTATGTGATGCCAACTCTTTTTAAAGGGGAGATCCAGAAGAAGATGCCTCATGCTGCTGAAGAGAACCTAGAAGCTTTGCAGACCAGACAAGAGACTCACAAGATTGAAATCCCAATTTTCTTGCCTGGTTAGTCCACTAGCACTCCTATTGAAATTCCAATCTTTAGGATTTCTCCTTCAGTTTAGAATCTTAGTCAGCAAGCCCCTGATCTCCGTCCATGTTTAGAGCCTATTCATGACCCTATCTTAGATTTCTAGCCACTTCATCCTACTCCTATAAAAGAAACACTTGTGATGTTTGACTTCCTATATGATAGTGAACCTATCTTGCAGTAGATTAGGCCCTATGAACCAATTCTTGAAGAGCCCCCTACACCTCATAGCATTTCAGGCCACCAGGAAGAAGATGAATCTTATCTTTTAGGTGTACTCTTTCATGATGATCACGAGGAACAAGTAGACTTGTTACATGTTGATATATTAGAGAAGCTAGATAAGGATCATGAAACAAATGAGGGGGAGACCCTAATTGATTTGTTTGAGGAAATGCCTTCTTATATTGAGCAAGAAGAGATAGTATAGGGTTTACTAGTTAAGCTCACTGATTGTGACAAGGAAGATGATGTAGTTGTTTCTAAATTAGAACAACAAGATGATTTTGATTCTATAATTGATGTTTTTTTCTCCACTCTTGTTGATGTTCCCTATCTCCCTAATAAAGATAATGGCTTGCATGTTCTTGAAGAAAAGATTATGTTTCAAGAGGTTAATGTTGTACCAGTAATAGAATCTGAGCCTATCTATAATAAAGGGGTGGATGAATCTCAGGATTCATGTTCCTTAGATCATGAAGAAATGCCAGTGGTTGTTAAAGACCTGATGTGGTTTGATAGTTTTGATGAGCTATTGGTTGTTCCAACTGATAAAGAGGATGATCCTCTAATTGTAGAAGAAGAAATTTTGTGGCAGACTATCATGGAGGGGCAGAATTTTGATCAGCATGATGAAGATATTAATGAGATGCACACTAAGAAGCATAGGCCTTGTTTGATGCTCTCTAGGGGGTGTTCTATCAAATATCTAGCCTAGGTGGGGTCAAGCAAGGCATCCATACTTAATGATCTAATGGAGGGTGATGTCAAGAGTTCACTCATTAGTGACCATGAGCTTATTCAACCTTATTAGCCTCCCTAGGAGGAAAAAACCTATGATCTATTTGAGGTGAGTTGTTTGGACTAAAATTTCCAAGAGTTGATATGCTAGGTAGTTCAGTACATTTTCATGTTCCTTGTTCTCTTTGTTGGCATAAAAAATGAAAAGTATAATATTTTGAGGAGAATGGGAAGCTATTTCAACAATCCAGTTAATGGATTTGTTTAACCAGTTTGCTGAGACTGGTTAGATTAGGGAAGAATAGGAGGTTTCTAGTTTTCCATTTCCCCTAAGTGCCTAGCACAAGTTGTTTCTAGTTCAATTTTCTTTCAGATTTTAGTAGTTTCAGTTTAGCTTGGTTAGCAATAAGCTTGAGTAGTTGTCAGGCAGTTAGCTTTAGTTTTGTTGGGAAGGAGGTTGTTTTGGTTGGGAGCCAAGTTCAATTTTTAGGTTTTATGAATCTGTGCCCAATGGATCTATCAGGTAGTTGGTTGGGATGCTTAGTAGGTAAGCACTACATAGAGGTCGCCAGAATCTTACCATTATTTTTCACTCTTTTGAAGCCTAATTACTAGATGAGCTAATGTTCCCTAGTTTATGTTATTAAGCAATCTTTTTTAACATTGTGTTCATTTCATTGCAAGTACATGAAAGGGAAAGGAAATAAACCACATCTAAGATTATATGTGACAATATTCTAAATATGTTGTACAGAAGGAAATAAATGAAAAGGAACAATTATCTGAGCTCAAACATGTCGTGAGCATAGCCATTGCTAGAATTTCATAAATGAGTGCAAATATACATTATAAGGAGCATAGATGTAGGGGTAATAGATATTGCCTGGTAATGAGACTTGATCTTCTGTATGCCCAGTGTGCTCCTGTGATCCTGAACCTGTAGAGAGAGAAAAGAAAGGGGTTAGATCCATTGGATCTAAGCAATGCTTGGTATCATAGAATCCATCTATAAGCATGCATGCATGCACTCAGCTATACACCTTTGACATGGGCTGTACTCAGGGCATGTGCATCAAGGAGCCTCTGAAAATAAATGAAATACCATTATTTTTACTAATATGTTTGTTCTATGTGCAAAGATAGAAGAAGCTGATTCGTAACAATAGTAGAATACCAGGATCAAGAAGAATGATGATGCCCTGTGATGTGGGCACTCTTGGGAGAATCTCAGATTTCCTAGAGAGAGACCACATCATAGGTCAAGAACACCCATGATCAGTATTGAGTCTCCTAGTACCTTACACTAAACTGGTGAGGGTTGTCAGAAGCTCTATTCCCATAGAGTTTCTGGGAACCCAGCCATCTCAAGGAGAGGCACTGAATCATGTAGGGGGCACTCATCTAGTGAGCAGTGCTAGTGGAACACTCATAGATCACAAAGAAAAATTAAAAAATAGCATGGTCAAGCAATGGTAATAGTAGGACTTATAGAGGACATCCTACATCATCAACCTGTCAGAGCAAGTAAATGGTGCATCTTTGTGGAACATGATCAATATCAAAATGAATAACAAAGGTACAACAAATGATGCTTCAAAGATAAAAATCAATGCATTAACTTTATAGCATACATGTGCTTAAATCTACATTCTAAATGATGCTTTGGCATGCATTTGTAAAGACCTGCATTATGAGCTAAATTCCAAAAGGCTCTAGTTGATTAATCCATACAAGCATGGCATATCATCATATGAAATAATAATGGATAGTGCATAGATTGGGATGGTCTCATTTCACAAAGCTCCCTGGAAACTTGTGTAAATTAGTGAGCATGGTATCAATATGTATGAATAGAGAATGTAATCCTTCAAGATGCAATGAGAAAACAATGGTAGGTTCAGAAAATAGAGGAACAAAAGTTATAATAGGGTACATGGGACCATTTTCAAAATAGAAAAACAATGCAACAAACAGTAGATGCTAATGAATAACATTCAGTCCCAATGGCATGATGAGGAGACAAGAAGTGAATGCCCTGTTCCAGGATTCACAGGTTGAGCATGAAATAATGGTAAAGGGCATTGCATATATGAAGAACTTTCAAAACCTTATGTCTAGCATGAAGACTATGCCATAGCTTTATAAACAGAGAAATAGAGTGTAGAGATATTATAAATGATAGTGCCTTGCCTTCAATTCGAAAATGCAAAGGAGATACCATGGCAATGCCTTCTATTAGACAAATGGAATACAAGAAGCAAGCCAACAAATGAAATAGGAACCCACAAGCAAGGATATCGAATGGTAAAACAATACTATGCCTGGGTTGCAATACAACAACAGACTGATGCTACATAACCGTGGATGCCCCAGCTCTCAAATGAAAACCATATGTATAACAGTGCCCTAGCTTTTTCTATTGAGACATATTATTAGCAACATGGTGTAGATGTTCTCTATGTCTCAATTCTAGGTCTCAAACCCATGCCTACCATAACATCAAGCTATCAATAGTTTGCAAATTGAATGAACAGATATAGTGCTACATCGAACCTAGATTAAAATATGTCCCTTTTTCTTCCAATACAAATGAAGTAATGTCCTAAGATATTTCTCGGGCTATGCTATTAAGCATCAAACACACTAGCATAATACAAAATCAATACCATCAGCTCGGGCATAGCAATCAACAACAAGTAATGGCATCGAATACAATAGGGGTAGAAAACACAAGCAATGCCACAATGAGTGCAACTTTTATTGCAGAGATATAATATAACCATGCCCTAAGCTTAAAACAAAACAAGATAACCATGCCCTTGCCAGGATACAATATAATGTATAGAGGGACTTCAAATGTAAACAGTGTTCATAGATACAAGCAAATCAAATACAAAATGCAGTGCACAATCAAGAAGAAATAAGTGCAAGACCCATAACCAAGTGATGCCTCAGGTTTTCCCTCGAAAGGAAGAGATATGCTATTTAGATGCAAAGATACAATTCTAAAAAAAATAGTAATTGCAAAGATCATATGTATATTGTTGTGCCCTAGTTTCCATCACGAGCTATGGCCAATAGTGCTACAATGCATTGAATTAACAGTGAAACCAAATTGATGATGCCCTTAAAGCAAATATAGATAGGGCTCGAGATCAAGTACTACAATGCAATGAGTGATAAAAGAAATTGACACCTACCTAATCCATAATGCCGAAGAGGTATTTACTATTTCTATTCTAGAATGGAAAGATGCCATCGAGAGTTGTAGTGGAGTTTGGTATGTTGCCAGGGGCCGAGTGTAAAAGCCATGATTGCAGAAGTTCCCATTTTTGAAGGAGGGTTTCATTTTAGCATCTTTCTTTTGTCTCCCCTTTTAGGGTTGAGCAAATATTTTGACTCTCTTTTGATATGTATTTCATGGGCATAGGCTTTGTTTCATGTAAAGATATTAATATAATTATCTCTTTTGGGGTAATTATATTAATTATGGTTGATGCCTTAGGTTCCCACCATGGTAGTCATTTTTGACTTACATAATAAATGTTATATCAATCATGTGTTTTGCCATGGGGGGGGGGCTATTTTTTTTTTTTAGAATATTCATGTGTCAAGTGGATGTTTAAATATTGTAAACATTTCAAATATGCTTTCCCCTTTCATTTAGGGTTGAGAGTTATTTGTGAATGTATTTAGATCCACATTTTTAGTGAGTGGGGTTATGTTTTTATTATTATAAGTCATTTCTCCTATTATTGTATGATATTTGACAGGTGGTGTTCTTATAAACTGTTGTCAGATTATCAGTTACAACATGAATTAGTGGGTTTTGGGTCTCCCTTTTGACTATGTATTTTATGGACCCCACGTTTTCTATCCCCCTAGATTCTTGGGTATTGGGCATCTGAATTTCAGAGTGATGTGATCATGGTCCTAGTGGCAGATGTTTCTATTATTGGTGAAGTAGTGGACTTTAATGCAAATTCTACAAATTTTCTATATATGCCTCTCACCTTTGGTGATTTAAGGCTAGTTCTTCTTTCCCTCATTCTCATGAGGTGAATGTTGTAGCTCTTGGAGAAGCAATCTAATGTTTTGACTCCTTTTATTACAACTAATAGAAAATTGTCCTTCTTTTCTATAGCTTTGTGAGTTGATTTGATGTCATGTATTGTGATTAAAATTTGATCCTTTACTTGATATTATGTTCATTTTGATGTTTGGAAGCACTGGTTTTACTTGAAGTTTCAATCTATGTGCATCTATATGTGTTTGAGTTATGGAATCCATTTTCCCTTCTTATTTACAATCAGTAGTTAATTGTTTTCTAAGGGGGAAAAATCAGATTTGGAAGAGTTGTGGTGTTTATGTTATATGTTGGATTGCATTGTGAGTTTGTTTTTCAGTTCGTGTATCTATCTAGTTTGGTGAATCACCTAAGTTAGATTTTAGTCATTTCAATTTCATGCAATCCCTCTCCCTTTCCCTTCAAGTTTAGTTCAGTTTAGGTGATACAAATGGGGAAGCCGACCCTTAATCCAAAGGTCTATTCTTAGTGAAGCAGTCCCACATCCTGAGAGTATTCCCATGTTTCATGGGATTGCTAGGTTTCATACTTAGCCATCGCGGGTGCAATCCCTAGTGACAAAAATACTCTCTAGGAAGATCAACCCCAAAGGATTTGGTGCTGATACATCAAAGGAGAAAAAGAAACCCAAGGAAGGTGTAACAATTGCACTATCAGATAATGATATTCTTAGCAGCACCCAAGGCAAAGCTAGTGATATTGGAGCCTATTATGCTCCTAGAGCTAAAGGCTCCTTCAGAATTTCAAGGTCCAATTACTGAGAACATCAACAGAAGAAAGGAATGATAATTGGCAATGACCAGGAGGGAGATGACTACATATTGATTACTCATGTACCTTTGAACAACATGTTTGGATAATCAATGGCACTCCGGTCCATGACATAGGGAAGAAGTGAATTTAGTATGGAATATCGAGAACATGCTCCAATCACTCAAGATGTGCATATGCAACTAATGAATAGTTACAAGAAAACAAAGGCAGCTGAGTAGTCGAGGCTTGCAGATGGATCAAAACTAGTAAAATTGTGCAAGATAATATAAGCTTATTGTTCAAATTTCCAGAGCAGAAACCCTAACCTTAAAATCATTTGGAGAACAAAGGGTAAGTATCGAGGTAAGAATTTTTCTATATTTTGATATTTTGAAATGTACAAGTATTATTTTATCTTTAGGGTTTGTATATAAAATTTATTAAAAAGAGAAATATATTATTATCAAGTATTTTAATAGAGAATCATTAATGAGATTAATGCTTTTCTATTATTTTTGTTCTCAATCTAACCCTCAGATTCATGAGTGAATTTGAATAATTTTTATTAATATTAGTTTCAAAGTGGTCTACTTCCTCCAGAGAAGTCTGGATTCTCACTATGTCCAGGTATGGACACACGTCCCCAATTTGAGCCACTGTTGGCACCTGAAAATTTAGGTCGAAACGTCAGGGAAGTATGATGTTTTATTTTCATTTTTATATAATTTTTCTATGATTAAAAACTAAAATAAATGAAAAGTGTGTGCATTTGTTATTTTTATTTTTCATTTAGTAGGTTGTTAATTATCTTTCCATAAATGCATATTTAATTTTGAAAATAAATTATTATTGAAAAAATAAAATAGGTTGGAAAAAAGGTGGTGAGAGGGAGTTGAACACTCAACCTCTTAATCCATCCTTTCTTCCTACATATCTACCCTCCTACCCCCTAACTAGTTAATCTATATGTTTTCTTTGAGAGGAATAGGAGGAGATATTTATTTATTTTTGTTTTATGTGCAAATGAGAGATCAAAATAACTTTTCACATAGGGAGTTATCTACCTCTTAATCACCTTTTGTAATAATGTGATTATTATCTATTTATATATTGTCTATTTTTTATGTTAAAAGGAAAAAAGAGTGGGGAGAGGGAGTTGAACACTCAACCTCTCGACCCATTCCTTTTTTCCTACCTAATTACTTGAATCTACCCCCCTTACCAACTACTCAACATTATTCTTTGAGAATATATGTGTGAATAAATATATAAATTTAAGATAATCATATTTCCTTCAAAATAAATATTGTTTATTAGGGAGAATTTTTGTATGTTATAATCACTTATATTTATTTTATCCCTAATTTGTGTTTTACCCAAAAACTAAAAAATATATGATGAAGTGAATTTATTATTTGATGTATATTAATTTGTTTGAAGTTTTGAAATATTTTGATGTTAATTTTTATCCTTATTTTTAATATTCACCTTGGTTATATTTTTAACATTAATATGATATTGATTCTTCATTTCTATTTAGGGTTTGTTTTCCTTATTTTATTTCTAAGAATTAAAACCCTAATTTTTGTTCTATTAGAAAGTATTTATAAGCAATAGGGCGATTGCTTTGCAAAATTAATATACTTGCCCTAAGGGGATTATTGATTTTTAGTGTAAGTTCTTTCCTCTTTTCGTTAGGGTAGATTGTAAATCTTGTTACCCTGAATGTTTTTTAAAATGTTTTTATGTGGCAATTTTGTATTATGTTTGAAATGAGTGCATTATTATTATTATTTTAAAATGAGTTTTAATTTCAAACATTATATTCATATGTAGTGACTTTAGGGGTTAATAATATTTTTATATGCATTGATAAATAAAGTAAATCTCTATGATTAAATATTTATTTAACTTTATTGGCATTATTTTATTTCTCAAAAACATTTGTACAAAGTATATGTTTATTCATAAAATTAATGATTGAATATTTTTATGAATGTAATGATTTTTAATATTATCTAATGTTAGGTGTTTCGTACAGGAACTTAAACATTGGATTATTAATGCACAGAGCATCTAAAGAAGAACAAAGACAATTTTGTACAAGAAATATTTTTAAACAACCATTGTTATGGTTTATTATATGTATTTTTAGGGTAGTTGAATAATTAGGTCCTATGAAAGGGCATGTCCTTTCACAGGAAACCATTGAAATATATATTTATAGTGAAACATTTGTAGCAAAGAAGGAATCATCATTTTATCAACATTGAAATATTTGAAACCAATGCATGCTTTTATTCCAAAACCTTATGGGATACTATGGATCAATACATGCGGATTGAGTGATTTTTCAAGCTTAATACAAAATCTTTGTTCAAAATTCATCAGTGATATCTGTTCCTCAGTGTTATTTTGAATTGGTTCTTTGGATAAAGTACCTTTACTTTATTTAAGATATTTGATTTATTATACTGCAAGATCAAATAGGAATTGTAGAACTATATTCACTTGGTTTCTCATTGTGTATGGCTAAGCGTGCCTTTTGAATACTGCAGGATTCAATTAGTCTATCCTCTGAGGATTAAATTCTTTTTAAATAGTTCTCTTCCTTTTTAGTTTGTTGTTGTTAATTAATCATTTTCTTGAAGTGATAGATTTATTTTAAATTTGTCTCCAAAGTTATACATTTTGATTCAAAGTGTCACATTGTCATTAATAGATTGAACTAGAGGAATTTTATCATTGATCATCAATTAAAGAAATCACACATAGTAATCATATTGAGGATAAGGAATAGGCACTGGTCTTTATTATAAATTTAGTTAAGATTTCTTATCTTTTTGTATCAAAGAAAATCTGCTACTTTATTTACAAAACATTAGGTTAGGTTTAGTGTTTGTTCATAACATTACTTTAACTATCTGCTTATTAAGATATTTAGTTACATTATCTTCCGAAGATCAGTAACCTCTTTGGAAGAAATTTTTTTGTTTATGCATGTTGTTTGTGTAGTTAGACAGTATATTCAATTTAGGCCTACTAGCCTTGGTTCGATTGAACCAAAATTGCATAGGCATTTATTGTGCCTATTAGTTGGCCTCAAAATGACTAGCATTTTTGAGCCCCAACACATTCTTTATAATCAACCAATAACCTGGTCCTAAACACAATAGACGTGTCTTCATCTTTTCTTTCCAGCTGTCAAAATTCACTCCATCAAACTTAGGGCTTTCTTTTTTGAAATTCACCATGGATCTCCTTAAGCTGTTAAACTTTCCTTTCAAGGACCTACTGCTCTGATACCAATTGTTAGAAAGTAAAGTCCACCAAGATAACTGAGAGGGGGGGGGGGTGACTCAGTTATCAGATAATTATAACCTTTAACATCTTCAACAACATTTAACCATGTAAGCAATGCAATTACTAACCATACAAATATATTCATACACAATGACACAATAACACAAGATATGTTGACTAGGGAACCTCTTGATCAAAGAGTAAACCCCAGCTGGAATGATGCCCACAAAAGATGCACTAATATGAATATTCCTTGTGAAAGGATGGACTTTTTTAGGAGTCTTATGAAATAGATTCAGTACATATAAATCATTGTTAGGAGATTTTTAATCCCTTTTAAAAGATTCTAACCCTATTAAGAGTTATGGAAGACAGAAGGACCCACTGCCCAAACAACTTCAGGGTAAGATCACTGAACACACTGTCCAAATAACCTTAATATTATTTAGTAGAATAATATGAAATATATTACCTCCTCACTGTGCCAAACTGCACTCACTGCTACACTAGATCTCAAATCTAGATCTTTGTACTTTGCATGTCTTCCTTCTTAATTTCACTTTCACAACTTCATAGGCTCTTTTCTTCACTTCATGCTTACATTCGCATGCAACCAAACCATGCTACTTCTTCATTCACTTACTTATTCATTCATCTCATTACACTACAACAAGGAAAAACATTCCTTCCTTTATACCACAATCAAATAATTACAAATGAGTTGGCATCCAATTACAAAATAAAAGATTCTACATGCTACATCAAAATTACACAAAATTGTTGGCTTCCAAATGCAATAACTCTTCATTCGTGTGACCTCAAAGTTTGCACTAGGAACCACATCACCAAAAATGTGTCTCAAACTTCCCTTTAACTATGCAAAACAATATTCCATCCCGATTAGGAGATATCATCCAATTTCCACAACCGCTACTTAGGAACACTGCCTGAATACTGCTTCCACCAAAATGCTTATAATTTTTTCTGTACATGCCAAACTGACTTGCACTCTTAACCATAGACATATAACATATCAAAGAACATAACCTCAACATTCCATAACATTATTCTCAATAAAATCTTTGCGCAAAATAAAACACTATCTACATCTGTGCGAGTCTCTAGAATATCAATGTGTTGACATCAATGACAATCATAGTCATGAATGCAACAACAACTGCTACAGAATGACTGCCAAGCATTCATTCCTAACAATCTTTAGTGGTATTTTCAACAACCTTAGTCACTTGTATACTAGAAGTAAGATTAAAGATAGGCTTTGAAGGCTTTGCGGTGACATTATCAACCACTCCATCATTTACCACATCTCTATTCTTGTTGACATTCTGTCCTTTGTCCTTGTTCATTGAGAATCCTTGCTTATTGTCCTTATTTAGAGTTAACTCTCCCTTTTTAATCATGAAGGCTTCTATCCTCACAGCCTATTTGATCATGTTGTCAAATGTCAAAGGACCTTGTAGTTGTACTTGATATCCAAAGTCTGGGAGAAGATTGTCCAAAAAGATATCAAGTTTTTCAGATTCAAGAAATTTACGAGGATACTTCATGCAAATCTGTCTCCATCTTTGGATAAATGACAAGAAAGATTCTCCCTATCGCTATTTCAAGTTACACAAGTCTTGAATGTTGACAGGATGTTGAATGTTCTGAGAGTAATGCTAAAGGAAAAGATTAGCGATCTCATCAAAAGTCTTAATGCTAAGAAGCAATCGACAAAACCACTCCATAGCTAGCCCACCCAAGCTACAAGGAAAGAGTCTCATAAGATACATTTGGTCATGCATGAATTCCATAGATAGGGCACCAAACTCCCTTAGATGATCTTGAGGATCGGTTGTACCCATGTACTTGTCATATTTGGGAAACTCCACTCCTCTTAGAAAAGGAGGCATGTGAATATTCTTATCAAAAGGAAAAGGACATATACTCTCCAATGTGAATTATTGTGTGGGCTTATCCTTTTCTTTTGTTAGTTGAGTAATCTGATCTTGCATGCTTTGAATCATCTTTTGTAGCTTAGCAATTTTAGTTTCTTCTTCTTTAGCTACAATAGTTTCAACTTGGAAATTCGAGGGTAGCTTGGCCCCTTGTTTGGCCAAGTCAAGAAAGTACTTTTCCTTTTCTTCTAAAAGAATGATTTCCACCATTTTAATGAGACTCTTGTTGGCTTTAGTAGGTTTTATATCATTCTGAGTGATTACATCATCCTCGTTACCTAGAATCTCATATATGCTTGGTATTTGGTCTTGTTGATCATCTTGGTTTTAATCGTATGGAGGAGGACAATAGTTATATGCTTCTTGTCACTCACCTTGAGACTTGTTTCAAGATTGATCATCATTATGAGTCTAATTTTGGCCATGTTGAGATTGACCATGATGTTGGTCATTAGAAGATTGATCATGGTATTGATTATGAGTTTGGCCATATTGGCCTGATTGAAGATCAAATGGGTTCTTGGTTCCCATCTTGTCAAGATAGATCTGTGTTGTAATCAAAGCTTTAGTAAAGTGATGTGAACAATGTCAAAAAGGCACAGCCAAGGTAACCTTTAGAGTATGAACAATACTAATAGGATCAACAATTTCAAATGAGTCACTATCTTCAGTGAGATCAATGGTTTCAATAATAGGCTCTGTTTGAGGAAATGATCTTCCAAAGCCACAGAACAATGAATTGTTTTGAAAGTAAGAGTTCTCTTGTTCTTGGAGTGAAAAACTAGATTGTGATTCAAAAAAAGGATTAAAGCACTCTTGAAAGATCAGAGGTGATGATTGAGACAAACTATCTTTCAAAGTACTCAATGAAGAGCATAAGGATTTCTCACAAAGTTCAAATTTTGTAATGCATTCAGAATGACCTATGTTCTAATTACGAGGTTTATTTTGATCTTGATTGGTATTATAGATGGGATAAGTCTTGCCACTTTGAGTCATGATAGTCATAGATGGAGATGTAATGAGAACAGATTTGGGATAATGCTAGACTCTGTCTCTAAGATAACGCAAAGGAGATAAATGGCTAGAATAGCCAAGATGTAAGGTGAACCTAGTACGAATTGTCAAAAAGAGATGGCTAGAACAACTGAGATAAGACTATCACAACACAAGGTACAAAAGCATAATGAGATAAGGTAAAATAATGAGAGACAACATGAGTCAAAGCAAAGATTGATCAATTCCTAACTTGAGACAACTAGTTTCTAATGGTAAACAACAAGGAAGCAGAAAAACAAACCTCAGACAAAAGGCAAATCACATAAAAAGTCCAATAGTCAACGATAATTTGTTCTCTATTTTTAAAAATTGGGCTATAGTTTCACGCAAAGAAGTAACAATCCATGTGAGATAACACCATTCTTCACGCGAGGAAGTACCAGGCCGCATAGGAGAACAAAGTCTCGTGCAAGAAAAGTGCAAAATCTAACAATCAGACATAGTTTTCAAAGTTACAGTTGAATTTTGTGGTATAGTCTGAACTAATGTCTGATAGAAAATCTAGTTTCCTGAAAGGTTTGTAGAATTGTTTAAACAACAAGCTCATTTTGGGATTTCAAGAATTTGTTTAAAGACAATGGTTTAGATCAAGCAATTGTGAAATAAGAAGCAGTCATTAATAGACCTATCAAGGACAAAGCAACTTGATAGCATTAGGGGAGTCTTTGTTTGATAATGTGTGGAAAATGTTTAAGACTTGATAACAAACACATACCTTAGTCCTACAAAAAAAATGGTGAGAAGACAAAACCTTTTCCCCATTGCTTATGCGCATACGTGCACTTCACATAGCCATGTCACCCCCTAGAGGGCACCTATGTTTTTGGTGTTTCCAAGGAGTCAATAGTGTATGTTCAAAGGTTACCCTTATAGCAGGGGCCAGTGTCACAACCACCTCCAAACATCCAGGTGTATTCCTATGATGGGAATCTATGAGAGAGATTCTTCTCCCTCCCTGTGAAAATATTATGACTCCTTTCAGAGATGAACCGGGTAGGCCACTAGCTATGACAAGTTCTTAGTAGGCTTTCATTCATGCTAACCTTTTATGCCCCCAATACAAGGCTAGGGTCTCATAGACACACCAACACCTGAAAGTCATACACCCCCACAAGTAGGGCTAGGAGTAAGGCCGCTCAGTACAATAGATAGAGCCTTCTCAAGATGATAGTCAAAGTCTTGAGAAGGAAGCTAACATGGTTTTGGAGTATTTAGACTCAACAAAATGTTCTTTATTAGAGTGAGGTGGAATCACTAGTGATAGGTGCATACTCACTTGGGTCATTCCCAGAGGTTCAATACCGGCAAGCCCTCTAAAGGTGACACTGGACTTGGTTTAGATTTGGGGGTCTAATTTTTTGGTTCTCCCAAAGGGAGAAGAGCATACTTCTCTATCCCATTTCCTCACAAAAACACATCAAGTAGATTCATCACTGAGTTAGTTTCACTCCACAAAATCTACATGCTTTTGGGTTTCTGGTTCTCTCTCAAGGAGAGAAGAGCATAATCCCCTGGTGAATAGAAGTGCTAAAGATTCACTACCTTTCTCCGCTTCCCCAAGAATTTGTCATATTAGTAAGATCATTAGAACTCCAGGTTCATTTATGGTCATCACCTCCATGTAATGAAGAGCCAAAATTCCTACTCACTATCAAAATTCCTAAGCAATTTCAATGGAGCCCTATTTATACTATGTGAATGAAAGAAGGAAAAAAACACAATGTTTTAGCAAATATTCGACTATCCACTTGCAATGAAACCATTAGTATGTTTTCAATTTCTTGGGCAAATGTCTTGCAAAAAAATGTTACGCTGTGTAAAATAATAGAGAAATAAATGAACAACAACAAACAGAAAACTGTTAGAAATCTGAAACTTGGAAAGACAGAAACTAAAAATTAAAACATTGTCTTGCAGTCTCGTGCGAGGAAGTACTAGGCCATGCAAGAGAACACAGTCTCACATGAGAAAGTACAGGATGTCACGTGAAGGTGTAAAAGCTCACGTGAGGAAGTGCCACAAGGAGCGAAATCTTGCACGAGATGCTCTGGATTCTCGTGTGAAGATCCATACACAGATAGTACAGATGCATGACAGAGCTTGAATTTCTTGTCAGAAAAATTGAGGATGAGGCCAGAAATTTATCTTTTCTAGCTCCACGGTGGGTGCCAAAATGTGTGTGCTTGAATGTGACCTCTAAATCAGGCACAAACGCAACATAGTCATTGCTCAATCATGAGATTGCAAGTATAAACATGAATTGTCCATCACACAACATTGATTGAATTGACTGGTTACCTCCTATGTAGGTGGGGTATTTAATTGCTCTCAGATTGGAGAGCCAACAACCATAAGAATGACACTACAATGGAGGATTTGAAAAGCATGAAAATGAGCAAGATGAAATTAAACTAAGAATGAAATGCAATTAATCTAAGATACTTGAAAGTAAAGATGAAGTGCAATTTAATGTAAAGAAACTTAAAATGAAAATGATCTTAATCTAAGAACAATTAAGTAAACTTACTCTAATATGAGATGCAAGATTATACTAAAATGAAATATTAAATTAATTAATGCAATAAAGCTTTGAAAACAATAAAATATTTGAGACTAAAATTGCCTATAGTGTAGATGCTCTCCAAATTGCCCTCTTTTTGAATGATAAATGAGGTCCATTAAATAGAGAAGCCCAGAGAGGGAATGAAGAGGTTCTTGATTTGAAACTCCTGACTCTTCATTCCTCTTTGAGACAAAAAAGCATGATTTATTTAATTAAAAGAATGGAATTTGCCACATGTGGGAGGTGACCTTTCAAGTAATTCAAATTGTTAAATTCAAATAAAGAGGTGTCCATCCAATTAAATAAATATTTATTAATTCCTTTCAAGGGTATTTAGCTAATGGGGTGAATTTAGTTTAATATAAAGCACATAGGACTTTATAATTAAATTAACTTATCATACAGATTATTTAGCCAAATAAAGTCTAGGACTTAAGAATTAATTTAATATTTGATTATTGCAAATTAGGGTTTTTTGCAATTGACATCAAGTCAAGTAAAGTCAAGTAGGAGAGAGAAAATTGCCTAGGAAATTAGGACTTTGAAGATGTGAATTTGATGAAAATGCACCAAAATTGATTGAATTTATTAGGTGCCAATTTTGAGGTATTAAAAACATCACAACATGGTTGGCAGCCCCAAGGAGGCCCCATTGCATGCAGTGAGTAAGCTACATCAAAACAAAGAAGTAAACAAATATGCATCATCTATACATTAATGCTATGGCATGGAGTATATTGGAATCTCCATTTTAAAGGATGAGTAAGAAAGTTTCATGATGCTAGTGAAATTAACAAAGGTACAGATCTAATGAATTAATGAAGCTACCCAGATTCTAAGTGATTTGAGCTAATGAAATTTTTATCATCATGATGAATTAATAATGCATTACATGTCTTATTGAAGTCCCTATTTGATTGGGTGGTGCTTTGTTTGTTATATTGCTGCTATCAAAATAGAATGGCAGTGGTGATTCAATGCATCTACAACCTTAGCAACATAGCGACATCGATCCAACAATAGAAAATACATTACAAATGCCAAGCTCACAGTCTCAATAAAATAAATAGTGTATAAAACAATATATGGTGCACAACAACAACAAGCATGCAATGAAAACAATAACATTGCATGATGCCTGAGCTCAAATTCAAAATAGTAAGTGTATTAATGTATGATCTAATAGCAGCAAACTCATTGATCATTACCTTTCAATCCTCCATCATTATAAAAGAGATAACTACCTACAACTATATTTCATAATTCCTCCTTATATATATATATATATATATATATATATATATATATATATATATATATATATATATATATATATATATATATATATATATATATATATATATATATATATATATATATATATATATATATATATATATATATATATATATATATATATATATATATATATATATATATATATATATATATATATATATATATATATATATCAAGTATAATTATGAGTTTACATCATATATTTAGTCTTAATAAAATAATACACTTACTGTTTTGAATTTGATCTTAGGCATCATCCAATGTTATTGATGTCAAAATAGTAAGTTTATTAATGTATGATCTAATAGCAGAAACCTCATTGATCATTACCTTTGACTCCTTCATCATTATAGAAGAGATAACTACCTACAACTATATTTCATAATTCCTCCTTTGAAGTCATAGGTTAGTTTAAAATGGAGAAAGTATACAAACTCACCAATTTAATCCCAAAACATCATATAACTGGAATTAATCACATCTCACAAATGTATAGTTTATACTACATACCATTGTATTTTATATATCAAGTATAATTATGAGTTTACATCATATATTTAGTCTCATTAAAATCTTATAAAAAACATAAAACTAACCCAAAATACTGTCTTAATAAAATATTAACAAAATAATAGATTTAGTCTTAATAAAATCTTATAAAACAACACACATTGTGTGAAGTGTTTGATCTCTCTTTATTTGTTTTGGTGTTGATATTCACTATGTGGTACTCCATGTTTATGATCATTTCATGAGGGAATGTCTTGATGGCTTGTAGGCTGCAAGCTAGGTCATCATGCATTATTTATGAGCTCACTATTTGATTACTTGCCAATCAAATAGGGACATGAGGTGATCAAACAATGAGCTCATAAACAATGCATGGTGCCCTAGCTTGCAGCTCAAAAGACATCAAGACATTTCCTCATGAAATGATCATAAATGGGGAGTACTAGATAGTGAATATCAACAACAAAACAAATAAAGAGAGATCAAACACTTCACGCAATGCCTTGAAGGTAATAGAAATGATGCCCTAACTCTCAAAGCTCGCGGGTCATCAAATATTCCAAATGAAAAGATATAAACAATGCATGTATTAAATAGTGAGCTCATGAACAATGTATGATGCCCTAGCTTGCAACCCACGAGCCATCAACATATTTCCTCATGAAATAATCATAAATAGGGAGTACCACATAGTGAATATCAACAAAAAAACAAATAAAGAGAGGATCAAACACTTAAACAATATATGTTGTTTTATAAGATTTTGTTAAGACTAAATATATTATTTTATGAAGCTCACTATTTGAGCACCTAATGTCCCTATTTGATTGATCGGTGCTCTATTTGTTATAGTGATGCTATTAGATCAAATAGGGACATCAATAATAAAATAAAACACTTACTATTTTGAATTTGAGCTCATAAAGATTAAGATATCCCTATATTATTATTGATGTCCCTATTTACATCTTTTTAACAAATGACCCAAAAACATCAAGAATTCTCCTACATGGTCACTAATAGCCAACTTTCATAACAATATGAATGAATGCAAACATACATAAGTGGATGAGCATAAATAATGAAGGTACCAAACATTTCCTGAAGTAATAAAGTGTTGACACCGGGGTTTAATCAGTATGCTCTTGTATGATCCAAAACTTGCAAGGAAGGAAAAGATGGGATTAGATGCAAAGGATCTAAGCAATGCCTATAGAATATTGTAAGGGAATGCCCATGTGGCTTTGCATATTGTAATTCTGAAAATTTGTAATTCCACATTTGTGGAGATAATAAGAAGGCCCATTTTCTATTCTTGCAAATTGTTGTTGTTTCTCTATTTCTGTTATGTGTTTGTGGTACTAAGGGGAGCACCCTTCATCACCTAGAGATGTCAAAAAATTCTTTAGGCATACCATTAAAAAGTAAAGAAATTTTAGGTGTTAAAATACAACTAAATATCAAGTTGATGCATTATTTTAAAAAACCAAAAGCTTCTAGGAACTTACAAAGAAACCTCTAGTCAACCTTAATCATATGTTTTTTGGATGCCTAATTTGATTAACATACTTAGTTCCTTATTATGTTGAATAGAATGGATAATCTCCTAAACTATTATGATGCCATCAAAGATAGACCTACTAGTACAAACCTAATATGTTCTTTAGAAATGATTTAGGAAGTAATATTTTATGTCTATTTGTTAGGGCTTTAGATAAGACTTTGTATATAGTATTACATAACGAAATTAATTTGAAGTCACCTAGTTCTTCTATGATAGATTTTTTAGGAATGAAGGATATGAATGTGTTAGTAATCTCTCTAAGTAGTCTACCTAATTTTTAGTATTTTCAATTACGTCTCTCATATTAGTACCTATAAGTGCCAACATTTTTGGAAAAAAACCTATCTGGAATCTATTTGGACCTAGGGCTTTATCTGAGTGAAGTTGAAATAGTGTTGTTTTTATCTCCTCCAATTGTTCATAGTATTTTGGTAGAAATTCACAAATTCTTTTTCTAGATCTGGGAAATTTTCAACAAAATCCCCCACTCACTTTTGATCTTTGGAATCCTATTAATTTTTCTTGTGTACTTTGTGATATTCTGAAAATATTTGGAATTCTTGTCTCCGTCGAAAAGCCAGATTATAGCTTTGACACAAAAAAGAGGGATCTTTCAACCTTCAAGGATTTCTTCCATCCATTATTTCTCTACAAGACCTAAAAAATATTTATCTTGTAGCTACATATTTTTAAATTTAAAGGGATTATTAAAGGTTTTATATTCTTCTTCAATATGTAATCTAACTTGAAAATGATCTAAACTAGATATCATGAAAATTGATGCAGATAATTAACTATTAAGGGTACCACATACTCTTTAAACATAAACATGTCCAATTTTTCAGCAATGTTGTTGAAGCCTTCTCACCTATTATTCCATGTGGAAGACCCATTGTTCATTTTGTATATCTAAATATTGTTACTAATTACCCAATCTCTAAAATCTTTTAGAGTTTGTGATTGATACTAAATTACCACCACTCTTTTCTCTTAAGTCCCAAAATGGTGTTAAAATATCCACCAATGATATAGTTTCTATCATTGTATTTTCTAAAAAGAGTTTCCAATTCCATCCATAGCTCCTTTTTATTGTTTGTGATAGCTGAGCCATACACATTAATTAAGAGAAAACATAGCGGGTTCTCATTGTTTCAAACCCACCCTCTAATCTAATTGGGTCTCTTTATACTAATTTTAAAGGCCACTTTCCTAGGGTGCCAAAGCACAACTAAACCTCTAGATGCTCCATCTACATCTATACTCTCTATTTTCGATAAACCAAAATTCTTCTTGAGATTATTCATTCCCCTTAATTGAGTTTGGTTTCTTGTATTAAAATGATATCTAATTTTGTAACTTCAAGGTTATAGTTTTAAAAGCATTGTTTGTTAGGGGTATTTAAGCCCCTAACATTCCACGTAATGAGTGGGCCTTGGGAAGGACCTTCCTCTTCCTAGCATGAAATAATGTAGTAATTTTTTCTTGTCCCTTTGCTACCTCATCTTTTTGTTTGAGCCATTCAAATATTTCCTACCCCTTTTCTTCAAGGCTTTCTCATAGACCATGCTATCCAATCCATGGTGGATTATAACTATACCTAACTTAACTTGACAATTGATTTATTCCTCTAAGATTTTTCCTTTTGAGTGTTCAAACCTCTGACATTTCATCATTTTCTTCCATCTCTCTAGCTTTCGGTTCTAAATTTCTTTTATTAACTCCCTCTTATCCTTCTCATAATCCTCTTGACATTCCTCATCATCTATGCATTCTTCTCTAATTTCTGGCTTTATTCCCATCATGTTGTATATATACATCTTCTAATTCCAGTGGAATATGATTTTCTTCTTCAATAGTTTGAGTTGACTCACCTATTACACCACACTCCACTCCCTATTTACTAATGAATGCTTCCTTAACTATACAATCATTAGTGATTTATTTGCAACCCAATTCTTCTGAGATCTCCACCCTATGCTAATAATCATGGGAATATACCTCATAACCTATGATATTTCTCATATGCTCCCTAAGGGATTCTTTTACCAAATAGTCTATCTTGGGCCAGGATTGTTAGCAGGTAAAGACATATTAACTAGGCTATAACTGACTACACCAAGGTCTCCCTTCCTTAAGTTTCTGCCAAACATTCTAAATCTTTTATTACCCCCTCATGAATTGATTGAGTGTATAATAATAAGGTTTTTAGTTTTGACATGTATGAACCAATTTTTCCATACCAATTCCTCTTCTAGATTAAGAACAACCTCTTTGTCTACTACAAGATTATCATTATTAGATTGAGCATAATTGGCCAATATTAGACTAGATTCACCATGAGACCCTAACTAGGATTTGGGAAAAATGGTTAGAGTTCTAAAGCTTTTGATATCTCTAAATCTTTCCTATCAGAGTTAGGGTTTCATTCCACTAAGATCTTAATCTCTACAATAGCAAAACTAGATTTTTCAAACTAATACATTTACGTAACTTGTTACCAATGAACTCTAAAATATTTAGGTTAATTAGTTCAATGGGAAGATATCCTAAGGATAACCCTCTCAGGATTTTGGAGGGTTTTATACAAAGAATAATTAAAATTTGGAACCTGGTTAAAAAAATAAAAGGCATATCCTCTTAAAATCATGAATAATTTCCTTTCAAAATGAGTAAAACAAGTACCTGACTCTTATAAATAGAGTTCCACCATTGTTCTATTTCCTCCACATGGAAAGTAGTCCTCCCATGAAGCCAGAAGCCTAAGCTTATTGAATCTTTCATATATTGGTTTAGAATTCTTGGCTCTAGGTTGATTTCTATCTGCCTTACTAGGTGAGGATTCGAACCTTGCACTAGTCTAAAACTGTAATTTTCTCCTAAGTACCATCATGTTCAAAATGACCATTGGGCTGAATGGGGATGTTTTCCCTTGTGCAGAAGATGTTTTCCTCTTAAGCCATGTGTTTCAGGAGAAGAAGCATCCCTAGAAAATTACCAATGATATAGATGAGCCATAGCATTTCATTTCGATTTGATCTCTCCATACTTCTCTTGGTAGAATCCCAACAGTTAGAAGAAAGGCCATAGCTATTTTTCTTAAAACATATGGGCATAATGGTTGACACCATATTTCAAATGATTGTGATAATTTGCCTCCCACCTTTCCATGCATTTAGCCTTCTTACTTACAACCAATTTCCATTCGCCCTTCTCATCGATGCAGAGTGTTGACTTTTTAGTTATAGGAGTTTTAACTATTAGTATTTTTCACACATATCAGAGCAATAATTTTGTTATATATATATATATATACACACACACACACACACACATATATATATACATATATATATATATATATATACATATATATATATATATACATATATATATATATATATATATATATATATACATACATATATATATATATATATACATACATATATATATATATATATATATAATATATATATATGTATATATATATTATATATATATATGTATATATATATATATATATGTATGTATATATATATATATATGTATGTATATATATATATATATATATATGTATATAGATACATATATATATGTATCTATATGTATATATATGTATATAGATACATATATATATACATATATATATATATATATATATATATATAGATACATATATATATATACATATATATATATATATATATATATATATATGTATATATATATATGTATCTATATATATATATATATATATGTATGTATGTATGTATCTATATGTATCTATATGTAATATATATATATTATATATATAGATACATATATATATGTATCTATATGTATGTATATATATATATATTCACATACATATATATATGTATCTATATGTATATATATATATGTATTATATATATATATATATATATAGTATCTATATGTGTATATATATATATGTATCTATATGTATATATATATATATATATATATATAGATATGTACACACACACACACATATATATATATCTATGTATATTATATGTATGTATGTATGTATGTATATATATATATATATATATATATATATCTATGTATATATACATATGTATATATATATATGTATATATATAATGTATATATATATGTATGTATATATATACATACATATATATATATGTGTGTGTGTG